>QEPC01000715.1:1350788-1371297 GCA_003113815.1 Sphenodon punctatus
GAGGGCATTGGGAAAGGCAGCATGGAAAAGGTGGGTCTTGAGGAGGGATTTGAAGGAGCGGAGGGAGGAGGCAAGGCGGATGTCGGCAGGGAGGGAGTTCCAGGCATGCGGGGCAGCGAGGGAGAAGGGACGAAGGCGGTTGGGCGAGCAGGAGAAACGAGGGCTGAAATGTAAAAATCCGGTACCAGTAATCCGGTAATGGGACCGGATTTTGGGTAATGCTGGTACGCCCAGTACCGGCATTATCGGATACCGGATTTACCGGCATGCCCACCCCTGCTGAATAGTATCCCAATCCTCAAAGGACTCTGCTTTTCAAAAGTCCCATTGTAGTACCCACTGTTAGTTGTGGCGGAACAATCTGAGGATGAAAGCCTTTCAGGAACAGTCAGCCAGAGCTATGAATTTCTCAAGGAGCTCATGATGGTCACAGACATGATGAATTCCCATGAGTCGGGGGGAATTACAAACCTCTCTAGGATTTCTTTGGGAAGTCTTTCATCACTTGCTAACATTACAGACTAGAGCTGAAATAAATTATTTGAGCCAATACCAAATTTGACAAGCTTAGCTGATTCAAATTGTTTCCAGACAAACTAGATAGGAAATACTATTAAATTTTAATCTGTTTCCTAAAACAAATATTAGCTTCTCATAGTCTGTTTGGGTCATTTTTTCTCATGTTTGCAAATCAAAATAATCCAAAATTCAAGTTGGCTCCAAGCAGCAGCTACCATGCTCCTGTACTGTAGGAAGAATGCAGAAAGGGACTAGAGATCGAGCTCTCACATTCTATGTCCTGCCAACAGTTCAGCAGCCTGTACTCAAGAGCTGTGACCAGGCACAGAATGTAGCTAGTTCACAGCTCCACAGTACTAGCTTGGATACTATCCATCTGAATTCCCAGGCAGCAGGGATTTCCCAGGGTTGAGAGAGCAGGTTTTCTTTACAGAAGTCTAGGGGTGGGGGGCGGGCGGGGTGTAAATCTAAAAAGAGAATAGATTTTATTCTTGCAAAAATATCACAAAAACTGAGAATCGGAGTTGGGAATCTCACAGACATCTGGACTCAGATTTTCATGAGATTTCTCAATCCTCCCTCCCTCCCACCCCCCCATGCATGTCCAGACGGGTCTCCAAGCCCAGAGAAATTAAAGGGGGAGGGAGGAAGAAGGTACCCACACTGTTCTCTGACCAGCTTTCTTACCTTGTCTGGGGGTGGCAGTTGTCTGGGTGGGAATAGCTTCCCAACTGTAAGTTTTGGGGAATGGTAAGGGGGATTTCAGGAGGGAGAGGGAAGAGCAGGAGGGAAGGGGCAGACTCAGCTGATACCTTAGCATTCTATTGGCTAGCAGGAGTCAGCAGCCAAAGAATGCTGAAAAGCTGTACTGAGCAATTCCCTTCATCTCTCCCCCATCCCTTCTGGAAGTCCTTTCGAGATGGGATGGGAAAAGCAGAATTGAGGGGGCAGATCTTGAGCATTCTTTTGGCCAGCAGGAGTCTGAGCACCCAACAGAATGCTGAAAAACTATGCTAAGCCCGCCTCTTCCCTTCAGTTCTCCCCTCCCATCTGGAAATGACTCTCTACTCCCATCTTTTCATCAAAGAGAAGAATGCATTCATAAAAATGTAATTGCATTGTAAATGTCCCTAATTATCTTCCATTCCTTACAGCTAAATCTCTTTGTGCTAACTACTGTGAATAGCAATCCTGAAATAGGATGGGGAATTAGAGAATGACTATTGTTTTCTTTCTTTCTTTGAAATGGCAGCACCAAAGGTCCCTACGTTCATCAAGGAATTTCAAGCCACTGCCTGCTTTTTAATGTAGAGTGAAAACAGACACACAGGTGATGAAGCACCTCCTCAAGCCATGTGGGAAACTCTGCTCCCCCCACAGGACACTCACACAGCCAGTCCATAGTGGAAACATCTAATTGGGTCCCAATAACTTAGGAGGTGTTGGGAACCCCAATCTTTGCATACATCCCACATCAATGCATACCCCTTCCATAGCCCCTAGCCAGCATATTCTTTATGCTGAGCCACCATATAGTGAGGGTTGAAACATACCAGTGGGCCAGAGCACCCACAAACCCCGCTTGTGTCCAGATCTAGTACACAGCAGCAAGCTTCACTGCCATGGGTTTATACTGCCAGTAGGCAGCTCTCCCCAGGCTGGCCAGGAGCTCCAGCTCCAGAGTGATGGGACAATCCCATTTTCTCCTCTACACCCCATCCTTGGAGGGATACTGTGAACTAGGGCTGTAACTTGGTCTTCAGAAAACTTCAGAATCCGTCAATTCTTAAGGGATTTGGTTCTGGAAGGCCGAAGTTCCAAGGACCACAGTAGTTCTTCTGAAAACTTCCGAAACCGCTGTGCGGAGGGGAGGGGGCTGGTAGACAGTTGAGCTTACTCTGGAAATGAAACTTGGTGCCATATTTGGTAGGTGTCAGGCTCCGGGGCAGAGCCAGGGAAAGGGGAGGGGAAGCAGGTAGGCAGGAGGGAAGATGGGGTGCAGGGAGTCAGGGATGTCCCTCAGATTAAACAAGGAAACCTCTCAGCCACTCTCCAATACCTTAGGAGATTAAGCACTCAGCATAAGGACCAGCCACGCTGGTCTAAGAAGGCTTATGGCTCAACATCGAGGTTGAGGGATGGGAAGCCAGGAGCGAGGAAGCCAGGAACCAGAGGCAGGGATCAAGGGACCAGTGGTAAGGAACAAGGAACCAGGGGCAGGGGAGCGAGGGATAGGGAGTAAAGGACAAGGAACTAAAGACAGGAGAGCAAGGGATCAGGTTGAGGGACAGGGAGCCAGAAATGAGGAATCAAGGAACCAGAGGCAGGGGAGCAAGGAACCAGGGGCAGGGGAGCGAGGGGCCAAGACTAGGGTGCAAGGGGCCAAGACTTAGGGGGCAATGGAGCAAGGGGCCAAGACTTAGGGGGCAATGGAGCAAGGGGCCAATGGAGCAAGGGGCCAAGACTAGGAAGTGAGGAATTAAGAGTAGGGAGTGAGGAAAACCCTAGGGGCAAGGGGAGGAACAAGGGTCTAAACGTAAAGTGAGAGTCTAGAAGCAGGGTGCTGGGGGCTAGAGGAGCCCAAACCTAAAGGGCAGCAGAGGAGCTGAGGAACCAGCAACATAGAACAGGGGGGAAGGATCAGGGAACAAGCCCTGAGGGGCATCAGGGCCAATGGGGAGAGAACAGCAGGACATAAAGGAGGTAAGAACCATCCACACGGAACATCAAGCACAACAGGACTGACACAACCTAAAAGAGCAATGAAACATACAAACAGGGCAAGGAGTGAATAGGAACCACCAGCCTAAACCACACACAGACAACACAGAGAGGGGGAGGGAGCTGGGCACGGGAAGCCCCAACACATACACTCACTATAACAAGACAGGTATCAAGGGAAGGGGAGGGGAAGGGAAGGGTATAGCACACAAGGAAACACTGAGGGAACACAACACACTTAAGACTAACAACCACAAACAGAACAAGAGGAAGAGAAACTGGCATGAGCTGAACAAGAGATGATCTGAAGCTCCGCACCTGCCACAGCTCCCAGCAGCCCTAAATATCCCTGGGAGCCAATCAGACTGTGGCAGGTGGGCCACACCCTTCCACAGGTGTACACAAGGAACAAAGTAGGCAAGATGAGGAGGAGAAGGCCAAGAAAGGGGAAAGACACTCCCTGCAGCAGCCTACCAACAGCGCAGGATGCAGGGAGCCTCCCAACCAGCTCCCAAGGCCAGGGGTTCAAGGCCAGGCCGTGACAGTATCCCCCCCTCCAGACCCCCCCCCCCAGAAACCCCCACAGAGGGAAGGAAGACCAAGAACACTGGGGAAGGAGCAGCAACTGCAAATCCCTACTGCAAGAGGCAGCTCCAAGTCGCCCCCCCCCCCCCCCATGGCCATCTTAGGGGAATATCGGCCACCCCAGGGAAGGGGCAAGGGGAGAACAAAAGGGAAAGGGCCTGGACCCAAATAGCATAGGAGGGGGCCAGTGTCCGAGATAAGCCCCATAGGGGGGCACCCAGCCCAGAGGGGGGTAAACTACTGGAAGGCAAGGCCTTGCAAAGTTCATCAGTATACCCCATAGGAGGAAGGGGTGCAACAAAGTACTCGGTCCAAAGGGGGGAGGTGGAACTCCAGGTGCAGGCCGGACCAAGGGAGGAGGTCCCAACAAGGAGGATGGAGTTCCAAGGGTGGCGTTAGGGGCACGGGGTCCAGGAGAAACATGACATCCATATTCACACACCCCAGGATCTGAGGGGTGTCCATCATGCCGAGGGGGGCCATGAGTTGCCAGAGGAGGTCTCAACCCAGAACTCTTCATGCCATGAGCACCCGGAGTCCTGGAAGAACATAGGTGTGGTGTTACCTCCTGTGCATTAAGAGGGGTCAATGGCCTTGTTGTAGGGACAGATGAGGGGCAGCTGTTAGAGCGTACCTTAATAATGGTTCCAGCACCTCTTGTCGTAGGAAGGGGAGAAGTTGATGATATTTGAGGTCCTTCATGGGCAACCTTCCTCTGAATGTCGATATCCTGTATCCTTGCAGATTTTGTTACAGAGTCGGAGGTATGTAGTAGGTTTACAATGGCTGTATGACCAAGCAAGGGTGACGTGATATGCTTGTCGCTCAACTCTGGAAGCTCCCTTGACAAAACAGAGATATTAGTGGAACAGCCCTGGGCGGACAGGGAGGGGAACAGCAAGCCAGAGGGACCTGAAACTGTTACATCAGGGCTTGGGGTTTCTCCCACATCCTTGGGTAACCCCTCTGGCACGGGAGAAGCCAGGAGGGAAACCTTCATGAACCCCATATCCAGGGGTCCAGCCTGTTCCCTCAGGGGCGGTTGATAGCATTCCGGCAACACGACAGGACCGTTGGTAATAGGAGCTCCTTCTCCATTGTCTGGCTGCACTGGTGGAGGGGACGACGAACTGGAATCTTCAAGCACTCCCACAGTATTAGAGTTGGTATCTGAGGATAAAGGTGGGGCCAATGCTATAGAGGCAATCAGTCTTGACAGACCCATAGCTGTTCCCTCCGTCCTCATGGGGCCCAATTCTGCAGAAGACAGTGTGGGAATCTCCACCCCGGTAACGGTGGCACGTGGCATGAGACTGCTCACAACACTTGCGGATTGCAAAGCCCCAGGCAGTGGCGATGTATCCCAATCCATCCTGGGGGTTGAGCATCGCTCCGACGACCAGCCATCTCCACTACACCCCGGGGTATCCTTTAGGGTCAACCATGAACTCCGAGCAACGAGTGGTGGAGACTGGACCTTGGGGCAGCGGACTAACACCCGCACGGTCTTGAATGCTGGAGTAATGGTTGGCTGGCTCTGTAGTGCCAGCCACCTGGCTACAAGGATTGCTGGGCCGGCGGGCCCTAGTCTCCATAGTCCTGGAACAAGTCGGGGTCCCTGGGCCGATGTTGGGGGTTTACCTGGCCTGGGAGTCACTGATGGTGCGAAGGTTGCTGCCTTAGAAGGAAGCCTTGAGGAGGTCATCACCTCAGTTGGTGTCGGCCCAGGTCGACGCAGCTGATCCAAAGACGGCTGTGGGCTGGAGGGCGGCGGCACCAGAGTAGCCTCTCCACCTGAGTACTTAACAGGTTCAGTGTTTATCTGATCCACATAATCGCGCACATGATTATAATTGGCCCACATGGCTGGGGTCAATTCCCCTTCCACCGGGTGTCCCTGTAGGGCAGCACTAATTTTTTGATAATCTACCCAAACTGACTGGGGTAAAATTGGGCCGGTGAAGACCTCTTGTGGAGGATCATCTACAGGGCGTGTAGGCATCATAAGGTAGGGGGTCCGCCCCACCAGTCACTCCACAGAGTAGGGATTGGGGACAAAGATTGGGTAACAAGGATAGGGGATTGGGGTTTTGGGCGGAGCTTACTGTCAGGCTCTGGGGCAGAGCCAGGGAAAGGGGAGGGGAAGCAGGTAGGCAGGAGGGGAGATGGGTTGCAGGGAGTCGGGGATATCCCTCAGATTAAACAAGGAAACCTCTCAGCCACTCTCCAATACTTTAGGAGATTAAGCACTCAGCATAAAGACCAGCCACGCTGGTCTAAGAAGGCTTATGGCTCATCATCGAGGTTGAGGGATGGGAAGCCAGGAGCGAGGAATCCAGGAACCAGAGGCAGGGATCAAGGGATCAGGGGTAAGGAACCAGGGGCAGGGGAGCGAGGGAGAGGGAGTAAAGGACAAGGAACCAAAGACAGGAGAGCAAGGGATCAGGTTGAGGGATGGGGAGCCAGAAACGAGGAATCAAGGAACCAGAGGGCAATGGAGCGAGGGGCCCAGAGGGCAATGGAGCGAGGGGCCAAGACTAGGGGCCAAGAAGCCAAGACTTAGGGGGCAATGGAGCAAGGGGCCAAGAAGCCAAGACTTAGGGGGCAATGGAGCAAGGGGCCAAGAAGCCAAGACTTAGGGGGCAATGGAGCAAGGGACTAAAGGTAAAGTGAGTGTCTAGAAGCAAGGAGCTGGGGGCTAGAGGAGCCCAAACCTAAAGGGCAGCAGAGGGGCTGAGGAACCAGCTACATAGAACAGGGGGGGGGAAGGATCAGGGAACAAGCCCTGAGGGGCATCAGGACCAATGGGGAGAGAACAGCAGAACATAAAGGAGGTAAGAACCATCTACACAGAACATCAAGCACAACAGGACTGACACAACCTAAAAGAGCAACAACACATACAAACAGGGCAAGGAGTAAATAGGAACCACCAGCCTAAACCACACACAAACAACACAGAGAGGGGGAGGGAGCTGGGCACAGGAAGCCCCAACACATACACTCACTATAACAAGACAGATATCAAGGCAAGGGGAAGGATATAGCACACAAGGAAACACTGAGGGAACACAACACACTTAAGACTAACAACCACAAACAGAACAAGAGGAAGAGAAACTGGCATGAGCTGAACAAGAGATGATCTGAAGCTCCGCACCTGCCACAGCTCCCAGCAGCCCTAAATATCCCTGGGAGCCAATCAGACTGTGGCAGGTGGGCCACACCCTTCCACAGGTGTACACAAGAAGCAAAGTAGGCAAGATGAGTAGGAGAAGGCCAAGAAGGGGGAAAGAGACTCTCCCTGCAGCAGCCTACCAACAGCGCAGGATGCAGGGAGCCTCCCAACCAGCTCCCAAGGCCAGGGGTTCAAGGCCAGGCTGTGACAGTAGGAGGGGGTATGGGACAGTTGAATGATGGTAAGCCAGATGTCAAGATTTGATTGGCTGGTCAAGCTAGCTGGCAAGCTTTTGATTGGCTGGAAGGGCAAAATAAAATTGGCTGCAGCCATTTTCCATTAGGGATGGGCAAACGCGGTTCAGAAGTTCAGAGTTTGGCCCGAATTCAGCCTGTCCAGACGACCGAACCCAAACCTGAACCCCAACCCGAACCCGAATCTGAACACGAACTGACCGATCCAAACTAAATTCCGAATGCCGAAATGACCAAAAAGTTCGGTCAGTTCGGATCACGTTCGGGTGAGTTTGAGTGGCTAAAACAACAAAAATGTGGTATCTCTGGAAGACCAAATGTGACAGGGAGGGGGAGTCAGCTGAGGAGCAGACTTCCAGACACCAGGGGTGGAGAGACTCGGAGTAGCAGCCAGCCTGCCCAATCACCATCCCTTTTTGCCTCAGACCACTGGCATTGCAGTCTGCGATTGGCCACAGGCTGCACGGAGCCAATGGGGCTTGCGGTGAAGCGGGCGCAGCAAGAAACAAAACTGATTGACTCCCCCCTTCCCAACACCTTCTAGCTAGTCACTGTTCCTGAACAGCAGACGTTTCAGAAGGCTCCCTCTCTCCCAGCTGTTTTTGTTCCTTCCTATTCCTAATCCATGGCCATCCTCCTCCTATTTCACCCATCCAACCCATTTACCTTCATATTATCATTTATTTAGATTATATTAGATAGATGTAGGTGTTATTTTTTGTTTTTACCCCTCCCTGTGTTCCCTGTGTTCAATTTTCCTTCCTCCTTCCTCCCTCCATTTAATTCTTTTCCCTCTCCTTCTTATTCCATCCCTGATGACCTCCCCTGTTTTAAGTTTTGGATATATTTAGAATATGATTTGTATTAGATTGATTTTCATTTCAGTTTGTTACCCCTCCCTGTGTTCTTTGTGTTTCCCACTGTGTAACATTGTATATATAGGTAGACAGTTATTAGATAGACAGTTAATAGATAGATATACATAGTAGTTAGCTTAGTTATAGAGATAGATAGAGAGACAGTGTGTTTGTAGGACAAGGCCTTTGTAGGTAATTATAAGGATATTCCATTTAGTTCAATAGGTTTTAGAATAGTTAATAGCAGCTAGATTTAGTGTAGAGACCTATATATATATATAAGAAACAGCCACTCCAGTCCCAGGACCCACAGTCAGGGTTCTCAGGCCTACGTTTCTGGCAGGGAGGGATGTGGCCAATATGTATCTAGAAGCTGCCACTCTAGCCCCAGGACCCACCGTCATGGGTCGGGCCATCATTCCTCACACAGAGGTGTCATTCCAACACACCCCAGCCGCAGGACTAGGGCTGTAGCGGAATGTCGCAGCGGTAGCTATTTCTGCTGGAAACAGCATTTCTGCAATTAGTGATATGGCATGGCAAAGGCTTTCATTTCACTAGTTTCATTCCACTATTTCCGTAGTTCCGCTAATTTCATTCTGCTACTTCCACAGGCTTCGTAAAATAGCGTAAACATGATATTTCCGCTATTCTGCTATTCCGCCAGCGCCACAAAATAGTGGAACAGCGGTTTTCCAACAGTTTCCAACAATTCCGCAATTTTTCCAATAGTTTCCGATTTTGCAGAATGCCGGCAGAATTAGCGGAATGTCAGCAGAAAAGCCGTGGTGTGGCGCGGGCAATTCTGAAATGGTGGAATGGAATCGCAGCACGGTAAAAGCTGCTGCCACATCATCCCTACCCAGGACCCGCCATCGGGGTTCTGGGGCCAAGTTACAGGCAGGGAAGGCTGTGGTCAATATGTATCTAGAAGCTGCCACTCTAGCCCCAGGACCCAACGTCATGGGTCTGGGGTCATCATTCCTTGCACAGAGGCGATGTCATTCCAATGCACCAAGAAACAGCCACTCGAATCCCAGGACCCACAGTCAGGGTTCTGGGGCCAAGTTACAGGCAGGAAGGGCTGTGGCCAATATCTTTAAGCTGCCACTCTAGCTCCAGGACTCACCATCATGAGTCTGGGGCCATCATTTCTTGCACAGAGAGCCTTTTTACGAACGTCTTAACCAAACCAAACATGACCAAACAAATGGCCAAACCTGAATGCGGTGAATGGACTGAACAGCCGAACTGAACCGAGCCGGACTGAACCGAATGACCGAACCCGAACCGTAACCTGTTCACCCATCCCTGTTTTCCATTCTCTTTGGTGAATTTGGCTGTGTGCTGCAGTGCTGGATCTTTAAATAATCAGCTGTGTAATCAACCACACCACCATGAAGGGAAGTGTTTTTTTTAGTAAGTAAGTAAATTTTACTAATGGGTACTAGCCTTCGCCATGGCCTTACAATTAAACACATACAAATTAACCAAACAATGTAAAACACTTGTTAACAAAAGAAGACCTTGCTCCTTAACATATCACCTACCCCCTGGCATAACCATTGAGGACACCAAAAAAGAGAATTCTGAGCGGTTTTCCAGGGAATACAGACTGATTATCTTAACAAAACAAAACACTCTTATTCTATACCCACATGACATCACAGCACATATATCAGTTTAAGCCTCTTTCATTTAAGTCCCAGTTTATGTCAAAAGGGTCGGCCCCCTTATTAGAACCAAATGCATCATCCATATCCTATCCGTTATCCTCTACTCTAGTTTTCAGGGCGAGCTGCACAAACACGGCAACAGCAGTGAGCTCCTCTACCCTAGACAGACTCAATATATATTTTATTTTATCCTCCAGGGTGAGGATACTCTTGCTCCTGCAGTAGTGGCAAGATCCAGACTTCCCTCAGACTATCATACAGTGGGCACTTTAGGAGGATATGGTCTATTGTCTCTACCTTGCCCAAACTGCAGATACACCTACGGTTATCCCTTTGTAAGGCGTTGTACCGGGCGTGGGTCACGGCAGTCTCGATGAGCTGAAGCCGGAGCCTAGCATAGTTCCTACGCAGATCCCGGGAGTTTAATGCATCTAAATATATCTCTAAGCCAAAAAGCTCTTTAACACAGCCATACCATGGCGCAGCCCTCCAGCCCACCAGGGCCGCCATGTCCTCCTGCCTGCCTATATCCAGTAGCCATTCCCTTACCAGCCTTTTCTGTTGTGCTGGGGATAATTGCCACACTGCCTGCACAGAGAGTCCGGCCTTGGCTAAAAACATTAGAAGAGAGTCAAGCCATGGATACACCGTCCCACCAGTGTTCTCCAACATCTCCATAAGGCACAAACATGGTAGTGCCTTATCATCGTGTCAAAGGAGACGTAGCCACAGATTTACTAGTACCTGCCTTTTTAGGGAGACAATTGAGACCATACCGGTCTCTGACCTCATGACACAGCCTGGCACTGCTTGAGGGACCCCCATTAACTGCCTGAGGAATTTATTTTGGGCTATCTTTAGCCCTATAACTTTTTCCTATGGAACAATTTCTTGGCCATATAATAGAGCCGACCAAATTTTTATTTCATATACCTTCAGAATCCTAGAGGTAGTAACAGCTACGTCTTGCCATCGCTAGGATTGCCCTAGAAGAAGCCTTTACTTTCCCCACTGTGTGCCGCCTGATATGTTCCTTCCATGTTCCATTCTCACTAAATATCATCCCCAGGTAGCAGAAAGAACTCACTTGTTCCAAGGACTGTCCCTGCAAAGTCCATCTATATTTTTTAGTCCTCTTTCCCACCATCATGATCTTTGTTTTGGCGAGATTTATCTCCAGTCCTTTGCTAACGCAGTACTCTCCACAAGTATCTAACAGTACCTTTAGCCCTCTTCTGGTTTGGGACAAAAGTACGGTATCGTCCGCATACTGAAGAACAGGTAAAGCGCAGGACTTAATTTTTGGTGCACAAAGGTCCTGCTTCAACAATAACCCATTCAAAACACTCGTATACAGATTAAATAATAGTGGAGCAAGTACGCAGCCCTGGCGTACTCCCTTGTTTACTCTTATAGGCTTTGTAAGCCTGCTACTCGAGGGTACCCGGATCCTTGCTACATTACCTGAGTATAATTGGACTATTAGGGCCAGAAAGTTCTTATTGATGCCCATTTGGGCCGGCTTGTCCCACAGACTCCTCCGTGTTATGGAATCGAAAGCTTTTTTATAATCCACAAATGCCAGAAAAAGTTGAGTCTGGCAGATGAACACATATTTATGGATCAAATGTGCCAGTATAAAACAGCTGTCCATTACTGAGCAGCCGGCTCGAAACCCAAATTGGACTCTTGGTACTAAATCATGCTGTCTGAACCAAGTATCTAGCTTACTCAAAAGGGTTTTTCCATATAACTTGCCCAGGATTGGGAGCAAAGAGATTGGCCTATAACAGGCAGGGTCGTTTGGATTTCTCTTTTTAAACAGGGGAACAATTATACTAATGCCCCATTCCTAAGGAATAGACTCTGTCAAGTTTATATATGAGAAAACCCTTGACAGTATTGGCGCCCACCATTCTGGGAGAATCTTAAAGACTTCAGGGCACACAAAATTGTACCCTGATGCCTTATTGTCCTTCAAGCTGCTTATAACTTGGATAATTTCTTCTTCTGCTACCTTAACAGGAAAACCCGGCAATCCTTAGCCACTTTGTCCTTTGCGTTACAGCCCCACCTCCCATCAGATATATCCACATCATCGTACTCTTTATCAAACAGCAACTTTTCAAAAAAGGTGCTCCAGTCCTTCGGCTCAAGATTGGAGGCTTTGGTAATGCACCTAGTCCCCCCAAGTGATATCATTAAAGTCCGAAAGAGTCTGATATTGCCAGTTTCTGAGGCTACCCTGAGCTTTGCCCAGAGCAGATTCTTATGCTGTCTTTTCTTTTCCCACAGAAGGTTCTTATAAGATGCTCATTCATTAACCAGATTACACCTTGCTACTTCTGTTGGGGTAATTATCCATTCCTTCTGCTTCCTAGTTAATATTTTCTTCATCTCGCGGCATTCCCTATTGAACCATTTATTCTGTCTTATAGACCTGCCTATGATTTCGTGGGAGAGTACGTCCCTCCCCAGGTTTCCTAGAACTATAAGTAAACTTTGCTTTGCTCCCACCCAGGCCACTAATACTTCTTCTTCCATCATCTCAGCCAGCGTTGCTAGTTTGCTCCCATGGAGAAACTCCATGGTCTGAATTGCAAGCCTTGTGTCCCACTGTACTCTTACACTCTGAGGGGTCCCCCTTTCTACCCCAACCTGATTACTGGTTGGGGGATTGAGAAGTTTTTTGAATTGTACTGCCAGGGGTATATGGTCAGTTTCAGGGTAATGTAATATTACAAAATCCTCAAAAAGTCCATAGTGTGGGCGGTGAATCAACATATAATCAACCACACTTCGACCATTCGTGCCAACAAAGGTGTATTGTCCCTTACCATCCATGTGCCCCCGTCCATTCAACATTAAATCCAATGCTTGCATTAGCTGACACATATTATCATTTGTGGCAGATGTCTTTTGGTCACATGAAAAACGCTCAGGAATATTGTATAAGGCACACATAGGAGAATCACATTCCATGTCCTTATTAATCCCATATCGTGTGTTAAAATCCCCTGTAATTATGAGGATTGCTCGAGGGTCTAAATCCTCGATATGCTGTACAAAGGCCTCCAGTTGGTCCCAGACCTTCATGTCATAATACTGGGATATTAGCGGTGGGATATAAATATTTATTACCAGGAGGTTGTCTGAAGGGCCAACTTTTCCACATATGGCTTGGAAGTCACTCCCCAGGGTTGAAAACATATGAAAGTCTGATGAATAACTGTCCCTTACTAGAATTGCCAGACCTCCTGAGCACCTGCCTTTAATTTTATACTTAGTGCCCCCCTGCAGGAAGGTTCTATAACCCAGCAAAGACAAAGTTGCTTCACCACACAGCCAAGTCTCCTGAAGAAGTACTATGCTATAAGCCTCCAAAAAAGTTATACAGTCAGGGTCCTTAAATTTGGACGTGGCACCTGCAATGTTCCAGGATTAAAGGGTCAAATAAAGATCCCTGCCGCTGAACATAGTTCCACTCCCTCCCCTAAACAGTTCAATACTTCTCGAAACTTCCCCTAGTCATTCCCCATTGCATGGATAATGGGAGGTTGTTTTTTTTTTAAAGTTCCCTGCCGCCCGGCGCTCCCCCTCAATCTGCCGCTCTAGGCCTGCCTAGTGACAGGGACGGCCCTGGATGTCTGCCCCACGGACCGTGACCCCAAAGAGGGCCACTTCAACAGGTAGCTGAGTACCTCCAGGTGCATAGTGGAATGGGCATTTGGGGTACTAAAGAAACATTGCCGGGAAGATTCACTTCAAGGTGGAGACAGCCTCCCTGATGGTCACAGGTGTGTGCATCCTGCATAATATGGAGATGGATGGTGCTGCCTTGGAGTCCTTCCTCCCTGTTGCCCCTATGAGCCAGTACCCCTGTACAGCCAGGAGAATGACCTCTGAGAGACCTGGATAGCCTGGAGGATACAGGATGCCTTGTGCCAGCATATTGCCTGTATGGACAATCCACATATGAAAATAGCTGCAAATATATTGGGGTCTCACAGACACAGATCAAGGAGAGAGAGAGGAGTGTACAACTCTAAATAACATGTTCATGCACAATAAGCAGGTACATTGTAGCACTGTTTATGAGGTGTGTGTTTATTATTTATTTTATTTTAATGATTTTAATCATTTTATACCCCGCCCCTCCTGCTAAGGCAGCTTGGGTGACTTACAAAAACTAAAACCAAAATATAAAAACACTACATTTATTTATTTATTAATTATTTATTTATTAAGGCGCGGGCTTTCGCCATGGCCAACAAACAAAACAAAACAAAACAAAACAAACAATCAGACAGAACATACAATCTACAAATAACGGGGAGAGCAATATTCCAAGCATATAATAATGGGCCAAAGTGACCAAGGAAAATAGAGTTATAAATAAGGCCGTATAACATATATATACCCAGGCTTTACAATATCCGAAGTATATCAATCGGCCATATCGTCCATTTTTACATACTCTTCCAGCTACATATTCTACCCATGGAGTAAGTCTCCGACCTTGGTTTTAACCTTATCTCTTACCTTAACCATACAGTACATACTGATTTTACAGGGCAATAAAATCCCCACATCACCAAAATCTCAACAGCATCTTGGGCTTGATGTTCCTTCCTGGAATTACATAACCACCCTTACCAAAACAGCCAAGGCCGTAGTTGGGTCAGCTGTTTCTTGCTAACTACCTTGCTTTGACAGGGCTTTCAATAGCAGGACATCTCCCCTATAGAGCCCCCCTAATCAGATTTCTCTTCTGTGAAGCTAGTAAAGCATAGGACGCTATAGCCACCACATCCTCCTTATTTTGGCGAGTGAGTAACTGCTTATACCCCTGGTCTGGCCCCAAACATAGTAAACCAGGCATAAATGGCTGAAGCCAAACCTCCCTAAGGATGTTATAAAAGGGACAGAATAACAAAAAATGGGCAATATCTTCCACCACCCCCATGGGGAAGTCACATATTCGCAACTCATATTTTACCCTCTTATAACGTCCTTCCACCACCGCTGTTTTCGTCATCTGGAACCGGAGTAGTGTATAACTTCTCCGGAGCCGACGGTTCTGTAAGAAATCTAAGTATGGTTCAAACCCCCAAGTCATTTTGATCGTCTTAAACCATGGGGCGACCTTCCAATTTCCAACTGCAGCCAAATCCTCCTGTTTCTCAACGTCCTCCAGCCTAGCTCGAATCTCTCTCTTTATCCCTTCCAGGGATTTCCCAGCAAAATACATAAAGGAGAAGCCCTGGTTACGTAGGAGTTGGCCCAAATATTTGAGCCACGGGTAATCTCCGTTACCCTCATACTCCAATTCTTCCTGTAGACATAACCTAGGGAGGGAATTTTCTCTCAGAGTGGTCAATCTCAACCAGTATCTAATCACGGCCATTTTAGCCTGCATCTCCATAGAGGCCATACCAATTTCCGCTCTCAGCACTGGGCCGGGAACGTCATTTCCAACCTGCAGGGCTTTACGGAGAAAAGAGTTCTGCACTCTTTCCAGTGGTTGGATCACAGGCTGGGGGATGATTTCTAACCCAAACATTGCTGCGGGTACAACCTTAGCTTGGTATGACTTCAGGAAAGTTGAAACCGGCACTCCCTGAGAAACCCCCACAGCTCTAATTATGGCCCCTGCAAATTGAGCCGCTCTTGTGGCCCGACCCTGGATATGCCTAACCCATGTCCCCCTACTAGAAAGGGTCACCCCCAAATAGACATAGGATTTAACCACTTCAAGTGGCTTCTTAGCAATCTCCCACTTCTCTCGTGTCCTACAGCTTCCAAAGAGCATGATCTTTGACTTTTGCGGATTTGGTGTCAATCCATTTACAGTACAATAATTATCCAAGGCTCGGATCGCACTCCTCAACCCCCTGGCTGTCTGGGATAATAAAACTATATCATCCGCAAATTGAAGAATGTTCAATTTATGAATACCAAGTCTGGGGGGGTAAATATCTTCCAAGTCTAGCCACTTAACAAGATCAGCCATATAGATGTTGAAAAGTAGGGGAGCCAACACACAACCTTGCCTAACTCCCCTACAAATGGCAATATCCTTGGTGATTTTATTACTCAACCCTATCTTAACTCTAGCTACATTGTTTCCGTGCAACAGCATCATAAGTGCTAACAAATTTGGGTCGATCCCCAACTCCTGGAGCTTTGCCCAAAGCCTAGCCCGAGAAACGGAATCAAAGGCTTTGCTGAGATCTATAAATGCCAGGAATAGCTTGCCTTTCCTGACCTTCCAATACTTAAAGATAATATGTTGCAGTATAAAGCAGGCATCCATAGTCGATCTTCCTTTCCCGAAGCCAAACTGCTCCTGTGGAATAATTGAGTTCTCTTCAACCCATTTTTCAAGATAGCTGAGTAGGCATTTTGCAAATACCTTACCCACTATCGACAACAAACTAATCGGCCTATAAGATGCTGGATCCGCTCCGTCTCCCTTTTTGAAGATCGGAACGATCCAGCTCTGAAGCCAAGATGGAGGGATCACCCGGTATAGGCTGATATTTTGAAACAGTTTACTGAGAACGGCTGCCCACCACTGCGGAGCCGCCTGCAGCATCTCCGCTGTGATAAAATCTGGGCCCGGGGCCTTATTCCTTGTCAGTGTCAAAATTATCTCTAGAATTTGGGCCTCTGGAAAGCTTATCTGATAGTATTGTGGGGCTGAAGCAATCCAAACTGTTCCCGTAAGACCATGGTCAATTTTCTCTAATCCTTGAGGCCTCTCATACAACTGGCCAAAAAAGGATTCCCAGAGGGCCATAGAGACTTTGGGGCTCCTCTTGTCTTTCCTGGGGTTTAGCAACCTATTCATATTGACCCAGAACTTATGGGAATCTCCCCTCTTGTGGGCAATCATCAATCTGGCCCAAATTTCCTTAAGGAAACCTTCCCGTTTTTCCTTGATCAGGCAGGAATACGCTTTCCTGTCTTTCTGAAATTCTTCCAGGTAGATGGTACTAGACATCCTAGTCCATCTTTTCCTTGAGGCTACAAGGGCAATTTTTGCTCTCCTACACTCCTGATCATACCAGGGATGGTTCCCATAGGAGAGTTTCTTGGGCCTTGGGTCAACAAAAATCTCTTGGATGGTATCCACGATTTCCTCATAGTACTGAGGGATTTTCCCGGTTTCCTCTGCTAACAGTATTTGTAGACTCAGCACCTTGAGTTTTCCTGCCAAACAGAGTGTTTGGAATTGCGCCATCAGGGTTACTGGGGACATTTTCTTGACCCTACCCACTATTCTGTCATGAGAGTCCAATGTCTCCACCCCTTGCTGCTTATACTGAGTCAAAATATCCACGCTTAGGACCAAGTGATTACTTTCTGGTCTGGGGGTAAGCTGGAAGTTACCAAATTTATCAATAGCGTCCCAATTGGTAAGGATTACATCTATTGTACTCCTTCCTTGGGGTCCTATAAAGGTACTACCCTTCTCAGGATCGCCTAATAGCTCTTCTCCCACAAAGGCAAAATTAACATTATTAATAAAAGTCTCCATCTTGGATACAATGCCCTCCCCCTGTACAGAAGCAGAACGATATTCCCTATGCTCTAATCTCAATTGGACATTCATATCCCCCACCAACATCACTGTTGCTTTGGGGTATTTCCCTTGTGCCTCAAGAACCACTTCCTCAAGTATTCCCCATATATCTGCTTGGTAGTACGGTGAGGACAGGGGCAGGATATAGACATTAAACAAGACAAGCCAATTCTCCTGCCTATGTCCACATTTAAGCAAAACCTGCTGGAATTCTGGCCTTCTAGGGGATAATATCACAAAGGAATCCCAAAGGTCATCTTTTATAAGAATAGCCAACCCCCCAAAAGGACGCCCTTTATGACCCTTTTTTTGCCCATTTTGAGTCGTCAACCTATAACCCTCTGGATGCCATAAAATTCATCCAAAAGCCAGGTCTCCTGAAAACATATTAGGTCAAATGCCAACAAAAACTCCCCCCAATCTAGATCAGACACCTTAGACTTCAGACCTGCAATGTTCCAGGAGGCAAATTTTATCAGGCCATGCACGAGATCACAGGGCCCCTCCTTCCTAGTTCGATTTCCACCCTGAACGGCCAATACAGGCCTTCGGGTTCCATCGTCTGGTCATAAACTACTTGGGTCTGTGGAAATGGGCAAAATCTCAACCTCGGTAACTACCACATTGCTGGATCCTCTCTCCCCCACATACGGTATACCCAGTTCCACATTGTCCAAGACTAGCGGACCTCTCACTGGGGTTCCTAATTCGGAGGGATCCAAAAAACGGACTTCAGTCAGATAGTCCGAATTAGATTGCATCCTACTCACAGCCTCTTCGGAACCCAAGGATGGAGCTTTGTAATCTAGGGCAGTCCCTTGTATACTGGTCCTAATATATTCTACCTTGGCCAGTAGCTTATCCTGGTCCAACACCGACATATTTTTTAATATAGCATTGATATCACCCTGCTCCTCCAACCCCAGATCACCCATTAAAAGGCAACCGATTTTCTGAGTCGCTGATTGATTAGCTAATATGGTGGGTGCTGTTCCCACCCCATCTTGTTCTCCAGCTCCCAACAACTCCCTATCCAAATTAGTCGGCATTTGGGTTACTATACCATTCATTTCCTGATATTCTTGACTTTCTTTAGAATTATTAGCCTGGGTACCCTGATCACTTAACTTTGAATCCATACCTAACTCTACTTCTAAAGCTCCTTCCAATATGGACTTTTCTCCTCTACCCTCCTCAAAATCCATAACTTCCAATTGGCTTACTACTACATCGGTCTTTACACTCTGTCCCCTACTCTCCATTGGTAAGTTAACCATTATGCGAGTATCTTGCACATCCACTCCCTTACCCTGGGAGTTACCTCTTGGGCTAATACAGCCTCTGGTTTCCACCCCTACCTCCGGGGGAAACGGCCTTTTCCCTGTCCCCACATCAATGGGTACCTACTTGCCCTGTCTCCTCTCCTGGCTATTGGGCTGAGGAGGAAAGCCTGGCCCACCCGTGGATTCCCCAGCCTTTTCCTGCCATGAGTCATAACACAGTACCCTATCTATTGATATGCCTCTACCTAATAATCTCATCCTAGCCTTGAAAATACATCGTACCCAATAATCTTGTTGGAATTCAATCTCCATCCTAGTCACCCAACCCCTGCTGGGAAGATAATTAATCCCAGCAAGGTCCCGCTTATGGAAAGCCTTGTTCAGGAGATATCTCAGATTGTTGACAATCTCCTCCTGGCTTCCCCAACTATGGGTCTTTCCATCAGAATCAGGGCCAATATGCAACAGTACTGCATTTTCCCGTACTCCCAAAAAGCACCTAGATCGGAGCTTCCAAAAAGTTCTTTTCCCCCCCGGCCTTTCAATATCTGGTGGGTACACATCTTTCTTATTATGGTTACCATAGTCCTGTAGTTCATCTAGTTTTGCGAGAATCTCCCGTAGCTGATTCTTAACTGTAGCCACCAAATCGTCTAATGTCGAAAGGCTTGAAAAAAGAGATTCAACTGTCCTGGCAATTAAAGTAGTCTGATATGCCAGGGAACCATTATCACAGTTATTTTCAGATGAATTTCCATGCCTTCCATCCTCCAGGGCCCTACACCCTGTAGTTACACCTTGGGTGGGCTCATCTGGCCCCTCTGACCCCCTATCCAGGCCAATAGGCTGGGACAATGGTATGGGGAGAGGAAGCCCCGGACTGGGCATGCACGCCTTACATCTTATCTTGGTTGGCACATCTTCCTCTAGAAAGGGAGAAAGGGCCTGCCGCCCTCTTTTCTTTTCCATAGTTACCCCAGAGTTTTACCCCACACCGAGCTTGATTCCAAAGTTATCTCCCTGGTCCCTCCTAACCCTCACCTAAAGCCACACACGCAGGATAAAATATACAAAAAACCAAACAGCGGCTTGAGTGTCCCACCTCACTCTCTCAGATCCGCTGAATATCCTCCAAACTTAACAGGGACTGGGCTCCTGCTCCGGGATGCGCCAAAGGACGCGCAAAAGGGTGCGCCCTTGTGTGTGCAGCCCTTCAGCGCGCTTCCCCGGCGCACGCCCCCGGCGCGGCCGTGGACTGGCTGAAGTCTTTGACTCTTTCCCAGGGCTCAGGCTCCGCCCCCAGCTCTACTCCCCTCTGTTCTCCTGCCCAGCTGACAGGTGAGTGTCTAATGAGCCAGCTACAGCATCCCTGGCTCCCTGCTTCCTCCACTACATATAAATAAAAATATAAATTTCAGTACAAAATAACAGAAATATAATACATTATAAAAGCAGTAATGCAGCAAAAGGGGGATGACAGAAAAATATAAATATAAATAAAAATAAATCAACATAAATCAAAACTCACCCACCCTAACCCTCACCCCTCCAACCTACCTGTCTCCCTTGCCAAAAGTGTGATGGAATTTCCAGGTCTTACAGTATCATTGAAAGGAGGGAAGGTTCAGGGTTACTCAGGCCTCCACCAGGAGGGAGTTCCACAGCTTTGGTGTGGCCACTGAGAATGCACCCTCTCCATAGTCACCCCCCCGAGACACATGGGAGACTTCAAGAAGGGCACTCCCAGCTGACCGCAGGGGTTGATCCCAAACCCACTAGGGATGTATGAACAGAATGGGATTTGGATGTTCATCGTTTGGTCAGAAAACTTTATTTATTTATTTATTT
>QEPC01000715.1:1371397-1399341 GCA_003113815.1 Sphenodon punctatus
GCAGCAGCCCAGATTAAGGAGGAGCCCCGTCCCAAGACTGCCCCTGGCATGAGATGGCGTGTGCCACTGCACCATCAATCCATGTCCAGGGGAAGCTTGGGGAATCCAAGCAGTGGAAGGTTCATCTTAATGAACAGCAACTGCTTCATCAACTTGGCCCCCAGTGTCAAGTGGTGCAAAGAACAAATATCCCCTGCCATGCAGAACACCTGCTCGCTGGGGACACTTGCTCATGGGCAGGACAACAGACCCTTGGCCACTTTGGGCAGGGCCGGCCACACGTTGGTCTTAGCTGGCCCAGTAGGCCAAGGGATCTCTGTTGGGTTCTATGCATGGCTCCATCTCCAGGTAGCTCTCTGATGCTGCTGAGGTGCTGTCATACTCCCTCACATAACTGTCCTTGGGAACCACCTCCACCACTGCCCTCAGCCATGCTGCCTGTCCTGCTGTGCACGAGCCCATGCTCATCAGAGTGCCCTGCACATACGAGCTCCTGCTGTTAGAAATAGGGGTGCTGCTGCTGCACAGCCAGATGTTGGTGCTGCTACTGCATGGGCTGTGGGCAGGGATAGACCTCACCGGCTGAAAGCGGTGACTGCTCCCACTCCCACCATCCTCACAGGCATCCTGCTGCTGCTGCCATGCACTTTCCAGAGCCCACTCTGCCTGTCGGACCCTCTTCACCAGCTCACCCTTCCAGTGGCCATAGAGCAGTTTCTGTGGTGAAGTGGAGGGTGGCACCCCAAGCCCCTGCCGGCTGCTCCCTCACCTGCTCCTTTAAAGCCCAGTAGAAGACTGGCACCACCTGCTGACTCAGGGTTGTGTGCGAGGGCAGCTTAAACTGGGGGGCCAGGAGCCCAATCAGGTGCCTAAACCCCATGTCCCCGACCACCGAGAAGGGCTGCCCATTGAGCGCTATCATTTTCCCTAACATGCGCGTGGTTTTCACTTGAAAGCCACCCCGCCCTCCATGTCCTGCAGCTCCCAATGGACTTGGCAGCAGCCCCCACCCCAGCTTCTTCATGGTGCACGCTACTGCTGCTGCTGCTGCTGCTGCTGCTGCTGCTGCTGCTGCTGCTGCTGCTGCTGCCCCCTAGCAGCAATACCGCTCCTGCTGCTAAAGGTAGCTGTTTGAGGATGCTTGCCTTCTGATGGAGGCGAATGACTGGCTGCTGCAGTTGGGAACTGGCTGGTGTCCACTGCCCCTGCCTGCTCGCTTAGCAGCATAGCACTATGGCATTTCTTGAGGTGCCTCAGCATGGCAGTTGTGTCAAGGTTTGTGAGCACCTGCCCATGTTTCACCACCTTCTGGCACAAACTGCACTGCACCTCCCTGGGAGCATCTACCCGCACCAACTTAAAATGCACCCATATGAAGGTTTTTTTGCCCCCTCCTGCCTTCTGGCCCACACCGGGTGATGCACCACTGACAGTGCTGATGGGAGAGGCAAAACATGGTGGCGACACAGCTCTCAGAGGGACAGCCATCACCTCAGCACAAGACATCTCCTCCAGAGGATTAGTGGCTGTCTTGCTGTCCCCAATATGAGAGGGGAGTACTGGGACCCTGAGGCTGATTGACTGCCCATGCTGCTGCCACTCTCCCTCTGCTGCCTATAGCTTCTGCTACTACTGCTGCTGCTTCTGCTCCTCTCCCTGCTGCTCTTGCCTGGGGATTGGGAACTGCCTCTACCAGCCAGGTGGAATCCACCACCCCTGGACTGCTGGGGAAACCTATGGAAGTCAATGGAATATTATCTAATACCTGCAAAGGCCTAGTCCTACAAACACACTATAAAATATTAAAACTGAATCACTATACACTACCTCTGTCTATCTGTATAACTAAGATAACTCCTACATCTATCTATCTATCTATTTATCTATCGACTGACCGACCGACCGACACGCACACACATACACACACACAGAGGGATGGGGGGGCACAGACAGCTCACAACAAACAACACAGGCAGGGGTACAAAGCTGAAATGAAACCTAAATCAATGTAATCCTACTCTAAATAAATACAAAAACAGGGGAAGGGAATCAGGGATGGAATATATACAGGGAGGAGGGAAGGATTCAATGGAGGCTAGGGAGAAAGAACACAGGGAGGGGTAAAAAATAAAAATAACATCTGTCTTATCTAATCTAAATAAATGAAACTATGGAGGTAAATGTGTGGAAATAGGTGAAATAGGAGGAGGATGGCAATGGATTGGGAGGAACAGAAACTGCTGGAAGAGGGAGACTTTGGAAAACGCCTGGTGAGATGATCAGTGGCTAGTTCAGAAGGAATTGGAAGGGGGGAGGGCAATGACTTGTTAATTGCTGCGCCCGGTGCATTGGCTCCATGCAGCCTAGCCCATGGCCAATCGCACACTGTCAAGCCAGTGGTCTGAGGAAAAGAGGGATGGTGATTGGGCAGACTGGCTGCTAGTCCAGACCTCTCTCCACCCCTGGGGCCAGGAATTCCCTTCCCTGGGTCTGCCAGCCATGGTTTTTCCTGCCCGAACACATTCAAATGCGCCCATATGCACCCGAACTGTTTGGGGGTTCGGGCGTTTGATTTGGCCATCTGAACTGGCTGAGTTTGGGCCGAACCCTGAACTTCCGAACCGCGTTTCGACATCCCTAGGACCCAGAGGGTGTGTTACCCTCAGTTTTGACATATATGAGATACGTTTAACAGATTGGCTCTCGTCTCGACATATTGGCTTTAGTTTGGACCTAAAGGCCTGGACATATTTGGTCTTCTGATAGCTTTTCCCCTGCTTAACTTTTAACCTTGTTAGTTAATGTTTAGGAAAATATGAGTAAGTTCACATTTAGGGAAGTAGAGGCATACGGTAGATCAAACATCTTTGTTGCACAAATGGGTTGCAAGATTGAAGTTTAAAACAGTTTATAAAAACAGGATATTTCATGGGCAGAGGTAACGACATTAGTTCCCCAATATCTTAACAACAAACATTGTCATACATTTATAATTTTATTCATGCATCAACCCTTTTTAACTATGCTATTGGCAGTTATTATTATTATTATTATTATTATTAACAAACATTTATATAGCGCCAGCAGTGTACATGGCACTTTACAAAGTAATAAAATAGACACGGTCCCTGCCCCTAGGGCTTACAATCTGAGCGACAGGAGCTGGGGGAGAGACATAGGAAGGGGAACAGAGGGAGAGACAAGGGGTCTAACATTCATGAAGATGCGAGGTCTCAAGTGCACGTACTTGGCTTGGTTACGATGAGAATGACAGCAGGCAGGTCCATGTGGCAAGGATAAGGGTAAACAGATCGTAGGTATAGGAATAGTGGCTCAGCAGGATAAAGAGTCAGACAGAGCAGAGCGAAAGAGGTGAGTTTTAAGGAGAGATTTGAAGGTATGAAGGGAGGGGGCAAGGCGGATGTGGACAGGGAGGGAGTTCCAGGCATGGGGGGCAGCAAGTGAGAAGGGACGAAGGCGCTTAGGGGAGCAGGGAAGGCGTGGAAGGGTGAGAGAAGGGACAGAGGAGGAGCGAAGTGCACGGGCTGGAGTATGGAGGGCGATAAGTGCAGAGAGGTAGGGGGGAGCAAGGTTGTGAAGAGCTTTATAGGTGAAGACTAGGAGCTTGTGCAGGATTCGTTCAGGAAGGGGAAGCCAGTGAAGCGAAGAGAGGAGGGGCTGCACATGGTCGAAGCGACTGGCGAGGTAGATGACCCTGGCAGCAGAGTTTTGGACAGAGATGAGGGGAGAAAGGTGAGACCGGGGAAGGCCAGTGAGAAGGAGGTTACAGTAATCGAGGCGAGAGATGACCAGAGCATGAACAAGAGTTTTGGCAGACGAGACAGAGAGAAAAGGGCGAATCTTAGCAATGTTATGGAGGGAGAAGCGACAGGATTTAGCAACAGAGTCAATGTAGGGTTTAAAAGAAAGGGCTGAGTCAAAGATGAAGCCTAGGCTACGGGCTTGGGGGACAGGCAGGATGGTGACTCCATCAATAGTTATTGACAGTGAGGAAGGAGAGGAAGGATGAGGGGGGAAGATAAGGAGTTCAGTTTTAGCCATGTTGAGTTTGAGTTGACGTTGAGACATCCAGGTAGAGATGTCAGAGAGACAGTTGATGAGACGAGCTTGAACAGAGGGAGAGAGAGAGGGAGTAGAGAGATAGAGTTGAGTGTCATCAGCATAGAGGTGGTATTGGAAGCCATGGGAGGCAATGAGTTTGCCTAAGGATGAGGTATAGATCGAGAAGAGGAGAGGGCCAAGAACAGAGCCTTGAGGAACACCAACTGAGAGGGGGAAGGAGGAGGAGGTGGAGTTGGAGAGAGACACATTAAAGGAGCGGTCAGAGAGGTAGGAGGAGAACCAGTTATGGACAGAGCCACAAAAGCCAAGGGAGTGAAGGGAATCCAGCAAGAGTGAGTGGTCAACAGTATCGAAGGCAGCAGAGAGATCAAGGAGGACAAGAATGGAATAGAGACGTTTAGATTTAGCCACCAGAAGATCGTTGGTGATCTTAGCGAGAGCAGTTTCAGTAGAATGAAGGGGGCGGAAGCCAGATTGGAGGGGGTCAAGGGAGGAGTTGGAGGATAGGAAGTCAAGGCAGCGGGAGTAGACAACACGTTCAAGCAGCTTGGAAGCAAAAGGAAGGAGTGAGACAGGACGATAGCTAGAAGGGTCAGAGGGGTCAAGAGTGGACTTTTTGAGAATAGGAGAGACTGTGGCATGTTTGAAGGCAGAAGGGAAAGAGCCAGTAGAGAGGGAGAGGTTGATGATGTGCAGGAAGGAAGGGGCGACAGTGGGAGTAATGGAGGTGAGGAGGCGGGAAGGAATGGGATCAAGGGGGCAAGTGGAAGGGTTGGAGGAGGAGAGCAGAGAGGAGATTTCCTTAAGGGAGGCAGGGGAGAAGGAGGACATGAGAGAAGGAGGGGGAGGAGGGAGAGGGGTGGGAGTGGGAAGAGAGGAGTGGGAAGCGATGTCGAGGCGGATCTTGTCTATCTTGGAGGTGAAGAAGGAGGCAAGATCCTGAGCAGAAAGGGAAGAAGGAGGGGGAGGACAGGGAGGCTTGAGGAGGGAGTCAAAGGTAGAGAACAGGCGGCGAGGGTCCCGAGAACAGGACTCAATGCGGGAGGCATAGTAGTGTTGTCTAGCAAGGGAGATAGCAGAAGTAAGGGTGGAGAGACAGAATTTGAAGTGAAGGAAGTCAGCGTGAGAATGGGATTTGCGCCAGAGTCGTTCAGCAGCACGAGTGCAAGAACGGAGGTGGCGGATACTAGGGGTGAGCCAAGGACGGGGGTTGTGGGAGAAGGCAGGGCGGGAAGAGAGAGGGGCATGGGAGTCAAGTGTGGAGGAGAGAGAGGCGTTGAGAGCAGAGACAGCGGAGTCAGGGGAGGAGGAAGAGAAGACTGTAGGAAGAAGGGGAGAGAGAGAGGAGGCAAAGTCCAGGGGATCAATAGCTTGAAGGTCACGGAAGGGGCGTAGAGAAGGGGAAGAGGAGGGGGGACAGTGGGAAATGTTGAAAGAGGCAAGGAAGTGGTCTGATATAGGATGAGGATCGAAGGAGAGATCAGCGACAGAGCAGTTTCTAGAGAGGACAAGATCAAGAGAATGGCCATTAGTATGGGTGGGGGAGTTGGTCCAAAGGTGGAGGTTGAAGGAGGAGGCTAGGGAGAGGAAGCGAGAGACTGAGGGCTGAGATGGGTCATCAACATGAATGTTGAAGTCACCAAGGATGAGAGTGGGGATATCAACAGAGAGGAAGAAAGTGAGCCAGGACTCAAAGTCAGAAAGAAAGGAAGAGAGAGGACCAGGGGGACGGTAGATGACAGCAACACGTAGATGGAGGGGGGAGTAGAGGCGCACGGAGTGAGCCTCAAAGGTATGGAAGGAGAGAGAGGGGGGAGGAGAAATTGGTTGGAACTGACAGGATTTAGCAAGAAGGAGGCCCACCCCACCACCCCGTCCTTCAGGGCGGGGTTGGTGAGAGAAGGAGAGACCCCCACAGGAGAGGGTAGCAGGCGTGACAGAGTCCGAGGGAGTGATCCAAGTTTCAGTAAGGGCAAGGAGCTGGAGGGAGCGAGAGAGGAAAAGATCATGGATATAGGGAGCTTTACTGATAGATGAGCGACAGTTCCAGAGGGAGCAGAAAAATGGTAGTTGATGAGGGGGGAGGCAAGGAATAGGGATAAGATTGGGAGAAGGGGAGCGTCGTGGTAGGCTAGAGACAGGAGGAATAGGGATAAGATTGGGAGAAGGGGAGCATCGAGGAAGGCTAGAGACAGGAGTGGAAGGGGAGCAATGAGAGAAAGTAGCCAAGGGAGCAAAGGATGTATGGGGGAGGTTAGAGAGTGGTGATCGGTTGGGGGGAGGAAGAAGCTGGGAGGAGAAAAGTAGAGGAAGAAAAAGATGGACAGGAAGAGGAGAAGGAGAGGAGGGAAAGAAAAGGCGAGAAAATAGGGCAGACATGTTAGTGAGTAAGATAGGAGGGGGAAGTACAGTAGAAAAGAAATGGAGAAAAGTACCTGTAAGGCGCGCGCCTTTAGGCGCGCGCTTTTCGGCCCGCTGGTCGGTGGAGCTTGGGGCGGCAGGAAGGCCAAGCCCCAGGAGAGTCGTGGTGTCCTCGAGCGATGACAGCCGAGGATGCTGGGAGCGTATGCAGACGAGCTGCAACCTCACCAGTTCTTGTCCCGCTGGTCGGTGGAGCTTGGGGTGGCAGGAAGGCCAAGCCCCAGGAGAGTCGTGGTGTCCTCAAGCGATGACAGCCGAGGATGCTGGGAGCTTATGCAGACGAGCTGCTACCTCACCAGTTCTAATATATGAATTAATTAATAATAATATATGAATTACTTAGCCTGAGTGTGACGGCAGTTTTCTTATAAAAGAGTAAGTCACCAAGGAAATGTTACCTTAGACGCCATGAACACTCTCGTGTTGCTCTTTGCTCACCATGGTGATCCTCTGGTCACATGATCTTCCTTTATCTTTCTTAAGCTTGTATGCCTGGGTAACTATGCTAGTTTTAAGTTTATTACTTTAACCTTTGTACTTTTAATACTTAAAAAAATCTAAAGTTTTAACTTTAATTCTATCTATGTAACATGTACCTTTAAAATACTTTTATATAAACCACTAATTAAGGGTTTATTCTGTTTTGGGGTCTTGTCCCATAAAAAATGCTTTTAATATGTTTTCATAAATATTTTCAATTATATTCTTATTACTAATTATTTATCTTTATTTATTTATGTAGTCATTTCAATCTCTCTGGATATTAGCATAATTTAGCTGTTTGTCCAGGTTTTGAACCTGCGTAATTATTAATTAATAATCAATTAGGAAATGGAGCCAATAAATCAATATTAACCTAAAACTTGGCAACAGGTGAGAGAATCTCGTAGGTTGGTAGGGCCATAGGCCATATAGAGCCATATAGGGCTTTAAAGGTAAGCACAAACACCTTGAATTGGGCTCAGAAGAGTATAGGAAGTCAGTGCAGAGAACAGAACACCAATGTAATGTGCTCCCGGCAGCCCATCCCCATAAGGGGACGGGCCACTGAATTCTGCACCTGCTGCAGTCTCTGAACCATCACCATGGGTAGCCTCACATAGAGTCCAGTCTTGAGGTCATAAAAGCATGGATGATAGTGGCCAGGTCAGAGTCTAAGACACACATCCGAAGCTGTTGCACCAGATGTAATTGGCGAAACGTGATCCTCGCCACAGTCCCCACCTGGACATCCAGGCAGAGCTGGGAACTGAGGAGAACTCCCAAACTACAAACTTGGGGAGCTAGTGGGGGGCCAACCCCATCAATGATGCGGGACACCAACCCTTCCCCACTAGCATCACCTCTGTCTTAATGAAGCTTATGATTAAGCTATTGTAGATGCTTGCTCTCTGGGTGCAATAACACCAAGGAGAGAGCAAGTATTGAGTGTTTTACATCCACACAGGGAGCAGGCCATTGTGAGAACCTAAATTAAAGGGGGAATGATGGAGATGGGACCTTCTGGAGTGGCTGGACTTTGGGAAGGGGGTCAGAATGACAGGGAAGTGGTTACAGGAAGCATCGGGAGTGAAGGGGAGTGCCTGTGTTGACACTGAGAAGACGGACATGGGAAGCAGCTAGATCGAGGATTGTCTGGGTGCAATGACAGGGAGGACATCTCCAGGAGTGGGTTGTGGTCCACTGAGCATGGGTGGCAGGGAAGGGGGAGCAGGGTCACATATCCCTCCAAGATTGTACAAATTTGACTCGGAAGCCTTATGGAACTCCAGCACCCTGATGTTTGGGAGATTATGGGGCTAATGATTGCACCTTGGTGCCCTTTCTTCTGATAGGGCACCTGGTCCCCAAGTGCCCTCTGCTCCCTAACACATAGATGCTTCTCTTTGAGGTGCCGGGCCCATCTCATGAGGAGGGCCATCATGGCACAGCCACTCCATTGACTGCTCTGGCCTTTTTACACACAGCTCTGTAGTTCTGGCATCCCTCATTCCATGGAGGAGCTGGGCAGGGCCTAACAGATGTGTGGGCCTGTGTTAGCCTTGGAAGGTGGGTGTTGGCCCAGGATGCATCTCCAGAATATTCTGGAGGATGCATCCCGTAAAAGCCAGCTGCCCACCCCAGGGTGGACGAGGACCCACATCTGGTGGTGATGGAAAAAATGTGTAGCTGAGTGCCAGACCAAAGCAGGCGAACACAGGCTACTGTCACATCTGTTTTCACTTCAGCATTTAAAATGTTCCCTTAACATGAATCAAACCAAGCTACATCCTCTCTGTCTATGTAATAAAGTGGATTTAGCAGCAGCAGGAGATACAGGTTGACAAGAAACATTTAACTGCTGTAATATTCCAAAGGACCTTGCCATTTATCTTAACTTTGCTGCTCCCACATTTCCGCCACCAAGATTGATTGTCCCTGGACAATGAGTCCTCTTGACACCTCCAGCTTCCACTGAAATCTACTACAAGATAAATTTCTAGCTGAACCTATTCTGACAGATTCAATTTACCCATTTTGGCAAATGACCCTTTAGATAATTAAGTAATTCTCCATCTAGCATTTTTTCCACCTTAATGTCCACATTTTTTGTAAAAGATGTTTGCCATCACAACAATATCTAAGACTAAAAATATCTTGTGATTTTTAAAAAATGTATCAATGTACTAATAAGCTTCACAAATAGGGGAGCAGTGACTCATAGTGCTATTGTCCAACAGCTTCATTATGGCCCTAATTCTTAACACCAAGATGTTGGAAAGTGGGTGGAAGATCACATGGTTAACAAACACATTGAGAGTAACCCAACAGCTGACATACGATGACCCCTACACATGATGCACGGCCAGAATATGAGTGCCCCTGTGTGCACATGAGCCGTACATGTAGCACTGCCCCAGGCAGCTGTGCTGCACCGCATTCTGGCCAGAGCACAGCACCCATGATTGGAGTACGTCGGCTGTTGGATTGCTCTCACTGGGCCTAATTCTTTCATTTACATTGGTTTAATGGAAACATTTTATATTAAGGAATTTATATTCCATTTATAAATAGTTTACAAATAAACCCCTTTCTAAGGGAAAAATCTTCTAGCCATTGAAGTCTATGGCTCAGCTTCCATTGGCTTTACTGGTGGAGAATTGTACCCTAAATGGGCTCAGTGGTCAAGGCACTAATCTGCAGATCTGTATCTGAAGAGAATAGGCTCAAGTTCTCACACTGGAAACGCCATTCTATCCCACTCAGCTGTGAATAAGCACTTGACTCATTGATCTGAGGAAAACCAAAGATAGATGGATCTGGATCCAACCCAAGGAGTCAAATGAACATTTCTTTGGTGGTCCAAGACATCATCAGAACCACTTTGGGTAAAGCCACACAAGGCAGGGCCAGGTGGATCCCCCACCCACTGCAAGGAGGGTGAACACAGCCACCAAACGTTGGGCCGGTGGTGAGAGCAGTCTAAGTGATCTCCTCCCCCCACCCCACCCCACAGGAAAATCAGTTGGGCAGGCTGTTGTCACAAGTCCCTCCACACCCCACGCCATGCCGAGGAGCTGTCTACATAGGCAGACACTAGTTCCTGCCCCACCTGCTACCCTGCCCCCCTTGCCAAGATGTGGACTACACCTGCTACTCTACGATGCTGGAGAACCTCCGCACATGACAGGGCTGTATGGGACCGGCAAGATGAAAGGCAGGCTATTACCCCACATTGGTTTGGTTGGGATGATAGTCTGCAATGTCTCACTGGCTTTCTCTCAAATGGACACATTGCGTAGCAGCTGGCTGCCTGCGCAAAAGTGGGAAAGTCGAACAACTAGCAGTGCCAGAGTGATGGTCAGCTGTATCACACGCTAATGTGGGTTAAAGTGGACCAATGCGGGATAACATCTCTTGTGGCCTTACCCATTGTCTCCATCTATTCAGTTTCATTCCTGGCAGTCTCTGCTCTACATTCTGCACAGAAGGCTGAGTGGATGTGGCATTAGCCACTCAGATTTGCAGTAACAATCAATCAAATGTTTTGTTTTTATTCTGCTGTAATGAACATGTCCCTAAGAAGTTTGTTGGTGTTGTCAATTGCATTGATGTGACTGTTCTGACATGATTCTAATTACACTGGTAATCACAGCTTCTTTTGCTGATAATACTTTCTGCTCTGGATGTTGAAATCATTAAGCACATATTCCTGCTAGATATAACTTTGAGAAATATTGGTAAACGAAAAGAACTTGTCTACTACTTGTATAAATCAGGGGTGATGAGTCATATGGAGAAACCTTAGCACAGGCAAGTGTGGCATAGTCAAACCAAATACTGGGCTGAGAGAGAGGAAAGAACTTGAGAGAAATATCAAAGGAAGGTGGCTAGTCAAATTCATGGTATGTGGAGTGCCAGGGTCAAGAAGCCAAAGACTTCTGCGAGGAGTAGCTGCCAGTGGATTAGGAATAAACAAGATAACAAGGCAAGGGAAGGAAAGCAGCAAGGTAGCAGTGGATAAATGGAAGCAAAACACAGTGAAATAACAAGGCAGGAATGGAGGTTAGGGGCAGAAGTCAATAACAATAACATGGCAGCGGCCAATAACTATCTCGTTGCTTAGACAAAGGATTTGAGTTGTGATCCAGGAAGCTATATTGTTGAACTGAAATGATTACTAAATTTTAAAGTCATGGATATTGTTTGTATTTTCAAATAGCCTTCTGAACATACAAATGATATCTACAATCAAAATGGATATTCACGTATCTGCTTATTTGGTGTTTTTTGGTCAAGGAACTTCATTTATTTTGGTATTAACATTATTTTGTTCAGTTATTTCAGTTATCTTGGCATTTTGGTTACTTCATAATGCCTATTGTATATGCATGACCAAGACATGCATATGCATGAACTGTCAAGGGAAAGAATTATCATATTCCAGGGCATATTTTTTTGCTTCTATGTTAAACTGAGATTTTAGAACATTTTATGAGTCCACAAAAATATTTATAATGTAATTTCCTGGAAAGAAGCAACATTAGTATGCTTAAAAGTCTACCCTCCAGGACTGTAAGTGCTAATTGATTTATTGGTGAAATCAGTTTCAAATTAGTGCTGAAATGTAGTTTTCTGAAATCTTTGGAAATTGTTGAAGTTTGGGGTCTTTGACCCAGAAACGGTGGTTTCTGAAGTTCCAGGGAACGCATCAATTCCTCGGGAAACTTTGGAACTCTTCGGAAAATTTGGAAGCACCTGCGTGCCTGGTCCTGGCTGGAGAAGCTCTGAGAAACTTCTAGAACTAGTGCCATATTTGATAGGAGTGGGGTGGGGGAGGGTGGAAGGGGACAGTTGAGTCATGGGGTAAGGCAGATTTTGACTCAATTGGCTACTGCTGCTTGGTTGGCTTGACAGTCAGACAGAAGCACCATGATGAGTCAGAAGGCTCTTTCTGTTTGGTGTCTATCCCTGGTCTCTCAGTGCCACACCGTCCAATCCTCCATGCCAAGAGTGTGCCCCAGAGGAGGGGTAAAAAAATGTGTTGAGTGCTGGGCTGGCTGACTTTTGGTGGAAAGGATCTGCCTTGCACGCTGTGTTGTTGATGCAAGTGGTCTTTTCTTTACCAAGGGTCTCTCTGGCTGCCTCTGATTGCCTCCATGACAGAATTTTTTGTTTTTTTAAAAAAATAATTGGGTGCTGCAAGGCCATCATGTGCTTGTCAGGATACTTGGTTTGCACAGCTTGGCAGTCAGATGACAGCACCATGATGAGCCAGAAGTTGCCCCCCTGTTATCAGAAGAACCCCCTCCCACTTGTGACTATTGGGGGGTTGGTACCCCAATATCCACTGTTCCTTAACGTTGGGGGGAATTAGCTTAATTCATTAAACCCAAAGGTCCTGCATGTCCTAACAGGAGAACCCCCTCCCACTCGTGACTATTGGGGGGGTTGGTACCCCAATATCCACCGTTCCTTAACTTCAGGGGGAATTAGCTTAATTCATTAAACCTGGGGTTCTTGCGTGTCCTAAGGATCAGTCTGAGGACAGATACGTGCCACAAGCAGTTTATGTACCCTCCCCAAAAGTGAAGGAAAAGAGGGAGACAAAGATTCAATAAAACTCAAAGGTTTGTTTATACACATAAACAGAGAAACACAGCCCCGGTCTGGCTGGTGGGATCAAAGGAAAAAACACAAGCAGCAGTGAGGAAAATGAAAGTGAGGTGGGGAGCGGGGGGGTGGAAGATCCGGAAAAGACACAGCAAGAGCGAGCAAGAGAGAGAAAAAACGAGTGGGGAGGTCTGGACCTGAGGTTACCTTTCCTTTCCTGTGGAAAAAGGGGACAGGTGGCCCGCGGATCCAGCGAAGTTCATGGGGGTTGAGAAGAAGGGGCAGATCTAAGTCTGGGAGATCTCTTAAGATACAGACAGGCACAGGGAAACATGCATGTAATCCGCATCCAAAACCTTCTCCGCTTGCATAGGGGAAGGGAGGGGCAGTTATAGGGTTCAGGATAAAAGATTTGGGATAGGCTCAAGGGTGGTCCAAAAGACACACAGGGATGACAAAGGGACACAAATGACCCATCGGGGCATATTTGGGTGGGTTTCTAAGTGAGACAAAAGGAAAGATGCATATGTGAACCATGGGGACAAAAGGGTAATCCAGGTGGGTGCTTAGGTGTCACAAAAGGGAACAGACCTAGGGGAGCCAGGGGCAACAGACACACAATAGACACACATGGGCATGAATGGGGAGAGGACATTTCGGTGATTTGGGAGGAGTTGTGAGAAGGACCCAAGGTTAATGGCTGCACCTGGGTTTCTGTGCTTAGGAGCAGGGTAGGGGATACTAATATTCCATGTCTTTGAGGCTGCTGCTAGTCTGGGTTCTATTCACCAGTAGTTTCTCAAAACAGGGAGAAAGCCCTTTCTTAATGGCCCCGTACTTACTGAGGGCTATCTCCCATAATCACGTCCTTCCTGGATCAGGCTGGTCTCAACCTGGGTGAACTCCCTTTTCCTAGGTTCTATGGTGGCTGGGCCTGATCCTTGGTCTGACTTCTTGGGGGGGGAGGGGAATCCTGAGTCCAATGCCCACCAGCCCATGCCATTTGCCAAGTATGGGGGGGCTGCTCTAACATCCCCTCCCAGGGGGTAGGTTGTGCTTGTTTGTTTTCTTGAGCGATTGTCCTACTCTTGCTAGTCTGTTTTTGTGTGCACTGCTTGGTTGGCAATATAATGATTTACTTAACTATCTAATTCTATCTAACTACTTCTACCTTAAATAAAGAAGAACTACCTACCTAACCTAACCCATAGTCAGAGGGGACAGGGCAAGGAGGAACCCTCATCATCCCTGCAATCATTAATTTGTCTTTCTATCAGCCTCAGACAAATTGGTAGAGGATGGGGAGGAGGCACCGATATCCACGGCAGCAGGAGAAGCAGAAAATCCTTCACCAAGGTCCCCAGCAGGGGCAGGTATCTCTTGAGGAGCCCTGGGATAGGGGAGAATTCTAGGTGACAGCATTGGTAGTGGTGGGAGGTCTGTCTGTGGGGCACCTGCATGCCAGCCTGAGCGGCATCCAACCACCAGACTACACCCCCCCAGCATGCTCCATCAGGGCCCCGCAGAATGTGACGTTGGCCTGCAGTATCTGCCTCATGTAGGCACAGTAGGCCACATTCTCTGCCTGACAATGTCCCAAGTCATGATGCTGCTCTGCTAAGGAGTCATGTACTTGGGACAGTGGGTCCAGAGCTGCAGGCCCAGACTTGATGGCACAAATCTGGCCATGCAGCTCTGGGAGCAGGGACAACTCCTCCTCAGCCTACCGGCTGGCCTCCTCCACCTCTGCTGCAGAGGAGGATGAGGAGCTTCTTCTCCTGCTCCTATCAGGTGCAGGTTGCCTCCCTCTCTGGATGGGCTGCCTGCCACCTGCCTGCTCTCTGCCCCTTTTCAGCACTATCCCATGGGCCCTGGAAAAGTGGCTGAGGATGGCAGAGCTGCTTCTCTGTCTTCCACACTACATCTCGCTGTTGCAGAGGGAGCACAGAGCAGCAGTGTGGGCCATTCCCTCGACTGGGAGAAGTGGTCCCACACTGTAGACTTCCGTGCCTGCGGGCACTGCTGCTAGGGTCTGAAAGGTGCAGGCCCTGCCTCTGCCTGCTCCACCACCTGTACCTCTGCCTCAGATTCAGAAGATTCCTCCACTGCCCTGGCCTGCTACCTGCTAGCTAAACCATAACTATATACAGGGACCCGAGTTGACTGCGTTACTGCAATTTGCAGTAATTTTTGCAGAATCAGCCAATCCTTGCAGAATCAGCCAATCCTGACCATGACCCGAGGGTAAATAGGCCCCTGGGAGATTAATTGTGGGTGGGTGGGATCCGAAGGCCATATGTCTGCATGAGGGAGGTGCTGAAATTCCAGAGGATTTGTGTTGTGTTTGATTAGCAAAGTTGTGATTGTATGTCAAACCTATTGCAAATTTGCTTCCCAGCATGCATAGTTATGCAAATCAAGTTAATTATGCAAATATTAATGCTCGCAGTGAATTTGCAGAATTTGGCTTCACTGCTTGCAGAATTTAAAATTTTTTGGTGCCGTCAGCTTGGATCCCTGACTATATAATACCCTACTCCTATAACTATATATGATGATCAAATTTATATTCCTAAACTATGACTATATGATATACTAACTAAGTTTCTGGGCTGTATGTGTTGTTGTGTGCCCTGAGTGGCTAGGGAATTAAGGGGGGTGCAGAGGATAGGGTGGTGGATGTGTTGTGCTCATTCTGTACACCCTGATGGGCTTAGCAATTAAAGCTGCAGCTGCTGCACATGGCAACATGTGCTGAAGCACCAACTTGGGGCTGAAGATTTCCAAGTTTCTGAAGTTCCGCTGTTCTGAAGTTTCTGAACTTCCAAGGTTTCCAAAGTTTCTGGGGATTTCCAATTACTGGTGCTTTGCTGGCAAAGCCCCGATGCTTCTCCGGCAATGCCAAAGTGCTGCCGGGTACCCGACTTGGAACTTCGAAATTCGGCCTGAACCCGAAAGCAATATTTGGTTCAGCTCTATTTGGTTGGTTGGTTTCTTTATTTCTTGTACTGACCATTGGCCATGAAAAGGAGCTCATGCAGCTCTATTTAAAATAGACTGTAAAAATGAAAATTAAAAAGAACATTCAAATAAATTTCTAAACACAGCTTTTTGCAAAATTAATTAAAATTAAACTTTTTTTAAAAAAAACAATTTTAAAAGAAAATGGTTTAAAAATTAAATTAAAAAATTACTGAGGAGCAACCAATGTTAAAAAAAAAAATCAATTGCCTTTAAAGCTGTATTGATATTCTGTAGTATTTTAATATTTAATGGAATAATTCCTCAGTGATTAAAAGAAGACATAGTGTGAAAACAAATGAGACAGGGGTGAGCCCTGGCCACCCTGGGGAGGGCCCCTACAACCTCCATTCCTTAGGAAGGTGGGGAGGGAAGTTCAAATGAGAAGCTCACCCCTCAGGTAATCCATGGTGGGAGGGCTGACATCGCAAGTGTCTCTCAGTCACAGGTCAGTCAAGGAGCTGTTCTTATTTATTTATTTATTTATTTATTCATAACATTTCTATACTGCCCCCTCCTGCCCAATGGAGGCTCAGAGCAGTGTACAGCATATAAAAACATCATAGTGTATATATATATATATATATAAGCTCTTGACTCTAATCAGGGAAGGCTCTCCTTGCTGCAATTTGGGTTAATCAAGGACTGGAAGCACTGTGAGGTAGAGTGCTGACCTGGCTGACGATAAGTCAGGGGAACCTGATGGAAGTGGTGACCTGAGGCCCTTGTACCAGATGCGGAAGGCCACCAGGGGGGCGGATGACACTGAACCGTACTTCATTGGAATATTCTGTTTTGAAGCTGGTATAAAAATCATCATTCTGGGGTTTGTTTTTCACAAAGGCTCTTATCTTCGCAATGGCTGGAACGTGATGGATTTCGTGGTTGTCCTCACAGGAGCAGAAGAGGACACACACACCAGGAGGAAAGTGCTGCCGCTCAAGTCTCCGCACAGGAAGCGTTCTCCCTGCTCGGACTCGGAGCCAGCCAGGACAGCATTTGTAGGTCTGAATCCAGGTCTCTGCCACTGAGTGAGTGAGATGGCTATCAGCTCCCTCCGTTCTACAGATTCTTCCGCCAGGGCAGCAGCTGCAGCATCTCTGGACTATAGGTTGACAAAGTGAAGGAAGGAGCAGCAACAAGCAGTGGGCGCCCCACCGAATCTACCCCGCGCGCCTTTCCATCCCGCCACCACCTGCAGAAAACAGCGAGACTGATCTGCCCTTCCGCAAGGGCTTCAGTTTGGTCAGGATAGAGATGCAAACCGTACCTGGCTTCCTCGTGCTCGCGTGCCTTTCCATCTCGCCGGTGCCGCTTGCAGTAAACAGTGAGACCGCTCTTCCCTTCCGCGGGGCTGCAAGAAGGATTACTGCTGTCACCTGGATACTGATGCATCCCCTCCCCACCAGCCTCCTGGTTCCTTCTCAGCATGGGTGGGAGTGGGAGGAAGCCAGATGGAGTCACAGACAAGCGGCTGGAGGAGTTTGCCAAGGAGTGGGAGAATAAACCCCAGCAACTGGACCCAAGAGGGTTGTTGCCTGTTTACTGTTTTTGGAGTAGTCCAGAGTTTAGGAGCCTCTCCCCGTTTGGTTGGAAAGACCCTGTGAGCAGCAAAGATCAAAGCCACCAGGTTGCGGATGGCTGGTGTATCTCCTGTGATTTCTCCCTGAAATAGGACTACATGGACTCAGCTTTGCCTAGCTGGTAGGAGCTTTTCTCGGGTATTGTTTAATGCCATTATTTACCCTTGGAAATCTAGACACTTCCTTATATTGTATGGTTGGTAAATTACACTTACACAGCTATAGTTTTCTGGGCTGGTGGGATACGGAGAGTGGGGCTGTGTGTGGAACCTCTGCCTATAAAAGAGAAGAGGGTGGCGAGTTGTAGTTAACTTGAGATATTCTCATGGGACTTGGTAAGAGAAGCTCTGGTGTAAGAATGGAACTTAGGTCCAGAGCACTGTGCAATTTTGTACCTCTGGCAGAAGAGCTATCCCAGGCTGAGGAGGCCGTCAGGCCTCCCCCATTCAACCAAGCTAAGCTTACACATTTCTTTCAGTCTAATACTTACAAGAGAAAGACGTCTGAAGCACTCCCATAGATTATTGCCAGCTCCTGAGTAGGAGCTGCGATGGCCCAAGGGAAAGAGCATGATGAGGTGGAATTAACCTCCCTACCAGCAAATGAAATAGGACAGATGGAGAAGGGATCACAGAGCCCCCGCTCTCCTCTGTTCAGCCAAACTAAACTAACATATTTTTTCCAACCTTGCTCAGCTGAGGAGAGAGCTAGGACACACACACACACACACACACACACACACACACACACACACACACACACACACCCCGAAACCCCAGCAGTGTTAAACTCAATCCAGGGGCAGGGTCGGGCTGGGCCAGCAATGTGCCCCTCTCCATCAAACTTGGAGAAATACCTTAACCTCCTAAACCGTAAAGTCGATAACCTAGATGCAAGGTTGGAAATAGATATTGATACACACTTTAAGGAGGTAGAGGAGAAGATATTGCATACCTATGATCTTCTCCTGGCTGTGAAGATACTGGTGGGGGGTTTGTGGCTGGAATTCCAGGCGTAGACTGGGAAGGTGGGTGCTTGGGAGTGCAGTGGGCTGATCCAAAGAGATGTGTCCATGCAAACACAGAATCTCTACCCGGGAAATTTAGCTAATCCTGTGCCTAAATGTGGAGGGGCAGTTGACCCAGAGCCACCGGAAGAGCTCGATACACAGCAAGGGGAATCTTCAACCCCCTCTGGGATCTGCTGATTTGTTGGGAAAAAGAAATCCTGGCAATGCCTCTCCATTGGAGGGGCCGAGACAATTGCCCCTTATTTTAGGTCAATATACTTGGATCCCCTTGGTGGGGATTCTGGTCTGCCTAAGATTTGGCCCCAGGAGACTAAGAGTAGATGGGCACTGGCCTTGGTCTTTTACTTTAATTATAAAAGGAAATTCCATTTTTTAAGGAAGGGAGTTATGGATTTTGATTGTTTTTTGGCGTTCCTACGAGGACGATTGCTGAAGGAAATTTCCCCTCAGGAAGTGGTAGATTGGAAAACCCTCCTGAGTAGAGGGAGATTTCATAGATGGGAAATGGAATTCAGCAAGGAAGGTATTCAGGATAGGATATGGATAGCTAGGTCCTGCTTGAGAGCAATGGGAGTCTATATCTCCAGGGTTGAAAAGACCTTGGTCAGGGCTCTTTTAGTTGGACATCAGCAAGAATTAAGGAAGTCGGATGTTGTCCAGGTTTCTGAGGTAACAGTCCTTTTTTAACCAAGAATGGCAAACCCTGGACCAAATAGGCTCCCCGGATTTGACAGATATATTCTGTCACCATATTCAGCTTATTATTGAGACAAATATTAGCGAGAAGGAGAATATCTTGGAGGGAAACTCCGTGAGAGGGGCCTCTAGTGGTTTTGACCTTTCTGACTTGGAGGACACTGTCATATACAAACCCCAATGGCCCCTTGGTGAAGACATGCCTTTTATAAGGTTTGAGCAAGTTTCCTCCCAGTTTCTTCAGGACCATGTACAGGAGGTGATATCCCCCTTAGTGAACCCTGCTCTGTTGCCATTTAATCCATTAATTGATTCTATTCAGGTCTCGCCTACCATCCCAGAGCCCCTCGTTGAGTATATTGGGGCAATTTCTTCTATGGATGGGGTGAGCCTCATTTCCCCCAGTCTCTCATGACAGCCATCTACCCTAGTCCTAGGTACGATTTCGTTATGCTCTTGGAACATAGCAGGTTGGACTAGACATTGTGACGATCCAGAATTTATTTCCTATATTAAGAAATATCATATAATATTAGTCCAGGAGACATGGATTCAAGGCCCGCTTATGCTACCAGGGTATCAGACCTACGATTTGCCAGCTACTTTTTATCATACCAGAGGACGCCCATATGGGGGACTGGGTTGCTTTCTCTCTCTGGAAATTCCGTTCAAAGTTATAGAACTTGCTCTGCCCTCAGCACTGGCAATGGCTTTGGTTCTTCAAGTCAACTCCATTATTTTAATAATTGTTAATGTTTATATTCCACTTTGTAATGCCGGACCGTATAGAATAACCAGTTGGATTACCTTAGAGTCCTTTATAGAGAGCTTGTCTATTAAATACCCTGATAGGCTGGTAATTTTGGCAGGAGACTTCAATGCAAGGCTGGGTCCCGATAACTTTACTCTTAGTCAGCATGGTGAGCTGCCTATAGTGGACCCCTTAGGAATATTAAAGCCTAGGGCTTCTAAGGACCTTCAGATCAACTCCTCTGGACTTAGACTGGCAAATTTGGCCCTTAGCCACGGCCTTTATATTTTGAATGGGGCTGGCTTTGGTGACACTGCTGGAGAATTTACTTTTTTGGGGAAGGATGGGCTCCAGTGTGCTAGATTATTTTTTAGTATCACTATCCTCCCTGCCATACATAGAGGACTTCCACATTGAGCAAGGATTGTTAGGGGACCATCTTCCCATGATGCTTATACTGGCAGTTGCTCCCCCTCCTCCCAGTGGGTCGGCTAGTAATAGGATGGACACCTCGGACTTGATAGTGCACAAGGCCCCCAAGTGAGATGACTCGGTAGCAGACCACCTAGCTTCCTGTATCCTTAGTCCTTCACTTAACAAGCAAAGAAATAGACTGCTTGGTTTTGCAACAAGGCCTGAGGTAGTGGAGTCATAACTACAACTCGACTTACCTCTCTCAGTCCCTAAAAACTGTTGCCAAGAAGCCCCCCCTCTCTTTATTTAGGAAGAAACAAGCCATGGTTTGACAGGGAGTGCCAGTTGGCTAAAACCAAGATTACCGCGGTCTACCTACAATATAGGATGGGGGATCTATCCATCTTGCCCCCCTTATACCTCTCTTGGAGGACACAATATAGAGCGCTGGTCAGAAGGAAAAAGAAGTTATATTCTGATGCACGCTGGGATAGTTTACTGAGTGCAGTAGAGTCTAAAGACTCTAAGAAGTTCTGGTGCCTAGTAAACTCCTCGATTAAGCGGGAAATAAGGACTCCGATATTTCCGATTTCACCTCAAACTAGGACTGATCACTTTAGATTGTTATACAACCCAGGCGAAGAATCAATCCAGTCAGACAACATATCCCCTTATTTTGAGGGTATGCCTGTATGGCCTCCTGTGCAGGAAGTGGAGGTAGAGGCATTGATTGACTCCTTTAAGAACTCTAAGGCCCCTGGGCTGGATTGTATTCAAATAGAGTTTATGAAAGCATTTAGAGATTGGTGGTTGCCAATCTTGGCTACCTTGTTTACAGTCATTAATTCCTCAGGGATTATCTCCGAGGGCTGGGACAGGGCAATTGTCATTCCCATCTACAAAAAGGGGCTAGGTCAAGATCCAGGCAATTACAGGCCAATTAGCCTGTTGAGTGTAGTGGGAAAGGTGTACGCCAAGCTGCTATTGAATAGACTTATTACATGGATGGCAGATTCCAAGGCTATTGCCCTGGAACAGGAAGGCTTTCAGGCAGGTCGTTCTACCTTAGAACATTGTGCTATACTAGATCATTTGATATCCAAATATAGAGCCCATAATGGGTCTTTTTTTGTTGCCTTCATGGATTTGAAGACAGCTTTTGATTCTATTGATAAGACCATTTTATGGGATAAGCTCCATGAATCCACAATAGATATGAGACTACTTTCATTGATTTGTTTCCTCTATTCAAACTCTTCACTGTATGTTAAAATGGATCAATTGTGTCATCTCACTGAGCCTATTCCCACACATGCCGGTGTTAAACAGGGATGTGTCCTTGCCCCAGCCCTGTTTAACATCTGTGTGAATGATGTCATCCCCCTACTTGCGGAAACCAATTTGTTTCCTCCTAAATTGGCTTCTAGAACCATTGGCTGTTTGTTTTATGTGGACAACGCAGCACTAATATCACAAACCAGGATTGGTTTGATTAGGTAATTGTCCATCTTTGCATCATTTTGTCATACTCATAAACTAACAATAAACTTTAAGAAATCCAAAATAATGGTATGTTCAAAGAAAAAGAAGATACAATCATGGAGTATAGCCGGTAACCCAGTAGAGCAAGTTCATAACTTCTGGTACTTGGGGATGTTGTTCCACCAAACAGGGTGCTGGAACGAACATGTTCGGAGGGCTATAACTGTCGCTAAGGGGATATCCCGAGCTATACTGGGGTTCTTTAAGTGGGCAGGCAGGAGTGCAATAGGGTCTGCAGTTTTGGTACATAATGAGAAGGTTAAGGCCCAGGTCATGTATGGCGCAGAACTCTGGGCCCCCTTCTTATCTTATACAATAAATTCTGTACAGGCCAAATTTTTGCAGGGCCTATTAGGTATCCCAAATGGAACTCCCCACTCTGTTATTAGACTGGAGCTTGGCCAACCCAGCTAGCAACAGGTGGCTGTTGAAAGATCTCTCAAGTTCTGGTGCAAATTGGTGATAAATGAATGCTCCGAGCTCCTTAAAGAGTTGGGGAATGACCCATTCAACAGACCTTGGCGGTCCAAAATAGAGCAGAGTTTTATGCAAATGGGCATGTCCAAAGAGTACTTATGCCACAAGTCTCTGGCTTCGCTCTTTGGGGAAGTGATCCAAAGGTCACGAGACATAGCCAGACAAAATGAAGTTGCTGGGGTAACTGCATCTCCCCATGTGGCAGCTTACTTTACCTTGCTGCCGGATTTGAGGTGCCCAGCTCATTATTTAGACTCTTTGATATCAGCAAGAGGTAAGAACTTCGTTGCTTGTGCCCGGGTTAATGCCCTCCCCCTCCAGGGTACTGGAGGGTCGTAAGGAGGGAATTCCCTTTGATGAGCGGCTTTGCCCCTATGATAATATCACAACAGAAACTGTGGGGCATATAATTCTTTATTGTCACCTCTATGATCAACCAATGGAGCAATACTTGACTCCCATTTTGGATAAAATTCCAGGGAGGACTGAGTATGAGACACTTATTTTTTTGTTGAATAGTTCAGAGCATTGGATTATTAAGAATCTTGCGCTCTTTTTAATTCAGGCTTTTTATATTGAGAGCAATTTTTTTAAATTTAAGCCCATCTTGGATGGACTCTAATCACCCAATGACCTGTATTTGGGATAGATTGGAAGTTAGAACAAGGTGAGCTTTATCTTTCTTGGGTGTGCACAAGTATATTAAATATCATTTCTTGATGTTCAAATTTATGTATCTATGACTCTGTAATTGGTAATAGGGTATTTGAGACATACTCTGTTATTATTATTGTATTTTATGTTTACTGGCTGAGTTGCCCCCCCTTTTGGGATTTTGTGTATGATACTAGTCCCTGTCCTTGCAGTTTTAGTATTAAATGTTGTGTTATGTGTTATTTAAGCAATGGCCAAAGGCCACGCCGAATAAAACTGACTGACTATATATATATATATTTTATTATGATATATATATATATATATATACATATATATATATATATATACACACACACACACATCATAATAAAATATCACATTAAGACACAACAGAGGACCGCAAAGAAAGAAACCCAATACCCCTAAAATAAATATTTTGTTTAAACCATCTTCTACCTGTCTTTCTCACCAAATGCCTGGCGAAACAGCCATGCCTTACATTGTCTACGGAAGGAGGGGAGATCCGGGGAGATGCAAATCTCTACTGGGAGGCAGTTCCATAGCCATGGTATGGCCACCAAGAATGCCTGCATGAACGTGGCCACCCAGGAAACCTGGGGGACCTCCAAGTGGGTGTCCCCAGCTGACTGCAGGGGCCGATCCAGCACACAAGGGATGAGGCAGACCCACAGGTAAGTGGGGCCCAGTCTGTATAGGCACAGGACTTCCCACCTGCTGATCAGCAAGAGTGGGCCCTTGGGAGAAGCTGCCACTTAATGGCCAAGCATGGGGACCAAAGAGGAGTACACCATTCCTACCCGGGTGAGCATGCCTAAAAGCTGATTGGGGGTCCAGAGGTATGTGCAGCTGATTGGGGGGGAGTAGAGTGTGCATGCTGCCCCCCCCATCAGCTGCTTGGCAGACCAGCTGGACACGCTCCTCTAGACCCCCTCAATCAGCTGTTTGATGTGCCATGTGAGTGTACTTTTACACCCCCACCCCCTGATCAGCTGCTTGGGGGTCAGGGTGTGCTAACTTCTCTGGGACTGATTCTTGAACCTTACCTCATGGCAGGGCTGGACAGGGCCATAGACACAGGAAGGCACACATTAGCCCAAAATAGCCTGTCAGGGTGAGTCAACCTGGGCCACATCACCAATCTTTTCTGGATGATGCATCCAGTAGCAGCCACCCACCCACCACAAGACTGAAGTGGGAAAACATCTGACAGCAACTGAAGTGACGAGGAGGTGACTCACAGGGCTACTATCTCATTTGTTTTCACCCATAGTTATTCAACTAAAATGTTGAAATGATTGCTAGCCCCTATTGCCTTCATTATATACTGTACTTGAGCTATTTGTTAATTTACCTGATGTAGAATCAGAGTACTGGATGCTACTTTATCTTCATTAGACTCAAATGAATCTAAGAGAACAGGTGAAACACTGGAAGATCATGCAGTGCTAAATACAGGGTGAGAAAACAAATGACATGGGGGTGAACCAGATCCTTTGGCCGCCTTATGGAGGGCCTCTGAAGCCTCCACATTGCGGACTGGCAGAGATGGAAGTTCAATTGAGAAGCATCCTTCCCCCTAGGGTGAGCGAACTTCTCTGGGCTGGATCCTTTAACCTCGTTTCACAGTAGGACTGGACAGGGCCTAATAGACAGGAGGGCACACGTTAGCCCAGATTAGTCTGTCAGGGCAAGCTTTAGCCTGGGTGGCTTCACCAACCTTCTCCATGCGAAGTTCCTCCACCACTGTGGTCAGCTGTGGTTCACATGGGGTAGGATTCCTGGACCCCTGACACACAGCAGGATTGGTCCCCAGGAGGAGCTACTGCCAAACAGTTGATCTGGAGGGCCTGGAGGAGCATGTTCATCCGGTCTAATAAATAGCCAATTTGTGTGGGGGGGGGGCTGGAGGCAGCCAAACAGCTGATTGGGTGGTCCGAAGAAGCACACTCATCTGGGCCAGGTGAGTGTGCTAAACAGCTTATTGGAGGGTCCCGGGAGGAGGGCATGCACCCAGGTTGGGTGAACACATCAAACATCTAATCAGGGAGGGTCAAAGGAATGCTCAGCATGGGAGCTCCAGCCCAGGTGAGGATGCCAAAAAGGTGATTGGGGGGAGGACTGGAAGAGGTGAGGTGAGTGTGTTCCTCCAGCCCCCCGATCAGCTTTTTGGAGGATAGGGTGAGCAGCTGAGTGTGTTCCTCTGGGCCCAATCTTTGGACTTCACCTCATTGCCGGACTGCAGGGGGAAGGGGGCTAGCAGATGGGAGGGTTCATGTTAGCCTGGGTTTGTAAGACTTAGCCCGCATCACAATGCCAACCTTCTCTGGATGACACATGTAGCAACCACCTGCCCACCCTGAGGCAGAAGTGGATGAACAGCCGGCAGCCACCAAATTGACTAGCAGGTGATACGCGGGCTACTGTGAACTACCGTGGGTTACTGTTTTGTTTGTTTTCACTCATTTTTAACCAGCTTAAATCATATCCTTTATGTTGGCAATACAAATTAGACGTGAAACAAATATTCTAAGCAAACTTCAAATTTTTCAAATTCACCAAAGTGGTTCTGAATGTATGAATTTAAAGTGAATTTGTTGTCTAAATTCAAAATGTCAATTTTTCAAAGGTTGCCATGAATGTCTCTTTTGAGTTCATTTGTCATTTTTATGTTTATTGCTCATGTTATTTTGTCCTTCCACCCCCCCCCCTTTTTAAAATCTTTTTAAACACTGGTTATATGATATGCCAAAGAGGCAAACATCCAAATACAACAGAATGTGCGATAAAATGAGGAATTTGGCAAACCTTTATGAATTCAAAATCAGATATTTTTCTTGAAGCAGATGACTATCTGAATTAATTTCACAAATTCAAAAAAGCACAATTTGTTTTAGCTCTGATTTTAATTAGCATAGTCATTGAAGCATAATCAAACTATTAAACAGTGCATCTTTTCCACTGGCTGAATTTCATTAAGCTCAGACTTTGTTTTGTTTTGTTTTGTTTTGTTTTGTTTTGTTTTGGTTTGGTTTGGTTTGGTTTGGTTTGGTTTGGTTTGGTTTGGTTTTGGTGGTGGTGGTAAAATGATAACACGTATGTTTCTTTTGGATATTGTTTTTCTGTTTCCTAAAAAGGCAAACAACACATTACACCAACCCTCAATGAAAAGTATCTCCAGAATTTAAATAAGAAGAGCTTTGCTCTGGACTAGAAGAAATTCAAGAGGTTGATTCATGTGTTAGACTCTTATGCAAATGAACAAAGTAAAAACAAATGAAGAGCCTTCTTGAAGTTAGGAAGTTTGGATTTGATTTTCCTTTTGTAGTGCACGATTTACCAGTTTATTCCAAAGAAATTAATTTTTTCATGTGAAATTAGAAAGCAAACATGCAACAGCAGCTCCTTTGAAATAAATTAGTTGGTTTTGGCATGCCAGCAACATAATCAGACAAAAAGCAATGTGTAAAAGGATTAAATTCAAAGTCACAAAGTAAAACACAACATGCATAAGATAAGAAGACAAAACTACAGTTTGCCTTAATTGTCACTTTTGCTTAACAGGAGTAAGGACTAAAAAGGATTTTTTTTCTCAGAAAGCAGCATTACAAAAAAAAAACCAACAACAACACAATGTCAGTAACCGAGTTGTGTGTTGCCATGATTTAAAGCCAAGATTTTTAATTTTATTTATTTAATTGATTTATTTATTTAAATCATGCTCTCTTTTGTTCCAGGCTACTGCTCCTTCGGGTAATGAATAAATCAGCACTAGGGTAGCTGCTGAACAGTTTCAAAGAGGAAGCACACTGATTTCCTTACCATAAGCTAATTTGTCTATTTGATGGTAACTAGTACCAAGTTTCAACTAGTGTTGTAGGCAAGCTTTGGTTTTGATATTGTGTGTGTGTTTTTTCTTTTTTTTAAAAGATTGCAGAACTGTACAATAACTAAATGCTATTGCTCCAATAAATCTTATAAATATTAAATGCTCTATAACATTTGCCTTGGATGTTTATTTGCATATTCCTAATAAATATTTTTTTTCTCTGATGATTACTTAACTTGTCAAGAGTATTGATTGTTTGTGTGGATATGCAATCCATGGCCCTTTTCAACCAGGCGTGGGTGCGTGGGGGGATGGATGGGTGGTGCAGTGGGTGTGCCATACACGGGGGGTGCATTCCTACAGACCCCCACCCACCTCCACCCATCTCCACGCATGGAGCATTCACTAGGCATGGGCGAACAGATGGCGGTTCGTGTTCGGCCGTTCGGTTCGGCCGTGTTCGGTTCGTGTGTTCGTGTTTGGTCATTCGGTCGGATCGCGCATTCGTGTTCGCCCGTTCGGTTTGTTAGCGTTCTGTTCGCGTGTTCATGTTCGGTCGTTCGGGCAGGTCGTGTGTTCGTGTTCGGACGTTCGGTTCATTTGCGATTGGGTTGTGCATTCGTGTTCGATCATTCGGTGTTCGGGTGGCTCGCGCGTTCGCATTCGGCCAGAAATATCGCGAGATCGCGGGAAGCCCTAAAATCGCGCCGGAAACAGGAAATTCGTGTGCGTGTGTGTGCGAGTGAGGCGAGAGGGTGTGTGTTTGTGTCGGTGACTTTTTGTTAGTGTGTTTTGGTTGAGATTGTGTTGGTTTTGGCTGTGCTGTGTGTTTGGGTGGGTTGGTGTGTGTTGCGGGTGACTGTGGTGTGTGGATTTTGTGTAAAAAAACAAAACAAAAAGAAAATGAAGAGATTTTATGAGGGTGGCCGCATCTACCGGCTGGGGCGATGCTTGACAGCGGAGGAGTTGGCGACGGCGGAGGAGGAGGAGAAGGAGGAGGAGGCGACTGCTGCTGCCACTGCTGCTGCCGCTGCCCCTGCTGTTGCCTCTGCTGATGCCGCTGCCCCTGCCGCTGCCGCTGCTGCTACCCCTGCCCCTTCCATGGCAACGGTGGTGTCTTCCATCTCAGACGAGGCAGAAGCAGGGGGCTCGTCTACTGTGATTCCTGCCAGGTTTGTAAACCTTTCTTTTACTTTTAAGACAAGAAAGGCTGTATTAGTTTTTTAGTTAGAGTGTGCCAGCCAGGGGCGGGATGGCAGGATTTGCACGTGCTTGCAAGGGGTGGCTTTCTAGTTGCACTATCTAGCATCCCCTAGCAGCCCTGGGATG
>QEPC01000715.1:1421706-1451429 GCA_003113815.1 Sphenodon punctatus
GGGTCATACTTACCGGCGGCTGCGGGGACGCCGCGGCCGCTGGTGCTGGGGGGTGGGCTCGCCTCTCAGTCTGTTTTTAAACAAAAATCCAGGCTGGGCAGGGTGGGTGGGGGGTGTCCCCCCCTTCCACCCGCGCAGCCTGGACTCGGGGAGGGTTTGTTTTTTTTAACTTGGGGCTTGAAGTTTTTACATTGCAGCCATTTTTAAATGGCTTCAATGCAAAAAAAAATCCGGTACCCGGAATCCAGTACCCCGGACCGGATTACCGGGTCGAATCCGATAATGCCGGTACGCCCAGTACCGGCATTATCGGATACCGGATTTTACCGGTTTCCCGCCCCTAGTGTCCAGACAGGTTTCTGTGATACAGACTAGGTCAGCTGCGTGGTCCAGGATCAATTCCTGGACAGCTGTCGCCTTATTGACCACCAACCTCACATTGAACAACATCAGAGCTAGGTCAGGGGCCCTCTGATCATGAACCACCTGCCCAGCTGCTTGGGGGGTTGTGATCAGGACAGGAAACAAGCACCTATCCTGTCTCACTGATCTAACATCTCCCCCAATGGGACCCATATCTCCCCCGTCCCATCACGACCCCAATGGTCGTGTCCCTGCCCCAAGGCTGGCACATGATGGCACGTGCCGCGTAGTCACACAGAATATCAGCCTTCTGTTTGATTCCCTAAGGAGGGCATCAATACAAGGGTAGGACACTTATACATGCACCCCAAAAGGAGGATGCTGTTACCCAGGTAGCTAGGAACGGGACATTGTTTAAAGCCACTTGGGACAGAGAAATGGGTCTGATAGCCCAGTATTAGAACTGATCTCCTATTTCACATATGGCTACAGCAGCTCAGCAGAATACAGTGGTCCAAATGACATCATGAGTGCACCTATCTTTATTGAGCTTACATTGTTCTTTGTAAGAGCATCTTTTTCAGGGCCAGTGGGCCACCAAGACTCATTGTCATGGGATTGAAGTCTGACTACCCCACTCTAGGCTGTTTGTGACTCAGTTTGCCTGGCTTGCAGCTCTCACTGGAACAGCTCTCTCTCTAGAACTGATTCAGCCTGCAATGGGTGAACCTTCTTGTCACCTTTTCAGTCATAGAGTTTTCCAGCACAGAATCTTTCTCTCTAGATTCACCCACCTGTGTTTGTAAACACAGAATTAAGTCAAACTGTGTTGGGCCAATGTTGGGATTATGAATTCTACTGGACTACACTAGGTTCAGTTAAAAGAAGTTTAATGAATTTAATTGTATTCAAGAGTGCAGAAATCAAAATAACAGTCTATAATGCATTCCTATCTGTACTTGAATTCTCCTAACTTAGGTTTACCCTAATCAAAGTCCAAATATATTTCAGCCAGCAATGGAAAGTTTGGCTAGGTACAGGTCTTAGGCTTTCCAATAGATCAGTCCTTACTTCATAGCTTATTTGGTACAGCGCTTCTCTGGCTGGTAAGATGCGATGATTACTTCAGGTGATGGTCAGGATTTTCCCTTTGTCTTGTCTTCCCCTTTAAGTACTTTTCCAGGGTCCTTTGTTTGATTTTCCCACCAGATGTCTGTGATTTCAGTCACATCTGCAGGAAGAAATCCATTTGCAAATCAATGGCCTATTGCTAGTGTCTGAAGAAGGTGTCAAGTCCTTCCTGATTTCTCAAAGTTATTCCTGTAATGACTTCACAGTTTCCATTTTACATTGGTTACATGAAGCAAGTTTTAAGTTCTCAGCTTAGCTCATTACATGCTGCCTTAACATTTTCCTTTACATATTTATTACACATATGGTTTACATGTATCCCAGTATCTCTTCATGACACCCATGATACAGAAGCCAGAATTGGGGTTTTTCACAGGTGTGAGGTTTCATCCCCAACTAATTTACCACAGACGTTGGCTATTCACCTACAAGACTTAGTATGTTGAAGCCACCTGGCTCAACGTAGTTAGTAGGTTTCTGTTTACATGAGAGAAGGGGTCTGGAATCCCAACCTGGGAAGCAGTGTCAATTGCACTCCATAGTGGGTCACTAGGGCAGTCCCCTGGGTCTACCATATGCATTGGGACTGACTTGTCACCCAGGTAAGCCAGCAGGCCTATTAAAGGGTAGTTCGTCATATGAACCAGCAGATGCTGGTGGTTATGGCTGTCACCCCAGTGACTGTGTCAGCCTTTGGTGCCTTGAGGGCACAGACTTACCTGCCTTCAGTCTATGCAGTAAATGGGGGGTACAGTCATGACTTCACCTTCCCCCATGAATTTAGGACCCTTGCATCCGAGACAGAGATGCAAAGGGCTCCCTCCAGGGCACCCTCCAGGTCCGAGAGCTTGCGCTGGGTGGCAGTGTTCTAGGGTCCATCAATATGGACTCACTGAATCCCATATTGACATGATGACTGGTATATTATTTCACTCACATGGTCTCTTTTAATTTATAGGAACTGCTGTGCAACACATCCTAAGTGTTGATGCCATCTTGCAGCTTGTTCCTGGATTGACAGATTGGTGGGGTGTATTCACAAGGGATCATGGCATGAACAAGTGCTTCAGCTGAAGTTATCAGGTTGCCCAGAAAGGAAGACGATGGTAAAAGCTCATGCCACTGCTTGTGGCAGCTTCTGCTGTTGGTATCTGGACGCTGCCATATTACACTGGTGTGCCAGGGACTTGTCTAAGAATGAAGTGTTAGATTACAGTTTTGAAAGATGGGGGGAGGGGGTGTCACCAGATGTCTGTTCTGTTCCCCTGCTCTTGCTGGCCTAAACTGGCTGACATAATGGAGATACCAGTGCAAGGACACCTCCCCCCGCCCCCCCCCCCCCCACACACACACACAGAGGGACAGGATAAGAGAAGGGCCAGTAGTAAGAACTGATTAATTGCCTCTCCTCATGGGAGTGAGAGTATCCATAATGGGGAAACATATTCAGGACCGAAACCTCACTAGCAGATTGTGTACATCCTTCTGTCATAGGCATTGAGCTACTCACCAAGAGTGGTACAAGAGAAGCTGCAGGAAGTTATAGGTTGATTCTGGGGATGGGGTGTAAAACCAGCCAAGCATGAGCTAGTGGTTTGCTGTGGCAAGGGTCCAGTTAGGTGTTAGGAGTTTTAATTGGAATCGTTAAGCATTTGATGAAGGCATATCCTTATCAGATGGGGCTCAATGGCTGAAGCAAGAGCAACTACAGTCAGTTTCTGGCCAGCGGCCCAGGGTGGATGGTCAAGTTCGGCACTCGAGGACATGTAGAGTTCTGGATGGACAATTGCCTCCTCACCTGCTTCAAGGTCACTATTAATACCACATGCCTTCCCAAGCTGGCTGGTGTAGAAGAAAATTCCATACTCACAAGTTGCTGGTGAAAATCTGTCAGAGTTCTTTATTAATCTCAAAGCGCAAATGAGAGAGAGCAGAACCTGGAGAACATGCAAATCACCAGGTTGGTCTGCCAGAGCAGAAATTACATAGGTATTTTATAGATACCGGTTCAAGCAGATAGATACAAGTTGTCAATAAAAAAAAACATAATACAAAGTAAGAGGTTACAGCAATTGTTTACATAGTCAGCAAGAAGATTCTCAAAACAGAGCTAGACTTGTTTATATATCAAGGTGCCTGAAACAATCTAATTAATCCAAACAGCTGCAAGGTCGTTATTTGCTATCTACTGTGGGAAGGGACAGTGTGAAACTGCTTCTCAACCTTGCTCTGAGACATAAAGCTGAAAAAAGAAAATGTTTATATCTTGTGAGTAGGCCAAAGCTCATTTCTGTAAAGAATGGTTCTTTACCCGGCATACCTCTGTCTTCCATTTTACTCTGGTTAATGGTAGCTTAATTTCCATAAGGTCCATCAATAAAAATTCCTCCACAATCGGCAGCTGGAGGGTAGAGTGACCTAATCTATAGAGCATAGAGTAAGAGTGGTATGTGAGTGTTCATCCAGTCAGCCATGATGGTCACTGGTTACCAGGTGTTAATGGTAATCCAACACGCCTGCCCAACCAGCTGGAGGATAGAGTGACCTAATTTGTAGACTACAGAGTGGTGGCAGTATCTGAGTGTATGGCAGGCTGCCCATTGCTGCTATTGGTTACATTTTGTTATTGAACCCAGAACTGGGCATGACCCATCCCCAGATAACCTGAATTGGATTAACTGAATTTGAATAAAGAGTGCGACTGTTAAAACCCAACATGTGTGCCTGTCTTCTTCTGAGGTGTGGGACAAAGGAATATGCCAGGAGAAAGTAGTGTCATGATCCCTCTGACATTGCTACATTGTATTAAGACTGTGCTGCAAATTCTCCAGTATTAAAGTGCATAAAAACATAAATTCATATGCTGCACAATAAATAATCATTCCAAGACATATTCCAAAACAATCTGGCTTCCGCCCCCTTCATTCTACTGAAACTGCTCTCACTAAGATCACCAATGATCTTCTGGTGGCTAAATCTAAACGTCTCTATTCCATTCTTGTCCTCCTTGATCTCTCTGCTGCCTTCGATACTGTTGACCACTCACTCTTGCTGGATTCCCTTCACTCCCTTGGCTTTTGTGGCTCTGTCCATAACTGGTTCTCCTCCTACCTCTCTGACCGCTCCTTTAATGTGTCTCTCTCCAACTCCGCCTCCTCCTCCTTCCCCCTCTCAGTTGGTGTTCCTCAAGGCTCTGTTCTTGGCCCTCTCCTCTTCTCGATCTATACCTCATCCTTAGGCAAACTCATTGCCTCCCATGGCTTCCAATACCACCTCTATGCTGATGACACTCAACTCTATCTCTCTACTCCCTCTCTCTCTCCCTCTGTTCAAGCTCGTCTCATCAACTGTCTCTCTGACATCTCTACCTGGATGTCTCAACGTCAATTCAAACTCAACATGGCTAAAACTGAACTCCTTATCTTCCCCCCTCATCCTTCCTCTCCTTCCTCACTGTCAATAATTATTGATGGAGTCACCATCCTGCCTGTCCCCCAAGCCTGTAGCCTAGGCTTCATCTTTGACTCACCCCTTTCTTTTAAACTCTACATTGACTCTGTTGCTAAATCCTGTCACTTCTCCCTCCATGATATTGCTAAGATTCACCTTTTTCTCTCTGTCTCATCTGCCAAAACTCTTGCTCATGCTCTGATCATCTCTGGCCTCGATTACTGCAACCTCCTTTTTTCTGGCCTTCCCCGGTCTCACCTTTCTCCCCTCATCTCCGTCCAAAACTCTGCTGCCAGGGTCATCCACCTTGCCCTTCGCTCCGACCATGTGCAGCCCCTCCTCCCTTCGCTTCACTAGCTTCCCCTTCCTGAACAAATCCTGCACAAGCTCCTAGTCTTCACCTATAAAGCTCTTCACAACCTCGCTCCCCCCTTCCTCTCTGCACTTATCGCCCTCCATAATCCAGCCCGTGCACTTCACTCCTCCTCTTTCCCTTTTCTCACCCTTCCATGCCTTCCCTGCTCCCCTAAGTGCCTTCGTCCCTTCTCACTTGCTGCCCCCCATGCCTGGAACTCCCTCCCTGTCCACATCCGCCTTGGCCCTTCCCTACATACCTTCAAATCTCTCCTTAAAATTCACCTCTTTCGCTCTGCTCTGTCTGACTCTCTAACCTGCTGAGCCACTATTTCCTATACCCAGGGGCAAATTGCCTATTGAACACACTGGGAGGATTCCTGGTGGGCCGGGCCAGCTGGGGGGGGCTGCTCCCACCCCACGGACTTTTTTTTTCCAATTTTTCCCCCCAATTTTATCATTCCCCCGTGGGAGTGGGGGGGGGCGGGGCTCAGGCTGGCAATGTTCCAGGCTGCCACAGCCTGGACTGGGTCAGCCTGAGTCCCCCTCCCCTGCTCCAAACAGTCTGGCCCCAGCGTTCCCTCCCGGAAGTATAAAATCAACTTCTGGGAGGGAAGGACTCATGGCCAGAGCATGCAAGGAGAGGAGCAGGAGGCTCAGGGTGCTCTACGCAGCTGCTACAACTTACAACTTGCAGCAGCGGCAGCAGAAGGCAGCAGGTGGGTGCTGGGGCCGCCTGGTTGGGGGCTTGGGAAGTGCGGGCGCCTGCTCAGGCCTGCTGTCCTTGGGGTGGCCTGGGGACTGGATTACCTTGCTTGGGGGGAGGCCTGGGCCCTGGGCTTTTGCTTGTGGGGGCAGCCTGGGCTTGTGGGGCCGGCTTGGCTTGTGGGGTGGGGGGGCAGCCTGGGACTGGGATAGTTTGTGGAGTGGGGGGCAGCCTGGGCCTGGGGGCTGCCTGGCTTGACTTGCGGGTGGGGGGGCTACTTGGGCCTGGGGGATGCCTGGCCTGGCTTGGGGGGTGAGGGGGTGGCCTGAAGCCTTGCTTTTTGGGGGCCTGGGGCCTGGCTTGGCTTGCGAGGCCTGGGGCTTGGCTTGCGTGGGGGCCTGGGGCCTGATTGGTAGGAATTCTGGTATTAATTTTCCCCTTAGTCTTCCCTCTGCTAAGCTAAACACAGTGCCTGTGGAATACTAGTGCAGCTGGTGTAGGAATGAAGAAGTATTACTGTAGGATGCATAGCAAGTAACAGAGTGATTTTCAGTTGGGGGCCACTGAGCACTGAAACGGAGTGATTTGGGAAGCCAGAGAACTGAAAGGAGGGCCAGTACCCCCACCAGTGGCAGTCTCCCTACTGCCATCCCCCCATAACCTCCCACTCGCCCCTGCCAGGCTGCTGAGGATCTGAGTATGGGGACTCAGCTCTGATAGGCCCGAAATCTGGTGCACTCTGCCCACCCCAAGCCATGCCCCCAAGCCACGCTCTCTTGGTGCATTTCCGGAGCACCGGCAGCATTGCCGCCGGCACAGGACCACTAAAACTAGATTTTCCCAGGTCACTTTGATTTCCCAGTCCACCCCTGCCTATACCTATGGTCTGTTTATCCTTATCCTTCCCACAGGGACCTGCCTGCTTTCATTCTCATTGTAACCAAGCCAAGTACATGTACCTGAGACCTCACATCTTCATGAATGTTAGACCCCTTGTCTCTCCCTCTGTTCCCCTTCCTATGTTTCTCCCCCAGCTCCTGTCTCTCATATTGTAAGCCCTAGGGGCAGGGACCGTGTCTATTTTATTACTTTGTAAAGTGCCAGGTACACTGCTGGCGCTATATAAATGTTTGTTTAATAAAATAATAATAATTAATTAATTAATTAATAATCTTTGTTAAACTTGTATTTCCTATTTTGTTTTTTGTTTTTTGATTATTTGAGTTAGTAAAAGATATTTTTATTTTCATTTTTTATTTATACCTTGCCCTATCCCCCAAAATGGCTGAGGTGGCTTACAACAACATAATAAACAGCATATAAATTACATATGAAATGTAATGGGACATTACATTGTCTGAAATCACCTCAGTCAACTCTGTGTGTGTGTGTGTGTGTGTGTGAATGGAGGTGAACGTCTGTTTGCTTGTATCCAGATGTTCACCTCAGTCAACCACCCCCCATGGTGAACCTAACCACGCTTTGTTCTCCTGCACCATGGTGGCAAATGAAGCGTGGTTAGGGGGAGTCCGGAACACGGTGAAGGAAAAGTAATGTCTGTTGCCTTACCGTCACCGTGTTCCGGAGTCCGGGTGCCAGGTGGCGGCGGCAGCCAGATAGGCCGCTGCGTCTGCCTGTCTCAGGGAGTGTGGGTGGCCGTGGAGGGCAGGGGGCGGGGCCATGCAACCACACACTAAGTCATGCGGCCCTGCCTCTCCGGGAGGGGAGGTTGCCCAACAGACGTCATGGTCGGCAGCATTGCCCCTGGGCTGTGATTCGGTGGTCCCCACAGCCGGGGGCAAAGGGGCGAATGTCTGTTGGCGCACCCCTTCACCCCCGCCCATGGTCCGAACCACCCCACAGCCCAGGGTCAATGCTGCCACCCATCACGTCTGAAATCACCCTATGTCATGGGGGTTAGGGTCCAACACCCCACTTTCCTGGGTTGGGTGACTCAATTTCCCTCACTTACAGCCCACCTGAATCAGTTATCTCTCTGACTGATCTGGTCCTGCAAAGAGGATAATACTGTTGTCTCCCAAACTCCCAGAAACTTCCCATTTACATATTGTCTCTTTGGGTTCGCCAGTGCTTGAAAGCACAGTCTCCTCAGGTTGTGTCCCCAACGCTAGACAATAAACACTTCTTAGTAAATAAGAAAGTTTATTTATTACATAAGCAAAGATAGCTTGAACACAGAGTAGCAAATAAAATCAAAGGTAAAATAACGCATTCCTAATCTGTACTGTATAAGTCCCTAGTTGGATCTTACCCTACAGAAAGTCCATGCACTTGAATTCATTCTCAGCCTGATGTTGGAGTTGGGCCCTTTGTCTTTGAGCTGATAGAAAGCAAAGTTCTTCTCTCAACATATCGCTTCAGCAAAACTGGCAGGCGAGCTGATGCCTTTCAGCTGTAATCCAAGACTCAGCTCAGAGTCAGAGGTTGAATTGTATTCCAATTGTCTTGATGACACAGATCTTCCTCTTAAGTACCTTTGAATTTTCTTTGTTTCCATTTTCCCGCCTCAGGTAGGTAAACAGGAAGACATGCAGATTCCTTTGCAACTCCATGGGGCTTTTGTCTAGTGTCTCCAGAGGTGTTAGGCTCTCTGAATACACAGTCTTTGTCTCTCTCCATTGCTTGGAGTGAGTTTCCAGCTCTCAGTTTTACATTACATGATTACATGAAGTGAATTTCCAGTTCTCAACTTTAACATTACATACCTGTTTAACTTTTAGCTGTACATATTTGTTAGACCCATAGTCCAGTATCTCTTTGTGACACACTAACATCTCTGAACACCAAAAACCCATGCCTCTCACTCAAGGAAGTTCTGAATCCCTAAGCACTCCTTCACCTCTCACCTGAGAAAACACTTGCCCCACAAGGCCATAATCCCCCCTCTCACTTCTGAGAGTGGCCGTGGCTGTATCCCAACACCCTTTAACTATTCCCAACCAAAATCTCCAGTGTATTACAAAACAAAGTTCAATAGTATAATCCAACCAGCTCATAAAAACATTGCCACCATCCATAGGGGAGGAGGGGCTTCAAGGTCCAGTAGAGGCAGTGGCAGAAGTATATGGAGACACAGCTCATGCCCAGGCAAGCACACTTATTTTATATGCAGAGCAACCTTAACGAAGGTATAATTAATTAATTAATTAATTAATTACAATAATTTGTTATTATTTCTGAATTTATGCTAAGACTAACAGCACATTTACATTTTGTACTTTCTTAATTTATAGTATTTTAACAACAGTGCTTCAAGTGGATGATGTTTACTTTTATGGAGTAAACTTTTTCTTATAACCCAAGAAAATACTTTTAAAAAACTAGGAAATTCAATGAAAGACAAAAAAAGTGGTATTATTGAAATGAAACAAAAACCACAATTATCCTTCCCTGTTAAGGGGGGGGAAGGGGTTGAGGGGCACCCTCCTCCTGCTTCCCACTTCCTGCCCTTTGAGTGTAGGGTGGGGGAGTGCAGGAGGCCAGCTAATTAGGCTGCCTGGATGAAAGGGAGACTTTTCCTGGGCTCAGGGGTCACCTGGCGCTCAGAGCCGATCAGGAGGCTCCTTCCCCTCCTGTTGGCCAGAGGCAATCCATCAGCAGCTGGAATGGAGCGCGGTACCCCCTCTCCCCCTCCCTCTGCGAATGTAGAATTGTAAGGGAGTTTTCGACTGTTCTGCTACGGGCATTGTTAGTTGCGTTATTATTGCCTGGGAAGGAATTTATCCTTCCTCGACATATTGGCATTGTTGGGGAGGTTTTTTTACCTTCCTCGTAGCAGGGTGTGTAGACCCCTTAGTGAGGTTAATTGGTTAAGTTGTATATGGTGGGGTTTTTTTTGTTTTTTTTAAAAAGATTGTTAAGTTGGGTTGTAGTTTGCGGTATCTGGTCAGTTATCTAGTAAGATGGCTATGGTAAGCCAGGGGGGACAGGAAGACATCCGTAGGATGACACGGAAGGGGTTGGCAATGACCTTTTGCTTGCCCAGAAGGTACCTGCTGTCCTGACACTGGGGCAGGTGAGGGGCCACCTGTAGGGTTGCCCGGCTCATGGGTAAGGACCCCTACCTTATTTTCATGGCCTCTTTCCAACCACCCAACCCTTTGGGGCAGGAGGTAAGGTCCCCACCACTGAGTTAGGTTAACTGACAGCCCTGTCAACATGACAGCTGAAGCGATATGGGAGCTGATTGACCAGGGAAGGCATGCTGCAGCGGGCACTGTTCCTGGGATCAGACTCGCTTAAAACGTCAGACCCCTGAAAGGGTGGATTGTCTTGTGATACTGGGATAGCTGAGTGGATCGAGTGGATTGCTCATGCAGTAAAATGTTGATTGTTGTAACCGTTATTTGTTTAATAAACTGCAGCCCTGATTTTCACCAAGAACTTGAATTTGTGCCCTCATTTCACCTGCCCTGTGCAATAAATGAATAAAAGAAACAAAATTAATTGACTAACCAAACACCTGTTTCAGATATGGATAATATTTGGATAGCTATCAGAATATGTGAATAATATCTGCAAATACGAAATATTGTTTAATCTCTATGGTCTAATCAGCATCTTTCCTGTTGTCTCCTCTGTTGATATGCCCAGCTGACTTCATCTTTATAGAGGGTTTTCCTTCACTCTGCTCAGTTGGAGGCAATTATGTTCCAGGTAATTGTGGCTAGTGTATTGATCCAATAAGATCCTGCAAGTAGGGACTTGCCATAAAACCCTGCTACTCCCACCCATTATAACCACTTTTCTTTCAGCTGCCTTATCTCCACAGGCAATGCCTATCTAATAAAACTTTCTGATTCAATAGGTCTCTGTTGCCATTAGCCTGTAAATCATCTGTGGAGTTAGTAATTAGAACTATGTCAGTCATGGTACTGCCTGTTATTGCATAAGTATATTTTAGATATGAAAAGTTGTATTACACATGGCACAACATAAAACATCAAGAGGAATTATGTGAGCTGCCCTGCAATTTTCTTTTATAGCTTTGTAAATCTTTTAAACATTGTTTCCCCTTTGTCATATGTTAAAGCAAATGTTTTTCTTCTCCTCACACAATGATGTGTGTGGTTTTTCTATTTTAGGCATTTTAATGTCCTCCCCCCCAAAAAAATAATCCCTGAGCTGGATGGTTAGGTTATACAACTTATTTAATACACAAATCAGACTGTATTAGAACAGGGCAGTAGTTTCTGAATTAAAAAGAGAAATGTGTACACAAGAAAGGAAACATTGTCTTCCATTTCATGGAAGACAGTTTATTTTCATGATATTACTACAATATTTCAGATAGGAACACAATATATAGATATTTGTGTATAATTTGAAATTTGAAATTTGATATGTGTGTATATGTATAGGTAAGGGTGGGGAGATGGACTGGAGCAGAGACAGGAGGCAGGCAATGTGGGAAGAGGGCACCAAAATTGGAATGCAGTGGGGATAGGCCCGGAATCTGCATGTGGACAGTCCCAAAATAGGTATGGGGGAGGCCCCTGGAATTGGTGTAGGGGGAGGAATGGGGGAGGGTCCAGAACTGGTAAGTATGGTACCACAAAGAAAGTGGCCAGTACATGGTGTGCCCCAATACTGTTTTCTTCAAGTTACAAAAACAAATGAAGAGCATTCGAGTTCATAACTAATGTTACGAAAACAGATGAATAAGTAAACGATTATTGTTTGCTTTCATCCATTTTCATTTAAAAATAAAACAATAATAATAATAATAAAACCAGGCCCATTCTGCACATGCACACCCTTTCCCAAAATTGTGATGGCACTGCTGGTGCCATTTTGGAAAAGGGTGCGCATGTGAAGATTGCATAATGGCCCCAGTGGCCATGTTGTGTGTACACAGGTGTGTGTGTGTGTGTTTTTGTGGGTTTTTCACAATAAAAATAAAAAATTAAAAATGAGGAGGGTGAATTAAAAATCACTGTTCACATGAAAAATGGCTGCTGGATTATTCTGCACATGTGCACCCTTTTCCAAAACGGTGCCAACACTGACTGTTTGCCTACATTATAGCATACACGTGAGTTAAAAACTCATTGTGTTTTTTGAAGGGAGGCTGCACACATTAGCTGACTTGCAGATATTTGCTGGTCACATGGTTAGTGAACATCCATGACTGAAACTTCCTCGTCTGCGCCCAAATTACCCAAAGATCTGTGAGTTTGGGAGCAGAGGAAACCCCTCCCTCCTCCTCTCCCTGTATCCCTTTCAAGAGTTCATTTCGTGTCACGTGACTCCCCAGGCTTAAGAGGAACTCCAGGTGATCAGGAAAGGGATTGTAATCTGCTTCCTCCTGCCTCTCCCTCCCATAGTCTCTATGGTTAAAATGGCCACTGGAGGACTGGAAGACAAATCTCATGGTGAGCAATGAATGCGTATGTTTTGGCCACCTTGCATAAGATAAAATCTCACTGTGACTTATAACACCCGCGAGCAACAGGGCAAGATTTTCAGCCATCTCAAATTTTCATTTTTTTTGTACCTCATGCATTTTGCTGCTTGTCCACATTACTGAAATACCGATGAGTTTCTAACTCACAGGCATTTCAGTAATGTGGGCAGGCAGCCTTTGATGGCATCATTCTGGAAAAGGGCGGTATAAGTTGCAGAATGGCCTGCAGTCATTTGCGCATGTACTGTGACTTTTAATTTTATTCTGTTTATTAATTTTTAATTTTAAAATGGAAAAAAAAACCACACCTGAAAATGGTGGGGTTGTTTAAAAAACGGGGGTTCAAACAAAAGCTAAAACAAAAGTGTAGAGGTGTCTTCTGCACACCCCCAGTGGCTAGGCATGGGCAAACAGAACTGAGTTCGGAAATTCGGTTCGGTTCAGTTCGGAAATTCAATTCAGTTAGGAAGTTTGTTTTGGTCTACCAAACTATTCGAGTTTGGTCTGAACTCCGAACTTCAAACCCCATTGAACTAAATGGAATATTATCTTTTAGGGATGGGCGAACAGAGCTGAGTTCGGAAATTCGGTTCAGTTCGGTTCAAAAATTGAGTTCGGTTCGGAAGTTCAGTTCAGTCAACTGAACTGGTCGAGTTTGGTCTGAATTCCGAACTTCCTAACCATGTTCGCCCATCTCTACTAGTGTCCAGGAACCAGAGAAGTGGCCTAGGGAAAACTGGCTAGATGGACATGACCCAGGCCCCCCTGGATAATGCAGACCCTGGTGCAGTGATCCCTCAGCACCCCTTATTCCTACATCACTTCTGAGGTAAACAAAATACTCCCAGAAAATACCGAAGTAGATAAATAATGAGAGTATCTGAAATGAAGTATTTGAAGTAAATGATAGAGACATTTTGTTTTGTGAACAAATATAATCTTGAGGGATCTTAAGATCTTAAGAAGGGTAGCGAAATATGTGAATTTTATTTACAAATACAAAACTAACTATTTATCTCAGCTCTAACCTAAAGATTTTCCAGAATTATCCTTTCCAGGTATTTCAACAAGTCATCTGTTGTGGTGATTTAGATATGGAACTTTAAATCATGGAACTCAGTGCCCCAGATGACAAGTGGTGTCATGTGTGGGCATTGTTGTTCACCATCGAGCTCCACAACCAAGCTCCCCCAAAACACATTACCAGCAAGTATGCCCTCCTTGCCCCCTTCCCCTATGCAAGTTCTGTGATGGGTGGGTGGCACTGGTGCCCCCAAAACACATGGTCCCTGCCAGCAGGAAGATCCACAACCCCCACCCCCAAAACACACCATATAATATCCAGCAAGTATGCCTGCCTTACTCCATGCCCATATGCAAGACAAGCTCCCGCACCCAAAAACATACCACAATTAACCAGCAAGTATGTTCTTTGCACTCCACCTGGGCACATCTTGAATGTAACCCCCTGTACTGTAAAACCCCACAGCATTGCCCTATGCCCAAGCACTTCCTTTAAAATATAAAAAAAGCAGGGTGTTGTAATAACTCCCAGAATTGCCCCTATGGCCAGGGCCCCTCCCGTTAAATTTTTTTGCATGAAAATGAGGAGTCCTACTCAAAACCTGAAATACTTACATACAGCAGTGTAGCACACAGCCAGGTCACCAAAGAGAGTAAAAAATGCCCACTTTTATTTGCCCCTGGCAGCCAATCAAAGCTGTCAGGTGCTTGTCCCACCACCCTCACCTGTCTCCTCCCATTACCCCTGTGCCTACCAAATAAGGCAGTAAATTCCATTTCCCACCACAGTGAAGGTAAGGTGAGGGGTGGGTCACTCAGGTCAATCTAGGGGCACCGAGCACTCCCAACGCCGGACCAAATGCAACACAAGAGGTGGCTGTGAGTGTGCGGTGCATGAAGCAACAGCTGAAGCATCCAGAAAAGATTGTGGTAGTTGTGGTGGGCTAGACTCAGAGTGCTGCTTCTTCTGATGGGTCTTTGTTTCCTGTACCCTTTTTTTCTCATTCTGAAGCGACAATGTAGGGCTCAAACAGTGACTTCTATTGTGCAGCTTAGAAGAGGAATCATCACGTTTCCGCTTTGCAGAATCGTGTGCCATTTCTTCTTTTCTTTTGATAACCTACAGAAAGAAATTGAGAAAAAATGAGTGTATTTTAAAAAGTTCCCAGGGCTTTTAAATGTACATTTATTTCTGAATATTTTGTAAATTAAAACATGGTCTTACATCAATATGTATTCCTAAAAACACACATCACAATACGTTTTGTAATATTGCAGACCTAATGTTACTATAGAACATAGACATGTCAGATTGTGAAAGATGTACACCATCGTCCAAAAACATATTGCTATCAGTGGCTACAATGTTCCTATGCCAGACTGAAACCATGTCAATATCTTTAATGAAAGCACCAACAGACTTGTTAACATTTCGAACACATTTATTAATAGCCTTCATGTTTGTCCTATATCTGTTGCACTTACAAATAATGAGATCAGAGAAAACAATCTTGCAACCAGGAAAAAGCCGACAGATTGCCATTAAATCATTTCTCATGTACTCTAGTAGCTCAACGCCTTTGAGCATTCTAATATCATTACCACCATAGTGGATTACAATTCATCAAGGAAGGGAAGTAATGGAGGCAATGAATTGCCTTTTGTTCTTTGAAGCAGGCAATAGATTAGACCATCACACACACCCCTTCTGATCCATCGCACTGTAACATTTTCCAAATTCAAATCAACCTCTGCGTGTTCTGTGCAGCAGAATTTCTCTAGTCTTTTGATGTAGGAATCACCAATGAACCAAATGTTCTTCATCATTACCTAAAATACCTAAATACCTAAATAAATGTCCTTATTACACTTACTTAAATTCTGTAATGGAGAGAATGCTGCTGTAATGGAGAGAACGCTGCTGAAGTGATTGTCTGCCAAATGTATCAGGGAGTTGATCTGAAGAGTGGATGAGAATTTAGGTTAGCAGCAAGCATAATGTTTGATGAATAATGTTGATTTCATCTTTATTATCACAAACTAAGTAAATAAGTAACACACAAAGCACATGCACACAACACACATCAACAGCATACGCCACTTGGGACTCTGGACGGGGGTGCACACCAGAGGGAGTCACTCACTACAGAGAGGCCTGAGTGGGTATACTCCTATTTGTCAAATGATAGTCTCAGAATCACATTGAAAATGATTGTAACTAGGGTTGTGAGTGACCTACACAAATATGTAAGGTATGCTCAGGAAAACTACATGCAGTGCCTGCATTGACTAAGTTGCCAAAACATGAATGTTCACACAAATCATGAGCTGGGAGCTAAAAATAATTAAACTGAAATAAAAAGAAACAAAGTGTTTTGAGGGACTATCACGTTAGTGGTAATGGGAAGAGACAGTTGAAGATAGAAAAACAATAAGTTGCTGCCTCGTAAACAATGTTCTTCGTGATGGCTCTGAACATTGTCACAAAAGCCAACCCTTGGAAAAGCACTGTTTGGAATGAGCGGGAAGGTGCTTTGTTTACTGCGTGTGGGCTCGAGACTGTCATAGTTGGTATGATTGTTCAAACTAGCTTTGCTTGATATGACTGTGTGTATAATGTTGCCCGAGCGCATCCCATTTGTGAAAATGTTCGGAGCCATCTTGAAGAACCATTATTTACAAGGCAGTGACCTCAAGACACACCGCTCCGGCGGGGATTTTCTCTCTTTTTAAAAAAAACACTACCTGATTTCGCTTTTTCCATTTCCATACACTGCGGTGGGTTGTGGGATGCACCAGGGAAAGGCCACTGGCCCCCCTCCCCCTCTCCCATAGTGCATAACCAAAGGAAGGCTGCCAGGAGAGTCACTCAATAGAGAGCCAGGAAGGGGGGGTGGGCAGTAGCTGCGGAAGCCGCCGGCAGGCCTGGAGCAGGAAATCAGGTCAGGAGGGATCACATGGGGAATAGGTGGGGGGGCTGCCAGGAGTGTCACTCAATAGAGAGCCAGGAGGAGGGGGGACCATAGCCAGTAGCTGCATAAGCCGCGAAAGCTGCCCGCGAGCCTGGAGCAGGGACTTGGGGGAGCACATGGGGAAATAGGTGGGGGGGGCTGCTGGGAGAGTCACTCAATAGAGAGCCAGGACCAGGAGGAGGGGGGGCTGTAGCCGGTAGCTGCGAAAGCTGTCGGCGAGCCTGGAGCAGGGACTTGGGGGAGCACATGGGGAATAGGTGGGTGGGGGCTGCTGGGAGAGTCACTGAATAGAGATCCAAGAAGAGGGGGGGGCTTTAGCCGGTAGCTGCAGAAGCTGTGAAAACTGCCGGCGAGCTTGGAGAAGGGACTTGGGGGAGCACATGGGGAATAGGTGGGGGGGCTGCCAGGAGAGGCACTCAATAGAGAGCCAGAAGGAGGGTGGGGCTGTAGCCAGTAGCTGTGGAAGTCGGAAAAGCCGCTGGTGAGCCTGGAGCAGGGACTCGGTGGAGCACATGGGGAATAGGCCAGGGGCGGGCTGCCAGGAGAGTCACTCAATAGAGAGCCAGGAGGAGGGGGGCGTAGCCGGTAGCTGTGGAAGCAACGAAAGCCGCCGGTGAGCCTGGATCAGGGACACGGGGGAAGCACATGGGGAATAGGTGGGGGGAGGGCTGCCGGGAGAGTCACTCAATAGAGAGACAGGAGGAGGGGGAGCATAGCCGGTAGCTGCGGAAGCTGTGAAAGCTGCTGGCGAGCCTGGAGCAGGGACTTGGGGGAGCACATGGGGAATAGGTGAGGGGGCTGGCGGGATATTCACTCAATAGAGAGCCAGGACCAGGAGGAGGGAGGGCATAGCCGGTAGCTGAGGAAGCCACCGGCAAGCCTGGAGCAGGGAGTCGGGGGAGCACATGGGGAAATAGGTGAGGGGGATGCCGGGAGAGTCACTCAATAGAGAGCCAGGAGGAGGGGGGGCTGTAGCTGGTAGCTGCGGAAGACGCCAGTGAGCCTGGAGCAGGGACTCCAGAGCACATTCGGGAATAGGTGGGGGGGCTGCTAGGGGAGTCAGTCACGGGAGAGCACAGGGTGGGAGGCGATAGCTGCGGTCGCCGTTTGCCCACCATTCACAAGAAAAGAATCGGGACAGTCAAAGTTATCAACCCAACAGCACAGTTTTCAGAAGTAATCCAATGATCCCACCATCCATCCAACCAACATCCATTATCATGAACAAAATGAACATAAGCACAAACTGACCGATAAACATATACGTAAACACTAAAAGGCTAGCAGCAAACAACATATGTGTACATTTATTTTAAAAAAGGATACCGGAAAATGTAAAGTGTAGCTGTAGCAGAATTACTTTAGCTGCTTTAGCACTAAGCTAGCAGTTAAATAAAGCACAATTTAGCAGAATTAGCAGAAAAGTTCAAACACTTACACAAAACCTTTTTTATGTTGTGTGTAGTCTGCACTTTACCAAAATCGATGGTATGCTATGAATTAGGAAGGGATAGGACTCTTTCTCCTCGAGTCGTGATGCGGTGTTTTGTTGCAGAGTGCGGAAGATCAGATTGTGTTAACAAACACAGACACTGGCGGTGCGGCTCCAACTGTCACTCACTCTCATTGCAATTGGGGATCAAGAGGGAGAAGAAAGCTACAAACACACCTATTTATACTTAATGGTGAAGGCAGGACATGTCTCTTTGGGAAAGCCCTAGCCAATAAAATTGGGCATGCGGGTGTCATCAACAGGGTCCGAGAGTTGATCATGCTGCCGGGTCTCACGGGACCTTGGCGTAAACATGATACAATGATCAGATAACCACAAACATTCTGCGATGGATGGAAAGGGGAGTTGGTGCCACTTCTTATTGAAATCTGCAAAAGTTCCGCTTCTGTTGACGAGTCGCAATGCCGCAGCACCATTTGTGGCAAACCGCAGCCGTCAGAAAGCTGTCTCTGCCGAACCATGCTATGGTGCACGGAATAGGGGTTTCCGTTGGTAACAGATGCCGCAGGGTTATGCCACTACAGCCCTATTCCTTGTCAGTTATTGGCCTTTCTTTAACCTTCCCTTCTTAGGGAAGGTTATTTAATGAGTGGTGGCTCAGCAGCTTCAGGGGCATCTGGACTTCTTCCGTTTTCTTGATCCCTTGCAGTCTGGATTTCATCCAGGCTATGGCACTGAGACTACACTTGTGGCCTTGGTCGATGAACTCTGCCATGAGTTGGATTGAGATTGGTCAACCTTGTTGATCCTGGCTGCACTTGACATGGTTGATCATGAGATGATGGTGGCCCGCTTGAGGGACCGGGCAGGGATGGGTGGAATTGTTCTTGAATGGTTCCACTTTTTCCTATCTGGGAGCACTCAGCAAGTGGCACTGGAGGTTGTTCTTCATTTCCCTGGGGCCTCACATGTGAATTTCCACAAGGTTTGACTCTGTCCCCTCTCCTGTTCCACGTGTACATGAAGTCGTTGGGTGAGATCGTGATAGGATTTGATGTTTGGTTTCATCAGTATGCTGATGACACCCAACTGTATCTCTCTTTTTCAGCTGACCCAGGCCCAGAAGTCTCAGTGCTTACTAGATGTCTGGCAGCTCTGGGGGACTGGATGAGGGTGAGCCATCTGAAGTTGAATCCTGTCAAAATTGAGGTGATTCATTGGGTGGGACTAGGGAGTTTGTGGCTCCCATCATTGATGGGGTTCACCCTGTACTGGCCCCAGGTTTGGAGTCTAGGGGTGCTCCTCGATGCAGAGCTTTGATTGGATGCCCAGGTGGCAGCTGTGGCAAGGAGCACCTTTGGTCAATTATTATTTATTTATTTATTTATTTATTTATTTTATAAATTTGTACCCTGCCCCTCCTGCGAACAGCCCGGGGCGGCTTCCAACAATAAAAACAATACAATAAAATACAATTTAAAATCAACAATAACTATAAATTATTAAAACAGGGCTCCAGGCCTTCATAATATGTAAATAGATAATAAATAATAAATCAGGTGGGGGAGCTAAAAAAAATCCCCCCTTACCCCACCCTCCCACCCTCCCCNTACCCCACCCTCCCACCCTCCCCAAAGGCCTGGGTGAACAGTCAGGTTTTACAACTTCACCGGAATGTCAACAGGCTGGAGGCCAGGCAAGCTTCCTCCAGAAGGGAGTTCCAAAGACGCGGCCCGGCTACCGAGAATGCCTCTCCCTTGTGGCCCCCTGCTTAACACGGGGGACCTCCAAGAAGGCACCCCCGGCAGACTGAAGGAGCTGTTCTGGGGCGCGGAGGGCGAGGCAGTCCCTGAGGTATGAGGGGCCCAGACCGTGAAGGGCTTTGTAAATCAACACCAAAACCTTGAACCTGGCTCTGCACGCTATCGGCAACCAGTGCAGAGCTTGGAGCACAGGTGTAATATGCTCCTGACAGCCCGTCCCCGTAAGGAGACGAGCCGCCGCATTCTGCACTAGCTGCAGTCTCCGAACCAGGAACAAGGGAAGCCCCACATAGAGTGTGTTACAGTAGTTCAGCCTCGAGGTGATGAAAGCATGGATGAGAGAGGCCAGGTCCGGGACGGAGACGAACGGACGCAGCCTACGCACCAGATACAACTGGCGAAAGGCAGCCTTAGCAACTGCCTCCACCTGCCACTCCAGGCGAAGGTCTGCATCCAGTATCACCCCCAGACTCCGGACCTGCTGAGCTATAGGAGGGTGAACCCCTCCAGCCAGGGGGGCCACTACTTCCCTCGCTCTCCCCACCAACATCACCTCCGTCTTATCGGGGTTGAGTTTCAGTCTGCTCTGCCCCTTATTATACCAGATACGGTGACTACTATGGGTGTGCATGTTGTTTTCGTTATTACAAGAATGATAACTAAAATGGTCATTTTCATTATCATTATTGCAAAAACAAAAATGATAAATAATAATAAAAATAGAAAGGAAATACCTTTTTGTTTTTGAAATAAAGGGAAAAAACTGAAAAACATATTTCCAGCTATAATCTTTTTTATTCTTATTCAATTATGATGAGACTCGAGGAGACTGTACCCCCAATGGAGGTCACTATGTATACCAATTTTTGAAACAATTAGGTAAAAGAAAAAGATTATAGAAGCAATTGAATGTTGTAAATTTAAAAAAACCTCCATACACATTCATGGATACAACTTCTTTATCTTCAATTCAGTTTGTATGACACCTGAGAATATTATGTCCCTCCATAAGCTTAACTTTTCTGATAATTTTCAGAAAGATTGGATAAGGGTCCTGATTTTATAAGACATTATCCTGAAAATACATTTCCAGCTGTAACCTTTTTATATTTCATCCTGTTTACAATAAATTTGGCAGAAATGTATCACTTACCTTTCCTGTCATTTCTTACAAACTACAGAACAATTTGATAATGGAAACCAATTTTATAAGCAATTCAAATTGTCCCCTTGAAGATCATTATTCAGATAAATAGCAGCACATGCAGTGCCATTCAGAGGCAGGCACCTGTCATGGCAGGGGGAGGGAGGCTGTAGGAGGGAGGATGTGGAGCAACCCAAAAGACTGACTGACACATTCACTGGACAATTATCACATGCTTCCAGCTTTACAGGACCAATCGGTAGTGGCTTCAAGTCAGGCATAAGGGGCGGCCCTCAGGCGGACATAAGGGACATAACTGGGACTTTGGGGATAGCATCTCAAAAATCAGGAGACATAGTAGACACATCCAGGCTGGCCAATTATCATCAAAATCACATCCTGCATCACTGTGACAGAGAACATAAGATAATCTCTGTTGGCTCTTTCCTAAACAGATGCTTCTGACTTCCTAGTAACAAGTGGGGGAGAGATGTTGGGATGGTCATGGCACAGAGGGAGGATATTTGGTTGACATTTCTACTGGCCAATTGGCATCACAAACTAATCTTATACCACAGTGACACGTATGAGAATCCCTGAAATAGGCTCCTTCTCCTTCTCTTAATATGCTGTTCAGACATATGTATATTGGGACCGTTTATCACAACTTTCTGATACTTTGCAGATATTATTGTGAAAGTGTGATATACAGCCCTGCCAAATTTCATGTACACTGGTTCGACGACAAAGATGTTACAGTCAGACATACATTTATAAGTTAATTGCTTATACAACCAGAACCCTCAGAAATAATAAATATGGGAAGGGGTATAAACTTGCCAAATTTCATCTACATTAAATGTGAGGCAACCAAGTTACAGCTAAGAATGTATATGAAGATTTTTGCAAAATAATATAATTCAACTGCATCTAAAATTGGATTCCTTTATCCAATCTTTTTGTAATTTAGTACACTTAATGCCTTCCATTGGAGGTATAATTACTCCACGTTTCAGCCACGTATAATGAAAACAAAAAAGTTACAGTCAAAAATGTGATTTCCATTGAAACCAATGGAAAACAAAAATGAAAGCAAAGATGAAACCAATAATTTGATATTTATGAAAACGAAAACGATAGATTTAAATAATTCAATTCAATTCAATTGTTTATTTGTGGTGTGACATAGGGTCATTGCCGATAAATAAAATATAAATTATAAAATATAAATTACGATACAATAATTTATGCATATTACAGATAAAATAATATACCTTACAATTCTTAGAATAATTTCAGCCCACAAGTTGTATCGTGAGGATAGACCATAATATAAGAAAAAAGCAGCAGGTATAGAAGTATCAAACAACGCCTTATTTATGGGGCTTAAATTGCAGAAACGATTCTCTTTTAGAAAAGGCTTTAACCAGGAAATACATAACATTGCTTGTAAGCTCCTGCTGTGCATCTAGATTTAAATAATGAAAATGGAAAAATAAAAACAAAAATGACATGGGCCCCTGGTGCCCACCTCTAACAGCTACAGCCATATATCTTGGACTTCAACCTAGCCTTCATCATCCATGCCTTCATCACCTGAAGACTTGACTACTGCAATGCCCTTTACCTGTGGATAACCTTGGTGATGGTTTGGAGACTGCAGCTGGTGCAGAACACGGCATCCTGTCTCCTTACTGGTCACCGAGAGCACACAGCACCAGTGCTCCATTCTTTGCACTGACTGCCCATAGTTTTCCAGGCCCAATTCAATTGGTTTTAACCTATAAAGCCCTTAACAGTCTGGACCCAGCTTACCCATGAGACTGCCTCACTCCCCAGGTCCTAGATTGGTCCCCGCAGTTGACTGGGGGCGCCCTCCTCGAGGTCTCCCAGGTGTTCCAGATGGCCATAACGTGAAGGACATTCTCGGTGGCCATTCCAAGGCTGTGGAACTCCCTTCCAGTCAAGATCCATCTGTCCCCAGACCTTCCCTCCTTCCAAAGATAATGTAAGACCTGGCTGTTCCACTGAACTTTTGATGAGGGAGATGGATAGTGAGGTGGGGTTAGGGGGATGGGATTATTTTTTTTTATAGAATCTTTTAGTTCTACTGCTTTACATTGTTGTTGTATTTATGAAGTTTATGTGGTTTTAGCTGTTTTATCATGTTTTACATTTATGTTTACACTTTTTGTTAGCTGCCCTGAGTTGCCTGGGTGCAGGATGGGTGGGGTAAAACTTTTAAAAATAAAGAAATAAAATAAATAATTGAGCTCAGCACTGGCTATTCCACTCAGTTACTAGGTGTCTCATATTTGGAAGTTGGTGCCTGCTGATACCAGTGACAGAACCACTGTAGCTACTCTTAGGAATAAACAAAACAAAAAACCAAACAAAAAAACCCCTGTAGATTCTTAGCTATTGTGTTTAATTAAATGACATTTCATTTGACCTGCTTATTAGTTTTCTGGATGGTTGGGAAATGGTAGGATTCCTCTTACCTACTAAGAATAATGGAGTCATAAGAGAAATACAAAACAACTATTTTGAGAAAGCTTACAATAAGTTTGATACGTTCTTTACTTCTTTATATTATTTCTGATTATTCTGGGTGCCTGTGCTGCTGCTGAGAGATGGGGATTCCTGCAGCTTCCCCACATCTCTGTCTCCTGCTGTTTCCAGCTGCTTCATGTCAACTTCATGTTGCTGCCACTGCTAGAATTCCCTCCTTGTTGCTCACCTTGTGCATTCCTCTTCCCAATTTTTTTTAAAAAAGTTTTTGTGTGTCTCGCTCCCAAAAAAAGACTGAGAACCACAGATTAAGGCTACTGTAATAAACCACCCCACAGTGTCATGGATAAGGTACCACTTTAACCACCATAAACCCTTACCCACCAACCTTAGGGAGGGATTATTAAACAAGCCAACTTTCAAGGATGATAAATCTTTGAAGCCGCCTTATAAATATTCAGTTCCAGACACAAGAGTGTATAAAACCAGAACACCTTGCATAGTACTTAGGATGATTCTCTCTACTGCCAAAAGTATTAGCCAGTGAGGAATAAAAGTTAGGCAGTAAGCAGAAATCAAATCTTTCTGGCACAATGGAATCAAACCATGGAGAATCTTAAAAACATTTTTATAGGAAATCTTTCAATATGAAGAATTTAACTGTAACTGTTATTACATTAGAAATGATGGAGGAAAGCAATATACAAGCAATGCAGTTTCAATTTCTTGAGAGAACACCATTTTGCCTAAACTACAACACTCAGACTTTCCACAAATCTACGATGCTCCCAGGAAATGACTAGCATGATTAGCAGATGAGTACATTCTATTGGACCATCTGCTTTGCTATCTTAGGGGACAAGCCTGACTCATTTGAGGTCATTGGTAGGGCTGCCAAGTTTCCTGTTGCTGCTCAGGAGGATGGGAGTTGTGCTGCTGCTTCCACTGTTCTGGGTCAGGGGGCACCACTGCTGATCCTGAGGGTTGTTGCTCCCCCCAGAGTCTGAATGCTCTGTCCCTGTCCCCTACCTAGGAGGCAGCCTCATCACAAAGGAGGCAGAGCAAAGATTGTCCTGATGTAGTCCTGCCCCCTCTGAGTTGCATCTCAGAGGGAGTTGGCTATGGTAACCCTGGTCATTGGCAAAACTTCCATTAACTTCAATGAAATAAGGATTGCACCCAAAGATAGCGACATAGCAGACTTGTTAACATAGTTATATAAATTAACATAATTTTATTTAGACACTACAAATAGCCACCTCCTCATTTCTAATACCCTTGAACTTCGTGCTGCCCCAATCCATGAATAAAGCAAAACAACAAGAAGCAAGACAACCAATTACCCTCTACCAAAAAGAACAGCACCACCTATTATTGTTGTAGGTGCCAATACAAAACTCATTGCAATATTAATGGGCATTTTTACACACACCTTAAAGTTCCGGATCTTTCAATCTTCTGGGTTTACAAAACCTAAAGTAAATTCCGGATGCATTTTTCACACACGCACACTGCCCTGAGGCAGTTCCTAGATGCGTTCTTCACACGAACACTGCCTAAAGTAGCCACAGCTGCTGACGTGACAGGCTGCCATGGAAACCAATTGACCACAGCTTCCTGGAGAAAGGCAGTTTACCAGGAGAACATTTTAAACGCAAAGGTTCTGGGAGAAGTTCTATGCAGAAGTTCAAAAGCTGGATGTTTAAGATCTGGGTGAGTGATTTAGACACACAGAAAGTTCATGGTGTAACAGAAGACATGCAGGAGATATGTGTGTGTAAAAACATCCATTGTCACTTTGAAGATAGACTCATAGAACAGAAGGATTGGAAGGGACCTCACGTTTCATTCAGTCCAATTCACTAAAAACAATCTCTGACAAGTGTTTTTTTCCAGTCTGTTCTTAAAAGCCTCCAGGGAAGGAAATTCCATTTCCATAGCAACTTCCTTCCTTGACCAGATACTCTTACAATTTTTCCTAATATTTAACACAAATTTAAACCCCCTGCTTCTTATCCTACCATAAAAATGGAGAGTAATTGTTTTCTATCTGCTTTATGTCAGCTTTGTAAATCTTTAAAGCTTGTTTACATGCTCCTTTTCATCTTTTTCTTTCTAGTCTAAATATACTAGGGATGGTGAATTCGGTTTTGGATCAATACGTAAATGCCCCAAAATTGCAATTATGGGTTGATCCGTAATTATCCGTAACAGTCCCCTCACCCATAATGCCTGCAATTCGTGGGAACTGTGGCGGCTGGCCCCTGATGATCAGCTGATCAGCGGGAGTGGGGGGAGTGCTGGGGAGGGAGTCAGGCACTGAGGGGAGCAGTCTGTAGGGGCGGGGTCAGCACTTGTACTTGCCCAGTTGGTTTTCCGCTCCTCCAGCCTGCGCTCACCTCCTGCGGTGCTCATCTTGGGAAAGGGCACCCATTCTTACCATGCAAACAATAGTGCTGCACATGCTCAGAATGGGTGCCCTGGTACCATTTTGGGAAAGGGCTGCACATGCACAGAATGGCCATTTTGGCCATTTTGGCCATTTTGCAAAGGTGTAGTTCTTTCCCTCTTTTTTTTTTTTTTTTAAATGTATGGTGTGCAACAGATGGTAGCTTAGATGAGTGGTGCAGGAGGCGAACGAAGGTCGGAGAAACAGAGAACCCATTGGGTATGTACCAGAGCTGACCCCTTGGCTCCCCAGACTGCTCACCACAGCCATGTCCCCCTCCCCCTGCCCGCCCCTGCTTTCTCTCTGCCTGCTCCCCCTCCCCTGCGCTAACGCTTATTAGAGTGGTGCCGGCACTGAATCATGTGTGTTCCAGTGATAGGGGCTATGGAAAGAGTGGGATTTATTTTAAAACAAACAAACAAATAAATAAATAAATAAATAAATCACAGCTGTGCTCGTTTGAACAGATGGGGGAGAGAGGAGGACGAAGAGAAAGGCAGTATTAAAGCTCCAAGATTATCCTCTTAGGCCATTTTCACATAAGACACTCTCCGCCCACTACCCAACTACCCCCCACCCACTATACATGTTACAGGGCTGCAGTGTTGCCCTATGGGTGCCCTGTAACGTGTATAATGGGTGGGTAGTGGGTGGGTATTGTCTTGTGTGAAAACACCTTTAGTTAACAATCTCTTATCATCTAGTTATGCATAAAAAGCCTTGCGGATCAGAGAGCCAGGTTTGTAAAGGAGAAGATCGACTTAGCACTTGCTCTTTTTTCACAAGACTGGTAATCCATTACACTTACTATGAGTAAAATACCTAAATATACTACATGTATCATCATCATTTGCTATATTTTGTCTTGAAATAAAGCTACCAAGTCCCCTCCGCGTTCGTCGCGGCTGAGGGTTGGCGTTGCCCCCCCCTTCTTGCAGGAGTAGGCAAGGACGGAGGGTCTGGCTGCTGGATACAGAGTCTAGGAAGGGGGTGAACTGTGGGGTTGCTCAACAACTGATTGACAGGTGCCCGAGACTCTCGCAAGAGCTGGGACTCCCAGGCACCATCTTAGGTTCCCTGCTCGTGCGCCTCATTTGTGGCTGGGCACGGAGCAGGGAAGGACATACAAGTGGTTCGTGTGGCAAGGTGTGGGCCACGTGCCTCAACAGGCCATCGGAGCTCACCAGGCCTCCAGCCTTCCTTTTTTCCCTTTCACCAGCAAGCAGGCTGGCAGTGGGAGTGTGGCCCGTTTGGGGTAGGGAATGCGAGGAGATTAAGTAGGCCTGCACCTGGAAGGCCCATGAAGTCCCCCCCCAAGTTAGTCAGAATTACCCCGAGGAAGGGGGTGGTGGAAATTGCGCCAGGTGGACTCTGAAGAGAGAAGAAAAGGGGAGGGGGGGAACAGCCCGGTCTTGGATGCCTGTGCGGGGAAATGGGGGAAACTGATCACAGCACAGGGGGCTGAGAGGCTGGGTCACATGGTGCCATGCAAGCTCCAGGCCCAGGGGGAAGCCCCTGCCAAGCCGGTCCCAAAGGCTCCCCCCAAAGGGGCCAAAGCCACAGGGAACCAGTGGGGTAGGGCCTCGCAGGAGGCAATCCTCCAGGCCATGCATGCCCAGGTAGTGGGTTACCAGGCCCGTATAGAGGAGCTGGAGAGTATCTGGGGGCAGGCTAAGGAGCAGGCGAGCAGCCATCAGGGGGATCTCAGGCAGGCTGGGGTATTGAGCCAGGTGACGGTGTGTGCTACCCCATGCAGTGGTGTGGGTCCACTCTGTCAGGGATGTGGGCAGCCCCGGGTTCTACCATATCATTATAGGGATGATGAACCAGGGACCAGAAGACGAAGGGAGGAATTCCCGCTCAGCTGCCAAGTGCAAATCGAGGCACTCCAAGAGGACATGCAGGCTTTGAGCAACAGCCTGGAAGCAACCCAGAGGAGGCAGCTGGGGTCAGTGTGACCCAACGGTGGCCCGAGGTCCTGATGTGAGCCAGAACCCGGGGAAGGCGAGCAGGTTGATGACTACTGGTGGGAATGGGATGGTGAACAGTGGGGAGCAGGGCCCACCAGATGTCAGGCACTGGATAGTCCCACTGTGACATGCGCACATGGAGACTGGCCATGGGGCCAGTATTCCCCATGTGGGGGGTCATCCCAGGGGGTGGTGCACGCATTGCCAAGCCAAAGGGTTTGGGTACTGCCCGGTCCACAGGTATAAGGCAGCAGCCTAGGTGTGGGGGGCTGAGCCATGCTGCATGGACAGGGCCATGTGATGCTGTGAACGTAAGGAGGACCCCCGTCCTCTGTTGGGGGGCTACACCAATGTGTCAGCCCCAATAGGGGAACATTTGCTCCAGGTCACTAAGGAGAAGATCTGGTGCGGCGAATATATAGATATAATCACCCTCCTTTTCAGTGACTTCATCCCTGACCCCAACGATAAGGAGGAAAGGAAGGAAAAAGAGAAGTTTAAGTGGCCAAAGGCAGAGCGCACCTGGTCTAACTGAATGACTTCCTACACAATTTACATGGGGGTGACATTGGCAAAAGTCCCAGAGCGTGGGTTGGAATTGATCAAATACTCTGACATCGTGCGCCGAGCCTTTGATATGGGAGGACCCGGCACTTTTCTGCACTATGATGAATCGTTCGGGCGTAAGGCAGCCTACAATCTGCAGCTATGGTGGGATGTGCACACCCATGACATCTGACTGGAGTGTACTAGCTGCTCCAGATATGCCCCATGATCCAACAGTGGGCATGTGCTTTCCTGCGCTGGGAGCATCCAACAAGGGGATGGGGACCAAAGTGGGAGAACAAGACAGCCACCAGTAGGGCCAACGTGTTGGGAATACAATGATGGAGGCAGGTGTTTTCGGGCCCAATGCAAGTTTAAGCATGTGTGCACGCAGTGCGCAGGCGACCACACCACCTTTTGGTGCAACAGGTTTAGGCAGTATGGAGCTAGAAACAGGGGGTGGGCAGGCACTAGGTAGAGTCCTGCCAGCCAAGGGGGCTCCACTCAACCAGTGGGAAAGGGTACCAACCCCAATAAGGCATGATGCCTTGGTGGCAGCAACCTGCGGGTACCCTGATCAAGTGACTGCCAATTACGTAGTCGAGGGATTCAGGATGGGTTTTAGGATTCCGACAGAGGGCCCCCATAACTTGAAATCAGTGACAGGGAATGAACAACTAGTCCAGCAGAAAATTAATAAGGAAGCAAATGAAGGGAGGATACAAGGCCCCTTTGATGAGTTGCCTATGCCCACACTACGGATATCTCCCCTGGGCATAGTGCCAAAGAAGACCCCAGGAGAGTTCCGCATGATTCACTACTTGTCCCACCCAAAAGGTGAGTCAGTGAATGATGCGATCCCTCCAGACCTCTGCTCAGTGAGGGATGCATCATTAGACTCAGCAGTCAAAATGGTGCGCTCCTGTGAGAAGGGTGCCCTCCTTGCAAAGTGCAACATTAAGTCCGCATTCTGACTCCTGCCAGTGCACCCTGGGGACTTCGAGCATGTAGTTCCAAGGGAAGTTCTACTTCAACAAGGCAATGCCCATGGCATTTTCCATCTCATGTGCGGCCTTCGAGAAGTTTAGCACGGTGCTTGAATGGATCACACATCAACATGCGGGGTGGAACCAGATCATGCATTATTTGGATGATTTCCTCTTCGCAGGAAGGGCGGGTACCATGGAATGCACCCTGGCAATGAGTAGGGCTGTAGCGGTATGCCGCCGCGGCAGCTGTTACCGACGGAAACCCCTATTCTGCACATCGTGGCACGGTTCAGCAGAGGCAGCTTTCTGAGGGCTGCGGCTGCGGTTTGTCGCTAATGGTATCGTGGCATCAGAACTGGCGAATGGAAGCGAAACTTGTGCGGATTCCCATAATAAGTGACGCCAACTCCCCTTTCCGTGGTCCGCGGAATCTTTGTGGTTATCTGGTAATTGTATCATGTTTCCGCCACCC
>QEPC01000715.1:1456238-1470333 GCA_003113815.1 Sphenodon punctatus
GCCGCCGCATTCTGCACCAGCTGCAGCCTCCGGGCCAAGAACAAGGGAAGCCCCACGTAGAGCGCGTTGCAGTAGTCGAGCCTCGAGGTGACAAAGGCATGGATGAGGGAGGCCAGGTCCGGGCCAGAGACGTACGGACGCAGCCTACGCACCAGATAAAGCTGGTGGAAGGCAGCCTTAGCGACTGCCTCCACCTGCCGCTCCAGACGCAGGTCTGCATCCAATACTACCCCCAGACTCCGGACCTGCTGAGCTACAGGAGGGCAAACCCCCGCAACTAGGGGGACCACCACCCCCTTCGCCCTCCCCACCACCATCACCTCCGTCTTATCTGGGTTGAGCTTCAATCTAAAGTTGTGTTGAGCTTCTGTCTAAAGTTGGCTGTTGTGTGTAAGCAGTGCACCGTAACAATCCCAACACCAATTTGGCCACCCATTAAACACCATTGGATTACAAGGACAATTTGCATGTTTCAGCTGAACACATGACCAACATTGTGTCTAATGATATCACGTAGCGTGTTAGCAGGTAAATCACAGGAAACGAGGTGGCAGAATTTGAATGCTGATATCGGGTGATGAGCAAAACACCGATTTGCCCCAAGATGGGCTGTGTGTCTAAGCAGCATCACATGGTGAACACAGGGTAAAACCGATGTTTCATATCAAGGTCAAAACACACATTCAGACACTCGTTGATGTTATGTCTAAAGACACCCATAGACAGAGTGAATAGAACAAAATATCATGTGGTAGGGGGATAAAGAGAGAAATGTGTCAGGCATTTAGTTGTAAAATGATATATTGGTGTAGTAGACAAAGAAACAAAAGGTAGTGGTAAACACACAGAGAGGGCAAACATATGGATTAAGGGTATAGTGGGAAACAGCATATAATGTGAAGGGAATATGCATATTAAAGGAACTGGGTTCACAGTAACACAAACATTGAGTATTCAGCTGTCAAAGTCAGTTGGAGAAAGGGAGACAAAGTAGTTATAGGCAGGGCCCCGATTTTTCTGCAATTTTTCCTCCAAAATTCTGCGACCCAAAATTGAAAATTCTGCGATCCAAAATTGAAAATTCTGCGACCCAAAATTCTGCGACCCAATAAAGTTACAAAACAAGTCTAGTAAAATTAAAACTGTCAGATAGCGATTCGTTTCCTTGTACCAATGAATAAAAAATTTGCTTATAATTTTTTCTGTGTATGGGTATTTCAAATATCAAGCAACCGCCCCCCCACGCACACATGGCAAAGCAGAGAGCACAGCTCCTAACCCCCTCTTAAAACACATGGCAAAGCAGAGGGCACAGCTCCTAACCCACCCCCCTCAAAACACATGGCAAAGCAGAGGGCGCAGCTCCTAACCCACCCCCTAAAACACATGGCAAAGCAGAGGGCACAGCTCCTAACCCCCCCAAACACATGCCAAAGCAGAGGAAACAGCTCCTTACCCCCCCAAAACACATGGCAAAGCAGAGGGCACAGCAGGCAACCCCCCCAACACAAACACATGGCAATGCAGAGGGCACAGCAGGTAACCCCCCCAACACAAACACATGGCAGTGTAGAGGGCACAGCAGGCAACCCCCCCCCCCACACACACACACGGCAATGTAGAGAGCACAGCGGAAACCTCCAACCCAGGAGCCCCCCCTACTTACTTTATGACTGGAGCAGGTGGCGGCAGTAACTTAGGAGGAGCGGCGGCAGCAGCAGCTGCTTCAGTGTGCTCGTCCCCAGCTCGTCCCCATCCGGCTCCTGGCCTCTTCCTGGTCCCTCCCAACGGGTTCTCTCAGGGTGACGCAGCTGGATGATGTCATCTGGCTGCGCTGCTCTGGGAGATCCTGTTGGGAGGGGCCAGGAAGAGGCCAGGAGCCATATGGGGATGAGCTGGGGACGAGCGCACTGAAGCAGCTGCTGCCGCCAATGCTACTAAGTTAATTAGTTTTCTAAACGGGGGAGGCAAGCCCTGGAGGCTGGGGAGGGGAAGCCCCGAGAGTTTGTCAATTCCCCATCCCCGGTGGAATCTCCTGCCCCACGTCTCCCCAGCGCAGGCTACAAATTCTACGCTGGGGTACGCGGGGCAGGAGATTCCACGGGGGAGGGGAATTCTGCGGGAAATCTGTGAATCGCAGCCCCGCGTTTCCCTAGGGGCCATGGTTATAGGGCATCTTTAAACATAATAAAGATTGGGCATCAAAACCCCAAACACATGTTTGGCCATTGTTTGTAAGCACCATAACAATCCCAACACCAATTTGGTCACCCGTTGAACATACCTTGAACACACAATGTGAACATCAGTGCATCACAAGGACAATTTTAATGTTCTGGCTGAACTCATGGCCAACGTTGTGTCTAATGATATTGCATGGCATGTTAGCAGGTAAAACATGGGGAACAAGGTGGCAGCACTTGCGTGCTAAGATCGGGTGGTGAGCAAAACACCAATTTGCCCCAAGTTGGACTGTGTGTCAAATCAGCAGCACATGATGAACACAAGGACAAACCAGTGTTCACATCAATGTCAAAACACACATTCAGACATCCATTGACGTTATGTCTAAAGACACCCCTAATGATATCTGGGAACCTGATACAGAGAATAAGAAAAATTGAATATATTCAGTAGACTCTAAGGTATAAAAGATTATTTGTAGTGGCCAGAGAAATTTAGGTCTTTGTTAAGTCCATTGTTTTTGGTGTCAAATAATGATATGAATTTTAGTTACCTACCTTCTGAGGTATTGTCTAGGTTTCCTTTGATGATGAGGACTGAGAGGTCTGGTGTGGAGTGGTTGTGGTGGAAGAAGAGATTACCCCCTGTATTGTCAGTGAGCCTGATCCTAAAAGCTGTGGACCGCGCACAGAGTCATGGCACACGCAGTTGCACACAACTCATGTGGATCCCTATTGCGGGTACAGTGTCCCATGGAAACTGTGTGCATTCGTGCACAGGATCTGCAGTGTTTAGGATCGGGCTCAGTGACTTAGTTTATAACTGTATGCCCATGTGAGTTCATATGCTGGTGTAAGGGTTGCTGGGTTTTGCCAATGTAGTTTCCATGATGGCATTGGGTGCACTGAGTGAAATACACTGCACTTCGTGTTTTGCAGGTATAGTTGCCTTGTATTTGTAATGGTTTTCCATGTGGGGTGTTGGTGGTGGAGGTGGTAGAAATGTGTTGGCAGGTTTTGTATCTACTGTTGTGCCACATTTTTGCTCCTGTTGATGTTGGGGTGTCCTGAGTGGTGGGTAGTTTGCTCTGGATGATCCATTGTGAGAGGTTGGGGGTTGTTTGAAGGTCAGAAGAGGTGGTTCAGGGAAGATTTGTCTTAGGGTTTTGTCCCCATCAAGTATGGGTTATAGCTGTTTGATGATGCCACATATAGGTTCCAGTGTGGCATGGCAGGTGACAACAAGGGGTGTGTGGTCTGCCATTCCTGATTAAAGGCACCACAGTCTCTACTGAGGATCACTGGCCAAGGGGAATGTGCCACCAGACCAACTCTTAAACAGTAATCCCACAATCCCACAAGTGCTCAGGGAAGAAGCCACACAGTGACCTGGGCAAGTGACCTAGGCAAGAGGGTAACTCTTAGTGTCTCCATGAACATAATGGGCTCAATCCAAAGCCCCGTGGATCCAGTGCATGCACACATATGCACACAGTTTTTGTGGAACACAACATGCCCTCAATAGGGGGCCATGCAGTTTCTGCGCAACTGTACATGGGTTCCACAGGGCTTTGGATCAGCCTCAATCTACTGATAACTCTTCCATAGGGATTAATCACTGGGGTTGGACTAGCTGTTGCTAGACTATCTGGTTAGAACCAGAGTCCAACAAAGTGACAGCTTTTCTCCTCTCTACTTTAATTGGGTATAATGAGTTAATTATTTATCTGGGAAAGCAGTGCGTGTTGTCAGAACATGAAGACCCAGGCCTAATCACACGCTCCATAAATGGGCAATCACTTTGGAGGTGACTCATTTCTACACAGTGAAAACAACAAATTCTATCTATATTTTCTCTCTTTGGTGGGTATGGTAATTTGTCTTCTTGTTCTATTTCAGTGTTTTTCTGATCGGTAAGATTGATAGGAAATTTCTGCCCTCCCTATTAGACTTTTTTTTTCCCCATGGAGAACTTATGAAACTGGGATAACTTCACATGTTACTGTCAGACCCCTGTATAGGGTTCTGAGGCAAGGGGGGAGAAGAGACTCAGGGACCTGTTGGCACACACTTACCAGAGAGGAAACCAGGAGCTGCAATGAGAAACCGCCGCCTGCAGCCACTCCACCTCCGGGATCCACAGCACCAACGGAGGCGGAGCTGCAGCCAGCGGAGAAACAGGAAGTGCTTGTAAGGGGCTCTGCAGGTATGGGAGCCCTTCCAACACAAACAACAGAGCCACATGGTAGGGCTAGAAGCGCCTTACTGCCATCCACTGTGGTCACACCCCCTTCACCTCCACCTTGGTGTTCAGAGTGCCTGCGTTCCCTGCACTCAGCAGGAAATAAAAGCAGATTACTGCCATTCAGCCCTTGCCGGTGATCAATGCCTTGTGCCTGTGAGACTGCCCCCCCCTTTCCTTTTGTTTGGCTTGAACTTGAACTTGAACTTGAACTTGTGGATGTGACTGGAGAAGTGAATGTGAGCACGACTGGGGTGAGGGCTTGGAAGTTATTATTATTATTAACAAACATTTATATAGTGACAGCAATGTACCTGGCACTTTACAAAGTAATAAAATAGACACGGTCCCTGCCCCTAGGGCTTACAATCTGAGGGACAGGAGCTGGGGGAGAGACTTAGGAAGGGGAACAGAGGGAGAGACAAGGGGTCTAACATTCATGAAGATGCGAGGTCTCAAGTGCACGTACTTAGCTTGGTTACAATGAGAATGACAGCAGGCAGGTCCATGTTGCAAGGATAAGGGTAAACCGATCGTAAGTATAGGAATAGTGGCTCAGCAGGATAAAGAGTCAGACAGAGCAGAGCGAAAGAGGTGAGTTTTAAGGAGAGATTTGAAGGTATGAAGGGAGGGGGCAAGGCGGATGTGGACAAGGAGGGAGTTCCAGGCATGGGGGGCAGCAAGTGAGAAGGGACGAAGGCGCTTAGGGGAGCAGGGAAGGGGTGGAAGGGTGAGAGAAGGGACAGAGGAAGAGCGAAGTGCACGGGCTGGAGTATGGAGGGCGATAAGTGTAGAGAGGTAGGGGGGAGCAAGGTTGTGAAGAGCTTTATAGGTGAAGACTAGGAGCTTGTGCAGGATTCATTCAGGTAGGGGAAGCCAGTGAAGTGAAGAGAGGAAGGGCTGCACATGGTCGAAGCGACTGGTGAGGTGGATGACCCTGGCAGCAGAGTTTTGGACAGAGATGAGGGGAGAAAGGTGAGACCAGGGAAGGCCAGTGAGAAGGAGGTTACAATAATAGAGGCGAGAGATGACCAGAGCATGAACAAGAGTTTTGGCAGACGAGAGAGAGAGAAAAGGGTGAATCTTAGCAATGTTATGGAGGGAGAAGCAACAGGATTTAGCAACAGAGTCAATGTAGGGTTTAAAAGAAAGGGGTGAGTCAAAGATGAAGCCTAGGCTACGGGCTTGGGGGACAGGCAGGATGGTGACTCCATCAATAATTATTGACAGTGAGGAAGGAGAGGAAGGATGAGGGGGGAAGATAAGGAGTTCTGTTTGCATGTCCATGTGGGAAAGAGTGGCTTGTGGGTACGTGGGTGCATACGTGGGAAACCATCCTGTAATTCCTAACCCTCACAAAACCTGGTCCCGTCCCTGTGCAAGTGTCCTATCCTTTGTTCCCTACCGTGGAACCGCACCCCCGTACCCACCACCCTCCACGTCCCGGTTACTCCCTCCCTTTCCCTGTGTGCATGGGTTTTGTGTTCTTGAGGCACTAGTATGCTACTCTTCGCTGCCCTGTGATGATCCAGGCTTGGGGCATACACTCCAGAAGTCAATTACAATCCTGAGGACTTATTGTTCAGGTGAATATCTGCCACCTAATGAGTGTTTTGGAGGGTATCTGGGTGTGGACTTGCTTCCCTTCCTCAGTCCCTCTGCCCTATTTCCCCATTCCCTCACAGTTACTTTTCAGTTCTGGGCCTGAATGCTTGTTCTTGCATTCTACAATCTGAGGTGGAAAGAAGGAAATTCTTACTAACGTCTACTGCTGCTGCTAGGGTTAAGTGCTTTTGTCTTTAGGGTTGAAACGAGAATGGATTTTCATTCTTGCAGGAATTTCATTGCAATCAAGAACCATTACCGAGATTTTGACATGTTCTCAGTAACAGTTTGAGATCTTGGTGAGAATTCTGGCAACATTTACAGTTTACCATTTACCATGATTTACCATGTACTATATACCAATTTACTGTATATCAGTTACTGTGTATGGTATTCATCACTGAAAGTGTCAAGAACCGGCAGTTTTCTCTATTAACGTTTCTTGCTAAAAGCGAGTCAAGAAACGTGATTCTTGGTGAGAATCAAGGGAAAATTGAGATTGAGCTACAGCCCTACTTCATAACCAAGCCCTCATTTCCACCAATAATATAAAATTTAAACAAAAAATGATCAAGGGCTACTTACTCAACAACCTGGTCAGAGGTTCAACCTCTCACCTCAGGCTTCAAACAATAGGTGGCCATTTTCAAAAATTTCTTGGCCAATACTCATGACTGTGCCTCCCGTGATAAACACATTGTTTGGAAACTGGTTCAGTAAGTTTTCTCTGATATCCCTATCCACAAGTCCATGTTAATCCAGTCATTGCCTAGCAAAGAGCCTGAGATTCACCTGTCAAAAATGGTGCGACACATGTGACCCAGGAGTCCCAGGGCCATTGGACTGCCACAGCTACACTCTTGAATATAGTCAGATATGCCTCCGGATCATTCCCTGGTGATATCTTAGTTAGAACAAATGCTCCAGGGCCCCAATCCTGACTAACCACCGCAATATGAGATTGAATCTGTGAGACCAGCTATGTAAGTGCTTGAAATAGCTTTACCTACCCTTCCTGGGACTTCTGTTGTTGTTGCAGCATTTTTATTACAGCTGCTTGATATTGTGGTGGGATGGCTACTAATGCCCTTAATGAGGGGTCCAGTTCCATTGTCATAATCCCTTAAATAGCCTGCACCCTATTATTTAGGGACAGTACCGGACAAACTCAAAATGGCAAACCCTTAAAAAAAAAAAGGCTGCACAACAAGAGTATAACAAACACTATTTCCAAACAAAACTCCTACCCTTCTCTATCAAAATAACCAGAGTCAACCTAGGTGAAGAATGGTGACCGAAATGAACATTTCTCTAGTGAAAGATGGTTTCCCATATTATCCACAATTCTGTAGCAGATCCCACTCCACGCTCCTCTTGGGAGGGGTGTCAGGGACTTATAATGAGGAATAGGCTCTTCCCGACTACAGACTCAACACTTAGGCACTTTACCTTAGCTAAGCCTGAGTACTTTATAGTGTCCTTGGGACCTAATCTTTCCACCAGTTGTCCAATCCATGTAAACTGTGGTTTGGTAAAAACCTGGCCTCCAGCTTTCCCTCCATAGCCATCCTACACCACCAGTTGTTCAAAGTTCAAACAAAACTCAAAGTGCTCAGGGAAGAAGCCACACAGTCCCATTTAGTTCCTGCGATCCTAGTTGTTGCTTCTCCTCTTGTTCAAGAGATTGCAGCCTCCCACTCATGTGAACTTCTCCCTCTTCATCAAGGCATTTCCCTAAGCTCACTAACACTCTCCCCTGCCACAGTGCGTATTTTTAGATGGACACATAGCTTGGGTGTCATAGAGCTGCTCTGGGGATGCAGCCCCATGACTGTCTGCTTCCAGCCCTACCTTGGTACACAACAGATGGACAGGGATTTTCCCCAGGCTATGGTCCATCCACGCAATGCTCCCCCTGCATGATAGAGTTAAGGGTGATCTCCCAATGCTCTAGGCTGGTGCCCACAACTCCATGACGCTGAATGGGGCAAGGGACGGTCAGGCATGGAGATGCAGCATGTGTCTGCCCAACAAATGGACAGCAGCACCATGCTTGGCTGTTGCCCTCAGTTTGGCCGGGCTGCTCTGCAAAACACATTCCAGGATGTTCCAGAGCACTGCTAACAGGGATGGCGCAGAGCAGCTGCAGCCCTCTCTGCCTGCACATCTGGCAGGTACTCTTTACACGGGCCAGCCAACCCCGGAGTGGAGCGTGCTGGTGCACACAGAAGTGGGGCTTCTGTCCATCTGTTCACACCCAGTCTGCCTCTCTTTCTCTCAAAGAAGAGAGAGACCCTTCCTCTGAATCCACAAAAGACTGGGATTCCTCAGTGCCTGGTTAATGAATCTGTCATCTGGAACCACTTATATTTTTTTTGGTTTTAGGGGTTCAGATCTATGTCAGGCTTAATGTGACTTAGGGTATTAACAAACATGACAGTGGCCCACTTTGGACCACGAGCCACCAGCATGCTTGTTAGTGCCTTGCCTTTGCCCAGGATTGCTCCCAGTGTGTCAGTGATGAGCCTGGACTGTAATCCCAGAGACCTCTGGGATTACAGCCCGGGCCACTGTCCATTCAATTGGACCAAAGTGAGCCACAGCAGGGTATAACATTTGTTATGCCCTACCACGACACAACCCAGAATGGATCCACCATGGTTGGCTGCAATAGCGACCATCATTGACCACCATGGCTACCCATCATGGTGGGGGGCAGAGCTCACGGGGAAGTGCAGGGGCCGGACTGGCCATATGTTCATGTGCCTCCTTTTTCTCCCCAGAATCCCAGTTACTACTATGTTTATTGTGCCAGCAGACCCTGTTGGGACTGTGTTGCCAGCATGTTCCCAAGCTGCATCAGGTTGTGATTGCCACGCTCCTCTGTCACATCTATTAATTCTCATTGAGGTTTTTAGTATGGTTTTAGTTTACTGGTCCACATGAAAATCTCTTATCAACTCATTTTCAGGTTCAGGTTAAGTTCAATATCTTTTTGTTTGTTTGTTTTGTTTGGGGGAAAGGTCTGGGGAGCTGTCCAATGGTAAAACTGAATTTGAACAATTGTCAATTAATAATTAATGCACCATGTTTCCTGTCTAGCTCACGAGCAGGTTAATATGTTATTTCTTTAGACATTACAAAATAATCCATCTGTAGGATGGTAATAAATAGAAGAAGTTTTAGCTCAGAAGATAACTGTGGGGGTAACTGTGTGGGAGACTAAGCAACAGAAAATAGCTGAATACATCAGAAGTATAATCTCAATGCTAACTGCAGCATCATTACTGATATATTGTAACACAAGCTTATTGGTTTTGCTTACAATCCAAAAGTGTTCCTGAGCAGAAAAATCTCTCAATACACGAAACATTTGAGGGGAAATGTTGAAATAGGGTCATGTTTCAAATGCAGAATTATTAGTTTTGTGAGAAAAGTGGCTGCAATGATCCACTATTTCCACAGGATAATTGTTTGGTCAATACTTTTATACCAAGAATAATGTACAGTCCCTTTAGTGTTACCTATAGGAGCTTCATGCAATAAAAAGTATTGATTAGTGTTAAGCCCTTTATGTTGAGGTATTGCAAGAGTGGAACTGCATTCCGCTATACATCTTTGTCGAAGTAATACTTAGGCACTTCCCCATAGCTTGCACAAATTACATTGCTGATAGCATTGTGGAAAAGGAAGATACTGCAAATAATACATGCTGTGCTTCTTTGGTCCCTCTTCTGTGAATCTGCATGGAAATGACAGAGGGGAGGGGGGGTTGGGAATTAGCAAATACAATTTATTTTAGATGGTAGAAGAAAAACCATACATGTGTCATGGGGAAGGGGGTAAAAGGGAGGAAGGTACCGCCAATGTCGGGGGGGACCACACACGTCAACCCCAGTTGTACTCCCAGGAGGCCCTGCCCTCTGGCTTAGCTTGTAAGGTTCTCTTGGAACGAATAAGCCCATCAGGATATTGTGGTGGCCCTTGAGATCTCCAGGAGATTAGACCTATATCATCATTGGGCGTCAAGCAATCTATGCAGGAGGGCGTCTCCTTTCCACTACCCACCTTGCACTCACCACACTCACCAGGGGGGAGCGGAGAAATAATGCTGCAATGTGGGGGAACACATGGGCAGGAATCCCAGGGAGCAAGGGACGGATGGGGGTCTCGCACAACAGGAATAGCGGGGGAAAGAACGGTTCCAGGGGAGAGGCTGATGCCCCAGACCACAGTGGATCCCCACACACATGCTCACTCACTCACTCACTCACTCACTCACTCACTCACTCACTTACTCACTCACTCACTCACTCTGGTTGTAGGGAAATCCGGAAGAGTAGTCATTCACACTTGTTGCACACTCCAACGCTGACAGGGGGACACAGGGAAAAACAGACAAAGGAACATTTAGCTTGTTCACTCTCTCTCTCTCCATCACACCAGGGTCCCAGTCTTGAACAGATCACCGGTGCTGTGTCTCCTTCAGCACTGGTGTATAAGGTGGAAGTCACACCCCCACACCGGGTCTGGAGCTGCAACGAGTGGTGCAGCTGTGCTGGCCCCGCCCCCACGTTCTGGGCGACGGCGGGGGAAGGAGCTTCCAGGGAACTCTGTTGTGCCGGCTGCTTGGCAACCGCCGCATAATTGTGTGCCCCGGGGGGCAAGGTGGGTAAGTCTGGAGTGGGGGTGACAGGGGCTTCTGTGGCGGCACCAGCGTCTGGGCCCCTCACCAAGGTCGGCTCCGGGGGGAGCCTCTAATAACATGAAAATAAAAATGACAGTTAATTTGCTATTCTTTTTACTCACTGAATATAGACTGATTGTCAATTAATGGTATCCCATAGAACTGAAACTGGAAACAGAAAAAATGGGTAAATCTGTTGAATGCACACTACCACATAAATGGTGACTTAGATAATATCCAATACAGGTATCCATTTCAGTTAGTCTGTCAGGATTTGTTTTGTTTTTTTCCCCATTTTTGGTTGGTTTTTTTTGTTTGTCCGTTTGTTTGTTTGTTTGTTTGTTTGTTTGGTTGGTTGGTTGGTTGGTTAATTAGGGCTGAAACGAGAATCAAAATTATTATAGTGAGAATTTTGCATGAATCGAGAACTGGCAGCAAGATTGCAAGATCTTGTTAATGACTTGAGCTATCGTGAGATATCTTTGGGGGAAAACCTAACCCTTCCCCTACAAATGAAAAAAAAGAGGTCGCTTTTACTCACCTGATTGTTTCTCCGAATGCAGGGGAACTGTTCCAGCCACTGGGTCTTGCTGCCGGATCAGTCCCTGCTCTGCTTCTCTGCATGGAAGCGTCCAAGGAGGGGGGAAATAAATAAATAAATAAATAAATGTGCATTCTCAGAATGGCTTCTGGGGTAGTTTTAAGCATGTGTGGCAATTTTCCAGGATGGCTCTGGTAGCATCAGCACCATTTTGTAAAAGGGAAGCCAGTCTGAGCGTGTTCCAACTGGCTGCCCTTTTCCAAAATGGCATCAACTCCGTTGGTGCCATTTCAGAAAAGGATTGCACAGGTTCAGAATGGCCCGGGTGGCATTCAGAGCAGCATTTGTAGTGGGTTTTTAAAAAACATTTGCCTCCTTCTTGGAGGCTTCTCCCTTCTCTCCCTGAGAGAAGCTGAGAGGGGATTGATCCAGCAACAAAAAACAGAGGTGGAAGCAGTCCTCCTGGAGTCTCAGAGGCAGCCAGATGAGTAAAAGAGGCCCCTTTTTTTGCAAGTGGAGGGCTGTTCAAGATTCGCTCCTTTTTTGATTAGAATACAAGCAATTTTCAGCTTGTTCTCATTTGCAAGAATGAGCCAAGAACCTTGATTCTCATTGAGAAAAGTGAGAATACCGAAATCAAGTTTTAGCCCTAGTTATTATGGTATACCAGTCATTTTCACGCATTGCTTGCATCTTTCATCAATATTTACACTACTTCTCATGTGCAATTGCTGAAAATAACATTACTGAAATACTGCAATGACTGAAATACTGCAATAACCAAACCAAATAACCTGAAATGGAATATCCATAAAATCAGATATGCAAGTACTTATTTTTGGTCGCAGATCAGGTGACAGAATGGCTACATGAACATTTGGATAATACCCTTAGGTAAGAAATCCACTGCATGTTTCAGAAGTAATATCCAATATATTTCTGAGGATGAGGACGGCATTGCAGCATGGGAAGAGATCAGTAATCAATGGGATAAAAGAGTGAAAGGCAATGGACAACATAGGGTGAAAACAGACATGACGCTAACCACCCTTTAACCACACTTGATGGTTATTTATGTATGTTGCAGGGCTGTATTGGTGCCCTATGCAGCCCTGCAACGTGCATAAATAATCACCAAGGGTGGTTAACGTCATGTCTATTTTCACCCATAGAGAAGATATGCAATTGCAAACAATAATTACTTGCTTCCTGGAGATGAAGTGTTTGTGTTTGTAATAATAAAAGCACTTGAAATAGACACAATAAATTGGTAACAAGATACCACACTAACAACGGGTATTTTCAGATGTGACTGTACCTTGTAGGGATGGGCAAACAGAACGGAGTTCGGAAATTCGGTTCGGTTTGGTTTGGTTTAAAATTCGAGTTCGGAAATTCGGTTCAGTTCGGTTCGGTTTGAAATTTGAGTTCGAATCGGAAGTTCAGTTCGGTCGACTGAACAGACCAAGTTCGGTTCAATTCCAAACTTCTGAACCAAGTTCGGCCATTCAAAACCAGGGTTTTTTGGTGTGTATTGCCACTAGGGATGTGCAAACAGAACGGAGTTCAGAAATTCGGTTCGCTTCAGTTTTAAATTCGAGTTTGGTTCAGAAGTTCGGTTTGGTCGACCGAAAAGACCAAGTTTGATCCGAACTCCAAACTTCCGAACCGCGTTCGCCCATCCCTAGTACCTTGGGTGGCCACGCTTTGAACCGGGTGCCCAACTACAATACTGTCATATCTGAGTTGGCCTGCCAGAGTTGTCCCTACTTCCCCACAATGCAAGTTCCAGAATAGGGTCTTTTTTGCTTCCTGCTGGACAGCTAGTCCATGGGGAGCATGACTGCTCCCCACTACCACCTGCAGATCAAGTCCCAGTACAGGCAATTTGGATTGAATGCTTCCGTTTCCTCCCAAATGGCTGACTTTTGGAGAACAGGATTAAGGAGATGCTCCCTACCCACTTGGTATTAGGGATGGGCGAACAGATCGTGGTTCAGGTTCAGCCGTTCGGTTCAGCTGCGTTCGTTTCGTCCGTTCGGTTTGCCCGTTCTGTTCTGTTCGTAGGTTCGAATGTTCGGCCGTTAGGTGGTTCGGGTCGAACGTTGTGTTCAGATTCGGTACTTGGTTCGGTCGGGATCAGTTTAGTCTTTAGTTTGGTGTAATCGGGAACTAAAGATGACATTTAGTTTTTGAAATAAAAGGAAAAAACTGAAAAACATTTCTGGCGGTAACATTTTTGCTTCTTATTATATTTTAATAAAATTTAGGGAGTTTATACCCCAATGGAGTCCAACAAGTGTACTAAAATTTGGAACTATTAGATAAAGGACACTGATTTCAGAAGCAATTGAATGCTGTGATTTTAAGAAAAGCTCCATACACATTCATGACTACAACTTATTTATCTTGCATCCAATGTTCATGAAACTTGTACATATTACATCTCTCCATATGCTTAATATTTCTGCCAATTTTAGGAAAGAGTGGATAAAGGGTTCCAAGGGTATAAGACATTAACCTGAAAATATATTTCCAGCTGTTACATTTTTATATTCCATTCTGTTTACAGGATATTTGACAGGAATGTATCAAATACCTTTCCTGCCATTTCAGCAAATGTACAGGAGATTCTGATAAAGGTACCCAATTATATAAGCAATATATTTTGTCCCCATGAAGATCATTATTCAGATGAATATCAGCATATTCAGTGCCAGTCAGAGGCAGGCACCCTGCATGGCAGGGGGAGAGAGACTGTAGGTGGAAGGATGTGGAGCAACCCCAAAGACTGACAGACACATTCAATGGCCAAACACATTACTGCAAGCTTCTAG
>QEPC01000715.1:1470356-1503658 GCA_003113815.1 Sphenodon punctatus
GGCATAAGCAACATAACTGGGACTTCTGAGATAGCATCCCAGCAGTCAGGAGACATAGTTTAAACACATCCAGCCTGGCCAACTATCAATCACATCCTGCAGCACTGAGACAGAGGACATAAGAGAATTTCTATTGACTCTTTCCTAAACAGGTGCTTCTGACTTCCCAGAAACAAGTGGAAGAGATATGTTGGGATGGTCCCAGCACATAATGAGGATATTTGGTTGACACTTCTGTTGGCCAATTTCCATCACAAACCGATCTTATACCACAGTGACATAAGAGAATCCCAGGCATAGGCCCCTTCTGTAAATTTGTTGTACAGGCATATAAAATTGGTACCCTTTATAATATCTTTCTGATATTTGGCAGAGATGATTAGGAAAGTGAAATATATAGTCCTGCCAAATTTCATGTACACTGGTTGGACTACAAAGAAGTTATAGTTAGACATATATTTATTAGTTAATTGCTTATACCACCAAGATCTTTTGTCCAATCCTTCTGAAATTTTGCAAAGTTAGTTACTTTTGGAAGGTGTATAAATTATACAAGTTTCACCTACATTAGATGTGAGGTTAAGAAGTTACAGCTAAGAATGTATATGTAGAATATTGCAAAATACAATATTTCAACTGCTTCTAAACTAGGATTCCTTTATCCAATTGTTTTAAAATTTGGTACACATAATGCATTCTATTGGAAGTAGAGGCACCCCACATTTCAGCCACATATCATAGAAACCAAAAATGTTACAGCCAAAAATGTGTTTTCCATTGAAACCAATGGAAATTCAATTCCGAACTCACCGAACGCATCCGAACCGAACGTTCGAATTCGAGTTCAGTTCGAAAGTTCGGTTCAGTTGACCAAACTGTTAGAGTTCAGTTCAAACTCCGAACTTCCAAATTCGAGTTCAGTTCGAATGTTCGGTTCGGTCGACCGAACTATTCGAGTTCGGTCCGAACACCGAACTTCCAAACCGCGTTCGCCCATCCCTACTTGGTATCCTCCTGATGGCAGTGTCCTGAGCAGATCACCAATGCTCCAAGAGTAATACAGAATCTTCAGAGCTTCACCTTTGGATGAGGTGTCTACCTCATAATAAGTTAAGTACAGCCTAGTGGATAACTTGTTGTTAACCTAGGACTGGCAAGACCAGGATCAAGTATTGCCTTAACCACAAACTCAGTTTGTGACCTAGGGCAAGTCATTATCTCTCAGCCTCAGTTCCCTGTCTGTAAAATGGGAATAATAATAACCTACTTCACAGGTTTATTGTGAGGGTGACCTAGATAAGAATTGTAAACTACTGTATAAATCATAACAATACTTTTTCCAGTGGGTGGGCTAGGATTATTTGGTCATTTCAATATATGGGTTATATCATCACTATTAGTGCAATTGCATATGCAAAACTGTTGAGAAAAGTAACGGAAAAACCAAAATAATCTAACTGAAATAAACTGAACTGGAATATCCAAACAAGAGGATATGTGATAGGTAAGATTCAGTTTATTATTTGTTTTGTTCAAATGCTTGTTTCACCACTGCTAATAACCTTGTTCTTTACAACATGAATACCTATTGAGTTCTTCACAATTTGTAGCTCTGTGAGATCAGTAGCAAGACCCTGTATTGTACATCAGCCCATTCCATCCCTACATTGTTGCAGTTCTGAGACCCTGGACTCATCTCTCACCACCTCTCATCACTCCTGGATATTCTTTACTTTATCCTTGGGAGGTGCTAATGTTCTTTCAGTCAAATTCTAGGTCTTGGGCCTAGGAAATAGCTCACCATTGTTATAGCCCCAGGAGTTCCATCCTTGGTCCCTTAGGCCTCCACCTCAAAAGTACGGTCTTTAGTCCCCCTTCTAAATGGATGGTCTATCATAGCTGGTTTTTCTGCTCTTGCTTGTCATGAAAACATAGGATCATAGAATGCAATGATGACAGCAACTACAAAATCCCTGACAGATGGTTGTCAACTTATCCAGCCTTTTGTTGAAAACCTCCAATGATGGAAAACCTATGACCTCCCTAGGCAACTTGTTCCATTGCTGACAGCTCTTACTTTACTTTTTCCTCATATCTAACTGAAATCTGCCTTCCTGTAATCTGAGGCCATTATTTCTAGCCCTGCCCTCTGTAACAATGAAGAACAGTTCCTTGACATCTTCTTTGTGGCAGTCCTTTAGATATTGTACTAATGATGTTCAGTCCTTGTCCTGATCCTCAGATTTGTCACTTTTTGTGTTTTTTGTAGGATGAGCTTGATCCTTGGTTTATCTCGGTCCTCTGGGCTCCTAGCCAACTAGGCATCTCCCTTAGATCTAAAATAAATGCCCATGTATAATGTAAACCATGCATGCACTATGCTGAAACAGGTTCCCACAATAGCTTTGGGTGGATCAGGTACTAAGGAGTACCCATTTATTGCATGACAAGTAAATTACCATTTCTGAGCTACTATTTTTTGTTTACCCATTTACTAGGGGTGGGACACCGGGGAGAATACCGGATACCGGATGTACTGGTATCAGATCTCTCAGGTACCGGATTTACCGGTATCGACATACCGGATTTTTAACATTGGCCACGGTACTGGATTTTTTACATTGAAGCTATTGACTTCAAAAATCTGGTATGCCAGTACAGGTAAACATCAGATTTACCGGATTAAGCCAATACCCCCAAATACCACCAATATCAGATCTCGGGAGCACCGGTATTCCCAACCCTACAGTTACCATTATTCTGGTTTACACCATTATTCCAAAGACCAATTTTCCATTCATTTAGGTAACTAATAAAAATTGAATGAATTGCACACCCTTACTTATGAGCAATTTAGCAGAAAACTCATCTTTGCCACAGAGTCACTCTAAACAAGTCCCCTGTTTCTTTCAGAGATCATTTGATCTTTACAAACTCAATTTGGGCGTTTTCAGACAAGATGTCCCGTTGTACCTCAGTTTCCTCAAAAGAAAAATGTGCTTAGTGGTCCAGGCCTGACATGGGGTATTTTTAGACATTACGGGTGCCCGATTCACCACAGTGGATTCCCAGTGGTGGCAAACCAGCTAACCACACCCCCATGTGCAAGAGAGGCCCCAAACAGATGTGACAGGAGCAGGACCATGGCTCGGAATTGGACTGGAAGACCATGGCAGTGCAACAGATGTTATGCTGATCCCGGGCTGGGCCATGATCAAAGCATCCAGAAGGCACCGGGGCAGCTCGTCCTGGCTGCTGCCATGTGCCCTTTAAAGCTCCATTCCAGGCCTGTGTTGTTGCTGGTTGCCTGGCAGCGACGCTGCGTGCTTTGTCCTTCACTGGGAATCATGTTGCTTGATTCCTGCCAGTGGTTGCTGTTCAGTCATTACTTTTTTTTGTTTCATGGTGGGAATTGCTTTGACCATGCTTTCAGAGATGGTCCAGGCTGGAGCTCCGGAAGCGTGGTTATTTTTGACTGTAGTGAACATCTGGCACCCCCGAAACAGACGTTCAGGGCACTTTGGTCCTGTGGCGGGATTGACGGTGGTTCACTCTGGTTGACTGTGATCTCGTAACGTCTGAAAATACCCATAATCTGGTCTGGATAATGGGCGACTCTTTTCCAATATGTGGAAACTTAGTTTACACTGTGCTAAAAACCAATCAGCTCAGTAAAGAATTGTAAAGACAATATTATTTATAAATGAGGCCATGAGACAAAGAATGTTATAAATATAAAGCATAGTTTACTGAAATTCAAATAAAAACATGGTACAAAAGAGAAACAGTGTCAGTTACAAATACATGATTTAATAGGACATCTCTGTTAAAAGAAACAGTTCTATTATAAGTCAAAGATAGTAACATCTATAAAAATACATATGCATTAATTATTGTTGGCTCAATGCATCAAAAGAATATACTTTTATATTCACCCAGTCCTGTGTCCCATACTGCAATAAGGAAGGTGAGAAAACTCCAAAGAATGGAAGAACTTTCAGAAAAATCAGTTTTTCCTCTACCTCTTTATAGAATGAAAATTCTTAGAAGTCAGTTTAAATGACATCAGTTCAAGAAAGCTGACAATGAGGTTTCTCAAAGTAAGTTGTAGTAAAAAGGTGGCTATCATCTGAGATAAGAATTAAGAATGATCAAGATGCCGGGCGTCTCCAGACAAATAAGACCTCTTTCTGCCCTTAGCAGGGAATCACGTCTTTTGAAACTGGTAAACAGAAAATGTTGATATATAATCCTTAAGAGATAGACTGATCATATCTCTTTTCCCAGTATATGGTCAAGAGTTCAGTAAAAAGGTCAATATAGAGACAGTTCATTAGAAGTTTACCATTCAGAGTTTAATTCTAGTTTTCAATACATGGAAACACAGATGGACTATAAAATTATATGGGGTACATGACAAAGACTCCTTACCCACTCCCTACCCACTTCCCACCCACTATGCATGTTACAAGGCACCCATTGGGCAACACTGCAGCCCTGCAACATGTATATGGCTGTGTGATGGGTGGGTAGAGGGTGGAGAGTGTCCTGTCTTAAAATGCCCTTCATCTTTGAAGCCCTGCTGCTTACTCCAGACTTAGTAATCTGAATCTGACTTACTCTGTATTAGAGAGTGGCAAAAACAGGCATTTAGATTGAAATCCTGGCTCTTTATATAGTTTTTCATTTACTAACTGCAATATGATCTCATATTGCCTAATAACCAAGGAGCCATATTCACTGCATTTTCCCCATTGGTGCCAATAGGGGAAACACAGTGAATGTGGGTTCCTGCTAATAAGCAATCACTACATATCTAGATGCAAGTTGCTGTTTATTCCAGGAAATACTTTTTGTATGTGTCCAGTCTGCTACTGACTGAGGAGATTTTACAACTTCTGCATGCATTCGGGTAATCATTCTACATCAGCTACAATCCAGAAGAGCGGAAAATCATTACTACAGAGTGATTGTCCTCCCTTATAACAGAAGTGAAGTAAAATATATAGGAGTAAATGCAGTGATGCGTATACCTATTCCCTCCCCAAAGCAGATACGTGGGGAGCAATGGGAAAAGCCTTATCTGATGGTCAACACTATTAGGACTATGTGCGTGGGGCTAGTCATTTACAGATGGTATAATCTAGTGCATAAAGCTGATACAACATTAGTTAGAAATGGGTTTAAAATGAGGAGGGTGGTGGTGGTAGTTTTAGGTGAAATGTTAGAGGGGGGGAGGTGGAAACAAATCAAACAACCAAAACAACATTCCTGGCTGCAAGAAAACTTGGGTAATGGAGCAAGTTGCATAGGTAATTTGTGAAATCGCCATCACTGGAAGTTTTAATAAGAGGCTAGATACATAAAGAAAAACCTTTTCAAGTATTTGAATATTGTGATCACATCCCTCTTTAATCTCCTTTTCTTTAGACTACACAAAAGCAGTTCCTTCAACCTTTGGTTTCATGCCTTGCAGTCTAAACACTTAGTCATCTTTGTTGCTTTCCTCTGTGCATTTTCTGCATTGTGAATACTGCATTAGATATAGTATAGCAGCATAAATACTCTACATGCTAGTTAGGCTTTAGTGAGTTAATGATAAACAATAAGGCTACACAATAACAATGAATAACTGACATTTTTAGAGTACTGAATTTATTTGAATTAAATATCATTTGATTTTTGAGTCTAAGTGAAAAGTTTTGTGTTACAAGACAAACTTAGCATTTAGTAGGCTCCAAAGATCAGGCATCAATTCACACCTAATCCGGAATTGGTGTAGTTGAGATGGAAATAAAATGTCTTCTCAAGGGAAAAATCAAAAAATATATTTTTTTTTCTCCCTTCATTTCTTTCTTGACTTACATGCTCTCTGGACAGAGTTATAACCTAAGACTGCAGCTAAATCCTGTGATTCAGTTCTGATCTGTCCCCACCAGCAAACACTCTGATTTTACATTAAAAGGATTAAGCCAATGAAGTGAAATTTGTCAGTATGGTGCTACAAACCTTTTTGGCAGACACACATATCAGCAACATAATGCATATTTAAAGACTGCTGCTTCTCAGCCATTAGCCAGTCTTCCCTTGCACTCTGGATTTCCTTAAACTACACATTGATGGCTAATGTATTTCTTCATATTTATAACTTTGCATGAGAGAATCCTGGCAATACATTGCATTTTTGGTAGAGGCTGCTTCCTGAAAGATTATAGTTCAAACAAAGGAGCTAGGGATGAAATGGATTTTCTAGTCATAGTCTGTCTCGAACAGATCTGCCTGGTCTGATCCATGTCCAATTGAATGCAAACTGACTGAAAACTGGTTCTGGTGCCATTGGATATCCAGATTCGATGTTCACCTAGTGAAGCACCATCTTGTACATGCACAATAAGAGAAATACTTTTTTAAAGGTTTTTTTTTTTAAAAGTACTCCACACTTTAAAGTGGAACTCAGATCAGTTAGTCAGTTTTCTTCATTCCAAGTGGGACATGAGGTGACAAACAGATACACTCATTCCAAGACAACTTAAATACTTCTACAAATACTTTTTTAAAAAAATTGTGTTTATTGAGCATGCAGAAGATGGCACTGTGCTGGGTAAAAACTGATCTGGAATGTGGTGAAGAAACTGTAGAAGGAGCTAAGTATTAGTTGTGAGTGTAGTCTAGGATATGCATTATTATTATTATTATTATTATTATTATTATTATTATTATTATTATTTATCATTTCTATAGCACTTTAAATGTTCACAGTGCTTTAAAAGACGTATCTAGAGCACTCTCATAAACAACCTGTGATATAAATCATTATTATTCCCATGTTACAGATCGTGAACTAGGCTACAATACAGTGGCTTTGCCAAGTCCATTGAGTAAATTCATGGCTGAGACAGAATTTGAATACTGGTCTTTGATAGGGATGTGCAAACAGAACGGGGTTCAAACGTTCGGACGTTCAGACTAAAAACTTAGTTCGAGTTCGTAGGTTCAGTCCCATGGCGTTTGGACCCCCCTGAACATTCTGAACATTCAACTGCCTGGAGGCACTCCAGGGGTGCCCGTGGGGGTATGGCAGTCCATCTGAAACACAGCAGCAGCAGTAGAGACCAGGAAGGCTTTCGCTTGGTACCCCGGGTTACCCGGGCAGGCACACTCTGTGCTTGGCCCCTGAGGGTGCCTGTGGGGGCATGGCCATCTGAGACCCAGCAGCAGCAGCAGCAGAGGTCAGCCATTGCAGTCTGCCAGGCATTGGTGGAGCAGCAGCAGAGGCCCAGACAGGGTTTGGTGGCTGGCACCCCTACTTGACTGGGCGTTGCAGACTGTCAGGCATCGATGGAGCAGCGGCAGAGGCCTGGACAGGGCTTGGTGGCTGACACCCCTATTTGTCCGGGTATTGCAGGCTTGCATCCTACTTGCAGGATCTCAACAAGCTCTTCTGGCCCACACCAGGGGCTGATGGGAGGGGCAGAACATGGTGGTAACACAGCTCTCAGAGGGACATCTCCTCCACAGGACTAGTATCTGCCTCGCTGTCCCAAATTTGAGATATGTCCCCCAGCAAAGGGGAGTACTACTGGGACCCTGAGGCTGATTGACTGCCCATGCTGCTGCCACTCTCCTTGTGCCCCCCATAACTTCTTCTTCTACTGCTGCTGATAGTGCTGCTCTTCTCCCTGCTGCCATTGCCCAGGAATCTGGCCTTGCCTCTAGCAATCGGGGTGGAATCCACCAGCCCTGGACTGTTGGGGATCACATCAATAATGGGGGGACAATGGTGGCCCATGACGAACATCCGACCCTGAAGCACCTTCACCTGCTCCTGCAGCTGCAGCAGAGACAGTCGCAGCCTCCTGGACTGCAGGCCTTCCAGTGCCCTGCGTGGCAGTGGAGGACGCTGATAGGAGGCAAACACCGAACCAAACCCCTAGTGCCACTGCGGGAGCCTCTGAAGCCTGTCTCCCAAAATCAGGCCTGTGCAGTTTGGGGCGTGGTGATGGGATCAGGCTGCTGCTGATGCCTGCCACTCTGCTGGCATGGCCCTTTCCACCTCTTCCACGTGCTGCAGTGCCTGCGTTACAGGCAGCAGATCGACCTCTCCTGCTTCCCTTCTAAATTTCTCCCACCCAAATAATGCAGAGGAAGATTTTATATATTTTTTTATTTCTTTATTCAAATGTGGAATATAATATATATCTACTACACTAACTCTAACTGCTATTAACTGTTCTAAAACCTATGGAACTAAATGGAATATTATCTAATATCTACAAAGGCCTAGTCCTACAAACACACTATAAAATATTAAAACAGATTCACTACACACTATTTCTATCTATCTCTATAGCTAATCTAACACCTACATCTATCTATCCATCCATCAATCCATCCACCCACCCACCCACACAGGGATGGGGTGAGGACACAGACAGCTCACAACAAACAACGCAGGGAGGGGTACAAAACTGAAATGAAACTTAAATCAATCTAATCCTACTCTAAATAAATCCCAAAACATGGGAAGGGAATCAGGGATGGAATATATACAGGGAGGAGGGAATGATTCAATGGAGGGGAGGGAGAAAAAACACAGGGAGGGGTAAAAAATAAAAATAACACCTAAATCTATCTAATATAATCTTAAAAAATGAAACTATGAGGTAAATTTGTGGAAATAGGAACACAAACTGCTGAGAGAGGGGTAAAAAATAAAAATAACACCTAAATCTATCTAATCTAAATAAATGAAACTATGGAGGTAAATGTGTGGGAATGGGTGAAATAGGAGGAGGATGGCAATGGATTAGGAACACAAACTGCTGGGAGAGGGAGAATTCTGAAAAAGCATGCTGACAGGATCAGTGGCTAGCTCAGAATGAATTGGAAGGGGGGAGGGCAATGACTTTTGTTAATTGCTGTGCCCACCTTACCACAAGCCCCATTGGCTCTGTGCAGCCTAGCCTGAGGCCAATCTCAGACTGCCAAGCCAGTGGTCTGAGGAAAAGAGAGATAGTGATTGGGCTGCTAGTCCAAGCCTCTCCCCCCTCCTCAGATGATTTCCCGCCCTCCCTGGGCCTGCCAGCCAGTTTTTTCCTGCCCGAACATGCCCGAAGTGTTCGGGAGTTTGTTCAGTTCAGCTGTCTGAACTGGCTGAGTTCGATTCGAACTCTGAACGTCTGAACCGCATTTGCACATCCCTAGTCTTTGAGTTCCAAGTTCTTATCCACTAGGCTAGGCTACACTGGTTCCCAATTAAAGCCACAATTCCCATGAAGTGGAACATGAAGTAACTAGCAGATTGTTCTATTTTCTCCAAATCAAGGATATTGTCAGGACCTCGCTCCAAGTAATGTCCAATCAAGCAAGATCTTTGCCCACCATATCACACCATCTAAGACATGGACAGTCTGGTTTTCTTTTCACAAGTCAGGATTGTAACTCAAATCATGCTGGATGGTGAAGACAGAATGCTGTAATGCAGAGGTTCCCAAACTGTGGTTTGAGACTCCTACTGGAACCATGTCATCTGGGGTTGTGATTCCAAATGATATTTGATATCATCTTTATTTAGCATCCCCCTGCGATAGCACTTTTAGATATAACACAACTTTTAATCCTTACAACAACCTGGTGAGGTAGGTTAAACTGAGAGAATATTGTGACTGGCCCAAGGTCACCCAGTAAGTTTCTGACTAAGGCAAGACTTGAACCAGGGTCCCCCCACCCACCTCCCAGACCAAGTACTGCACACTTAGCCATTACACCACACTGGCTCTGCATATATGCTGCATATCTCTGTGGTTGTCTGAGAACATGGGATTATAAATCTCAAAATTGGGTGATATAGGTAAAAGTTTGGAAACTGTTGCTATAAAAGACTTAGTAATCTGCCTGACAATATTCCCACTAACAGTAATGGCTTCTTCTTCTGGAAGTGGGCAAAGCAACCAACTGAAAGATCCCCAGATGTCAGGTTTACCCAACGAAGTGCTTATTACTGGAGCAGATGCTTTAACTTTACTAGAGAAATGGAAGGTTTATGGTCCAATTTGCCTTGTTCACAGGAGTAAATATTATGAACAATAAAGCTGCACAGAAAGGCAGTAATCCAAATCAGTATGTAGCAGACTTGACCTCAAAATCCGCAAAAAAACAAAAAAAGGTTAGAAAAGAGTTTAATTCAGTGCTTCAAGCCTTTATGCAATTACCTCCCTAATACAAAGGCAGACAGTGTACGTTACTGTTATTTAGCCTACAGTCACCCCTGCTCAACAAAATCAGTGAACAGTCAAAGTTTGTCAATTTCATTTCACCACTCTTTCCCCTCACCAGCCCTCATTGTACGAAAGCTTTTACCCTCAACAGTTGTAGGAAAGCATGTCTTAAACACCCCTTAAACAAGAAGACAGAAGAAAAATAAGGAATTCTACACAACAGAGATGGTCTTTCATTCAGACTATGCGAAAATGTTCAGTAAATCAGTTGAAAATAAATGATACACACCTATGGTAACACAGTTGACTTTTCAAGTGAAATCATACTTTCAAGATTCAGTGATCTTTTTTTCTCTCTACATAAGTGTACCCTTGGATCTCTGACATTTACAAACATTTACCAGCACATAAACTGACAGATTGTTTTCTCTAGTATTAGCAGGGTCGAATCCAAAGTAGTGGAAACAGTCCAACTGTACAGAGACCCCAACACATCGGATCCATGAAAATATTTGGAAGGAAAACATAGGTGTGAAAAGCCCTGGCATAAAATGTGATCCTACAGAACTTCAAGTGTTGGGGGCCTGAATTTTGAAGGACCTGTGGTGATTCACAAGGAGTTGCAGTAGGGCTGATACTGGCTTCTTGGATTCTCACTTTTCTTGATGAGAATGAGGGTTCTTGTCTCAATCTTTCAAATGAGAATGAACTAAGAATTGCCCTGACTTTTGCTCAGAAAAGCAAGGATCTCGGTCCCGCGTCCCCCTGTTTAAAAAACCCCGAAACCTATACTCACCTGGCTGCCTCTCTCCAAGTCCAGGGCTGTTCCAGGGCTCCTCATCACCTTCTCTGTGGGGGCAGTCAAGGAGGAAGTTTGCTGAGGAAGTGACTGCCTCACAGCAAACAAAAAAATGAAAAAACACATTGTGAATACTTGGGGAACATCGAGACAGGCACTCCCTGATGACTGCTGGGGCCAATCCAGTAGGGATGGGCGAACAGAATGTGGTTCGGATGTTCAGACATTTGGTCGTTCGGTTCGAAACCCAAGTTCGGGTTCGATGGTTCAGTTCAGCCGAGTTCGGTTGGGCCAAACTTAGCTGAAAATTCAAAAATAGTGTTATTGACACCGAAACCAAAACCGAAATGAAATCGAAACTGAGAATGAATTTTTGGCCCTGAAAAGATGTTTTTCCCACCCCCAAACTCATCCGAACTTATCAGAACATGACCAAACTGTTCGGTCATTTGAGAGTTTGGTTCGGATGTTCGGTTAGGATGTCCGAACAGACCGAGTTCGGTCCGAACTCCGAACATACAAACCGCGTTCACCCATCTCTACAATCCAGAGCCCGGGGAGTGAGGCAGTCCCAAAGATAGGTAGAACCTAGGCCATATAGGGCTGTGTAGGTAAGTACCAACACCTTGAATTGGGCCCAAAAGACTATAGGCAACCAGTGCAGAGAACAGAGCACCAGTATAATATGCTGCCGACAGCCCATCCCCGTAAGGAGACGGACCGCTGCATTCTACACCAGCTTCAGTCTCTGAACCATCATGATGGGTAGCCCCATGTACAGTGTTTTACAATAGTCCAGTCTTGAGGTGAAGAAAGCTTGAATGATAGTGGCCAGGTCAGAATCTGAGATTAATGGGTGAAACCACCACACCAGATGTAGCTAGTAAAAAAATCTGGTAAAAAAGCGCTCCTCACCACAGTCTCCACCTGGGCATCCAGGTGCAGCTGGGAATTGAGGAGCACTCCCAGACTCCAAACTTGGGGATTCAGTGGGGAGGGGGGAGAATCTCATCAATGATGGGGGGTGCCGAAACCATCGCCTTCCCCAATAGCATCACCTCTGTCTTGTTGGGATTCAGCTTCAATTGGATCACCCTCATCCAGTCCCCCACAGTCACCAGGCATCAAGTAAGCACCGAGACTGTCAGGTCTGGGTCAGATGAAAAATAGAGGTAGAGCTGGGTGTCAGCAGCATATTAATGACACCGAACTCCAAATTGTCTCATGACCTCACCCAGAGGATGCATATACATGTTGAACAGGAGGGGACAGAATATAACCTTGCAGAATGCCACATGAGAGGTCTCAGGGTGATGAAGAACAATCCCCTAGAACCACTTGATGACTTCTCCCGGCCAGGAAGGAATGGAACCATTCGAGAAAAATTCTGCCCACCCCAGCTCAGTCCTGCAAGCAGGTCACCAACATCTCGTAGTCAACAGTATCGAAGGCAGCTGACAGATCTAAAAAAATCAGCAGAGACAAATTACTCCGATCCAATTCATGTCAGAGGTTGTCGACAAAAGCCACAAGTGCATTCTCAGTGCCATAACCTTGAAAAAAGCCGGACTATGTGGGATCCAGAAAACCGATATGGTTGAGATGCTCCTGCAGCTGCCAAGCCACCACCCATTCAATAACTTTCCCTAAAAAGGGAAGTTTAGAGACTGGCCGATAGCTGGTGAGGGAGTCAATGCTCTGTGATTTTTGTTTTAAGCAGAGGTCACACCACCACCTCTTTGAGGTGGCTCAGCACTCTGCACTCCTGAAGGAAGGCATTGACCACCGCTGCCAGAAATGGCCCCAACATCTCCTAGCTGGCCTTAACCAGCATAGGTCCAGTTCACAAGAGGTCCCTCTAACCACCCAAAGAACGTGACCCGCATCACTGTGCAATACCCACTGAAACTGACCCCACAATACCGGACAAGACAGGGTTTCCATAATCTCTGGTTCTATCGTAATAAGTGCAGCATCTAAGTCATGGTGAATCCACATGATTTTATCCACAAAGTAATCTACAAACATGTCACAGAGGGCAGTGGAACATTCCCGTTCCAGGTAGATGGAGGCTGGAAGAATCAGTCCCCCTACCACCCAAGAAAGCTCTGCTGGATGGGACTTCACTGATGCTATGAGGGTAGCAAAGAACTCCTTCTTTGCTGTCCACACAGCCACTGCAAAGGCTCATAAACTAGCTCTATGTCCCAATCTGTCAGCTTCAGCCGTGAACAACATCACCATCGCTCCAATCGCCGCCTTTCCTGCTTCAGCAACTGCAGATCTTCAGTAAACTAAGGAAGCCTGTGGTGCTGATGCTTAGGGAGCGGATGCCTAGAAGTGGCCTGGTCAATGGCCTCAGTCAGCAAGGTGTTCCAAAGAGCACCGAAGTCATTGAGTGATCTCTCATCAAGATCAGAAAGTAATTTCCCCAGAGCATTCCAGAACTTCTCTGGTTCTATCAGTACTTGGGGGTAAGTTAACCAAACTGGTTCCGCACCAGGGGCGGCTGGTGGGTTTTTAGTTTGGAGGGGCAGTAAGGCCGAGCCGGCAGGCGGAGCCAGGGCAACGGTAGGCGGAGCCAGGGCAATGGTAGGTGGAGCCAGGGCAATGGTAGGCGGAGCCAGGGCATAACCCAGCAGCAAGGAGTTCTCAGGGTTAACATCGGATGGAAGAAAACACAGTCTACAATGCACATCAAGCTTAAAATAAATCATGTATAAACCCCAAACACAGGGAAACACAGAAAACACTGGCAAAACACAGCAGCAAGGAGTTCCAAGGGTTAACATCAGATGGAAGAAAACACAGTGACTCCAGTCTTTCTCCATTACTGACATACACATTCCTGTGCATTTGTTAACACCTCTCTCTTCTCTCCTGGGATGCACCCTCCCTATGTTCCTATGATACAGCAGCATCCTGGCACCCTGCATATTTCTAATAATACAACTGTTCTTCCACTCCTGCTGCCTGTGCTACTGCAGACATCTATTTCTACATTCCATCCTGTAGCTGCTACTCAGGCTACTCTACTGTACCCACATATTCCCATGGGGTACTGCTACAAACGCTTCCCACTCTTCTGTCCTATTTTACCTACTGAATAAGTCATGAGTGGTCTCTAGACCCCTACAGAGAAAGCACGAGAGACACAGTCAGAAAGAATGCTAGGCTATGAAGGAAGATCTCACAAACATTAGGCTGTACACTGAGCGAATGAACCAGAACCAGTATATTGCTGTAATAGAAGTTTTGCAACCCAAGTACTGCTTGGGGGGGGGGGGGCACAGAGATGGAGACACTGGTGGCTCTTCCTGCCTGGCATTGTGGAGGGGGAGATGTGGGGACCCTGGTACCCTCGCCCCAATGGGGTGGAACCAATGCCATGCAGAGAGTTGGGGCTGGGCTGAGGGGGAGCAGCAGCACATCCCCTGCCTCGAGAAGGGGCCGTGCGTGTGCCGATAGGACTGAGGAGGGAGAAGGGGGTTGTTTAAAAAAGGAAAGGATGGGGCAGCTCTGTCTTGGTTGGGGTTATGGGGGGAGGGATGGGGGCACCGTGCTCCTGGCACCCCGCTGGGAAGGGCAAGACTAAGAGATGGGGACAGGATGACTGAGACCCACGTGGGGGGTGGAAGCAGAGACTAGAGTGCATTGGAGCTGCAGCAACCGGCGTGCGCGGGCAACCTGACCTGGCAGTCGCTCCCGGCGGGATCCCCGATTCCAATCCCCAGCACTCACTGCAGGCAGGTGGCTCCCGGGCTAGGAGCTGGGCGGGCAGAGCTGCAAGGGCCAGCACCGGGCGTTGCTGCTCTCGCTTCCTTGTTTTTCCCTCCACCGTCCTGACTTGGCTCTGGGCTCGCAGCGCAGCACACAGCAGCCCGGCTTCGCTTTAGGGGACTGAGGCAGGGACTGAAGCGCATGTGCACTTCGCTTCCTCCCTTCCTCAGCCCCCCCTCCAGCTATCTCACCAGGGCTGTCAGCTCGACCGCCCTGGCGAGATCTTCCACTGCGCTCATTGAGCGCAATGGAAGGCTGTAGCCTGTAGCCCCTCCCTCCACAGCACGTCCCATACGTGCTGTGGACGGAAGAGCTCAGTCGCCCCAATTGCGTTTTCCAATAGGAAAACGCTTTGGGCGGCTGAGCTGCTGAACCTTTTTGTCCCTTCGGGGACCCACTCCCTCTCCCAGTGGAGTGGGTAGGTCCCCGAAGGGAGAACAGGTTGAGTGACAGCTACAGCAGCCTCTGCAGCAGCTCAGAGGCTGCTGTAGCTGTCAGAAACAGCAGCATGGTTTTTTAAAAAAAAGAAAACAGTTAAAGTCGCAGCAGTCCCCCTGCAGGGCTTTGAGGGGCAACGCCCATAACGCCCTGCAGGAGGAGCCGCCCCTGTTCCGCACCTCTCTGGGGGCAGACATGCGCCAGGAGACAGGCACATAGGAGGTGATGATCCGTCCATGACAACAGAATGGCTGACACCTCCCCCACCAATGGATCCCCTGCCTCAAGGCCTGTGCAGAAAATCAGGTCCAGGGTATGTCCCCCATCATATGTTGGGTCGATGATTACTTGAGACAAGCCCATGGTTGTCATGGCAGCCACGAACTCACACTCCACCGCCCCAAGTCTGGTTTGGTGTGAATACTGAAGTCCCCCAATACTAGCATCTTTGGGGACTGCAATACTACCTCTAACTAGGGATGGGTGAACAGAACCGAGTTCGGAAATTCGGTTCGGTTCAGTTCGGAAATTCGGTTCAGTTTGGAAGTTTGGTTTGGTCCACCCAGCTATTCGAGTTCTATCCGAACTCTGAACTTCCTAACAATGTTCAGAAATTCAAACCCATTGAAATAAATGGAATATTTTCTTTTAGGGATGGGCAAACAAAGCCGAGTTCAGAAATTCGGTTCGGTTCGAAAATCGAGTTTGGTTCAGAAGTTCGGTTCGGTCAACCGAACTAGTCGAGTTTGGTCCGAACTCTGAACTTCCAAACCATGTTCGCCCATCCCTACCTCTGAAACCAGCTCTGCTACAGCATGCAGGGATGCTGCTATAAAGGTAGTTACATACACGTTATAATAGCAGCACTCCTAATTTGTCTCCCGCAAAATCAATCACAAAATGGAGACCCTCAATACCCAACATAAGCTCCACTGGATACCTCCTAATAGACCATGAGTTCCTAAATAGAATGGCTACACCACCTCCTTGTCCCTATGTCCATAGATGATGGTGCATGGAGTACCCAGCTGGAAAAAGATCAGCCAGAATAGGCCCTGACTCAGTGTCCAGTCAGATCTCCGTGATGCACACGAGGTCAGCTGCATGTGTTCTTGTCATAAATACAGTTTCTTAAATACTGTATTTAAGAAACTGTCTTCAATGCAATCGACTTAAATAAAGTCTGCATGATTTACAGGTGTTCTTGTCTAAAATACAGTTTCCTCCTGATATTGAGATGGTTACTGATTTTGAGGAGAGTGTAGGTTCCATGAAGACAAAATTGTAAAACTTGAAATACTATGGAGGGTAAATACTGAGAGAAAATTTTACATATGCTTTGGTGGTGTGATCCTCCAGTGGGATAGTGTGCATGCAATAGCAGTTAGCATTGGCATTAATCCCATTAAGGTGAAAGGAGTCTACACAAGGTTTAGCCTCTTGTACTTATTATTTTTACAAAGGATCGTGTTGCCAGACTTTTATTAAATTAAAAATGTGGGGGTGACTTGGGATTCTCGAACCATATGTGCAATTTGGTTGAGAAAATATTTAAGAAAGTGTTGGAGAAATGGCAATTCAAATCATTGTGGGTAATATGAAATGAAGGAAAGGGCAGCAGCTGCCAATGTGGTTGGATCGTAAAGACTAGTGCATGCTGTCAGAAGAGGGCTTTTAAAAATTATAAACAATCTGGTGAGGACTGAGAGATCTATAAAAACAAAGCAAATTAAAAGGATAATTAGAGGACGGGGGAAATCCTAAATATGAATTGTAGAGGACATTTCTACAAGTGAGAAAGAGTTCTTCAAATTGATAGGCAGTAAATGGAAAAATAAAAGACCATTTGTCCACTAAAATGGAAGACTGGGGAGTCAAGGCTAGGGGTTTTTAACTGCAGCATATTAGCAGACTAATTGCACACACAGACATTATCCTACTATTGATTATACTGCAAGACCCTCATCAAAGTGGAAACCTATAAAATTGATAGTAGAATATTACCTTTCCTAAGTACCATATTAGAATAGGTTAAATGCCTGTCTAATTCTATATTATGGACTTCTGTGGTGCTTGCATAACAGTAGCTTTTGTATTGCTCAATATAATTAGAGGTGGGCAAGAGGCATTACACATCCTAAGATATTCAAGAGGCATCTTAGGATGTTCAACTTAAGCTTGAATTATGCCTGAACCGCACATTCTTTTGGGTTTTAAAACTGGGTTAAAGTCTACAGCAGAGTGCTGTGTTTGTAGGGTCATGCCCAAGAACTGCCAGTGCTCTGGGTTTTAATATCTACAGCCTGTAAAAGAGCAAATGACCTGTGATTAAGAGGAAGAGCTTAAGAAAGACCAGTAGGGCACCTTCCAAAAGGGACTGAATGCTTGAGAGGGAGGCTATTAGTAAAAGGCCAGGAGAGTATATCTCTGTTTTTGCCCAGAATTAGAATCGGGGCCCTTGGGATCCAGAAGAACGTAGCCAGCTCCACAGCACCACCATTGAACTCTCTCCTGTTTATTAAGTCTTTCTCCGGAACCCTACTAATCTCATAAAGTTCTCTGCTCATGTGGCCGTGATATGCTCTTGTTCATATAAAGTTATTTGTCAAGAGCTTTATTACTCCCAAGTAATACCCACAATTTTGGGCAGCTTATTGGGCCCCCAATGAGCATTCACATACACGTGCAAGTGCCCGAAGGGCTGCCGAAAACTGACTGCCCAGGAGTAACTAAAGTAAAAGTAATAATTCCAGAATCGAAAAAGCTCCAGTTTACAAGAACAGTTAAGCTTCTTACAAATTCAATCATGCACTAAAAAGCATGAAAATTGCTAGTTAAAGCTCCTGCCTTAACTTCTGTGCCATGTTAGCAGTAAAGACATTGTACAGTCTCACATATTGTGCTCACAACTTAGACTCCATGCACCCACACTTTGCCTTTGTCTTTCAGCCACAGTCCTCTTCCTGTCTGCAGGTTGGGGGCAACAATGAAGCTGGGGACAGGAGGGTGTGAGCTGGCCCCTCACCCCCTCTGTTTCCTCTTTAAGAAAGAACATAGGAGTTCTGGCTCCCACCCCTTCTCCCGCTCTCATCTACTTGGTCCCAGCCCTGTAACAGAGAACTCAGGACTCCTGGATTCCAGCCTTTACACCCTACTCTAATCCAGTAGGTTGCACTCCCATCATAGGCAACTCAATAGTCCTGTTCTCCTGTTCCCTGTTGTTACAACCTTGTTACAGACAAACCAGGAGTCCTGGGTCCAAGTTGCCCCCTCTAACCCTGTAACCCCCACTCCCCTCACAGAGAACTCAAAAGTCCTGGGAAATACAATGTTTGCCTGTATGTGTCATATGGAATAGAATTGTGTGCTTGGAATGACAAAAAACAAAACAAACAAACACAGGAGAGGAAATGGAATAACAGGGAGGGAGGCTATTGTGAGTCAAAGGATAGGGAGTAAGCTATGGTAAGTGGGTAAAATGATAGGACTGCTTCCTCAATATCCCATCAGTCTTCTGAATCAGTTATTTCACTCAGAACCATATTATTGTAACTATTTCTAATTCCTCCTGTCATTCCACCCACTTACTTAATCTTGCACACTCTCTTTATTTTTCTCTGTGATTCCAACCATTCCACTTCCTGCATCAGGTGCCTTCCTCATCATTTCACACCCTCTTTCCTTCCCTACATACTCCCAAAGATGCAACTGTGGGTGATTTCAGACATGACGGGGCACCTATTGGCCCTGTCATGGAATCACCTTTTGATTCCCCCCCCGAAATCAATATGTCACATCCAACAGACGTGCTGGCTGATTCCGGCGGGGAATCGTGGGGGGCCGCGCAGTGTGGCGCAACGTGCGGCCGCACAGCCCCGCCCACCATGCTCCCCAAGCTGCCCGCCCCCCTAAAAATGGGCAGGGGCAGCGGCCAATCTGGCCACTGCACCCGATTCCATCCCAGGGTCTGGGCCACAGTCCGGAATCAGCGGCGGTAACAGACGTTGTTGGCCACCTATTCCCGGCCATGGTTCAATTAACCACACTTTCAGGGATGGTGTCCGGACCATCCTCGAAAGTGTGGTTATTTTGCTCACTGTTGGCAGTTCACCATGGTGAACATCTGGCGGTGAGCAACCAGACGTTACGGGACCATCCACCACCACGGGGGATTGTCCGTGGTTGACTGTGATCTCGTAACATCTGAAAATACCCTGTGTTGTATAATTTCACAATCACTTAACTGGATGTTGGAATGACAATACAATTTATTTAGATATTGGCATTGCTGTTGCCTCCATTCCTTCCAATTCTTTCATTCAATTTTATTAATTTCAATGCATACCTAACTTAGTTTTAATTAAACATTTGTATACGACTCTACCCACCTTCACTGTGTTCTGGGAGGGCACTGGAGACTAGTGGGTAAGATGGATGGTTGTGAGCCATATCCAAGTTTTTTATTAAATACAATGCAGTGGAGAAAGTTTGTCCTAATGGCATAGTAGAATGATGAGTAGCGTAACCACTATGGCAGCAGGTCTTAGGGGAAGCCAAGGTGGAAGAGCTGCTCCCTTCAGTTTAGAAGGTTGTTACTTTTTTCAAACAGCAAGCAAGGTGAAGCTGGATTTTTACTGGTAGCTCCCTGCTTTACTAAGAATACAACAACTTTGGTTTGGTTTAAGCATTGAAAACTTCCAAAAACTGCTCTCCATGATCTCTCTAGCTCATGGCTTGTACAAGAGTCTTCCACTCTACTCCCCACTGTCAGAGCTCTTTCCCTTGTGCAACACGGGTCATTCTGCTTTCTAGGACCTCCCCTTGTACATGACCCCCCCCCCCCCTAGTTCACTCCTTGTACAGGGCTCTCTGACTCTGCTGTGTCCATGTACATGATTCTCCACCTGGCATAATGATGCCCATCCTGTAGCTCTCCCCCTGTACAAAGCTCCCTCACTCAGTTCTCCTCTGTCCAGGGCTCTCCCTCAGCACGATTATAACCATTATTCTGCAGCAATCTATCTCTACAAGACTCCCCCACTTTACTCACCCTTGGACAGAGCTCCCTTTCTTCTACAACATTGACCATTCTGCAGACACACACACCCCTGTACTGGGTTCCATATTATGTATTCCCAATAAAGCTTCTTCCTGTAAAGTGCCCCCGCCCCCCGTGAATGGCTTCCACTGTGGAAACTATTTACAGAGGCTCTGCCCCTACTTTCTCCCCTTAATGTCCCCACCCCCATTGTGTATGCTCCCTCCCTCCATTTTCCCCCATAGGATTTCCCTCCCTGGGCTGATGCTCGCTCTTAGAGTCCTCCCAAGAGGACTACACTAAGTTGCCACTCTGCCCCACAGATCTTCTCTGCACTATCTCCCTGCCCCCCTCCTGCATAACACCAACTGTATCTACCCAGAGCACCTGCTTACCCCTCATTCCTTAGTGGGGTTGGGAAAGTTGGAGGGAGAAGTGTTGAAAGAAGATCGATTCCATCCCACATGTAGTCCCCTGTCCCTGTCTCCAAGATAAACCTCTGCTTTTAAAAAAAACTTAATATCCCACCCATCCTGCCACAGGCAGCTCTGGGTGGCTTACGATAAAACCTAAAACAATATCATGATTTAAAACCATACATAAATGGAAGATAAAAATAATAATCAATAGCTGTGAAGGCAGGGGGAAGACCTTGTTGGCGAGGGAATCCTCTTGCTAGAGAGAGAGAGACATGGGGGGCACCTCCGTGCAGTGGGAGGGGCAGCAAGAACTCCAAGGGGGTATCTCCATGCCAGCTGGCTTGATCTTCTTTCCTTCCTAGCCTCCATGGCACCATCCCTGTCTGTGGAAATGATAGTTGACGTGGTACTTCTAGGAGATTAATTCCCAGGAAAACCCTGTCAGCCATTTCCTAAAAGAGAGAGTCAGTGACTGGGAGCTTCTGGGAACTTGGGAAATGCAGCACCTAAGAAGCCTCCTTTAGGAAATGGCTGATGAGATTATTATTTTTTTAACTACGTCTCCCAGAAGTCCCAAGACAGCCATTATTTCTACAGGTAGGGAGGGTGCCATGGTGGCAGGGAGGAAAGAAGCCCAAGATGGCTCACATAGAGATACATGCACCCCACCCTTCCTGGACCTTGCACTGTCTCAACTGCATGAAGCGCCCCCCGCATGCCCACCTGTCCCTCCAGGATGATCTCCCAGTCCCAGAGAAAGAGAGACTGGGGTGGATCTTTCAGGGAAATTACCCCACCATTATTTGGATAAATACCTCTACAATGGCTGCTTTATCCAGATGTCTCATTCCTGTTCCAAACTCCACAGCAAACAAATATATCACAATGCATAATTCATTTCCACTACAAGTCAGTTATTATCTCTCTATCATCTCTTTTAACCTGCACAGCAGGGGTGGAGAACCTTTTCTGTCCCAGGGTCCACATTGAAAGTTAGTACAAGTTCTGGTATTGGGCCACATAGGGTTTGGGAGTGGGTGTGCTTAATGGGTGCATTCAAGAAAAGGAGGGTTCAGATCATGGATGTGTACTGTGGATCTGTTCCCTATCCTTGTGTGCCTGCCCTCCTCTCTGCTCCATTATCCTGAGCTCAGTTTTTCAGTGCTTGGGAGTAGAGACTGGATCCAGGAGCCAGATCCAAGCACGGGAAAGGGGCCACACGTTGGGTACTGTTGGGGTTTGAGGATAGGAATAGATTGTAGGAGACCCACAGATCTGGCACTACGCTCCCCAACTCCCCCTCAAGAGGACTCCTGCACAGAGGGATGCTCACAGCTTCTCAGAGAAATAGTCCCCTCAGGTTAGTAGATGGCCCAATAGCTCTCACAGGAGCGGGGGCCGTGTCATCACAGAGGTTACGATCAGTGGAGTGTGGGAGCAAACCTCTGGTCTTAATGCAGGGGGAATAATTCCCTGCCCCAAGCAATCACCCTCCCTTCCACACACAGTGCCCAGAAAAAGGAGTGCTACACAAGTGATCTACGTGAGGGTCTGGGGAAGTACCAAGGTCCGGGTAAGGATAGGGAAAGTAGTGTCACGCTAGGGAAGGGGGAAGGATACCAGGACACAGACGGGAAGGCACACTCAAAGTGAACAGCTCTCTCCCCCCACCACCGTTCAACCACCCACCCCGCCTATGATCACTCGCTCACCTCACACTCTCCGTGCACCCTCCTTTCACTCCTCTCTCGCAACACAATAGCCTTCTCTCCGGTTCTCGCACAATCACCCAGGGGCCAGCCTCACAGTAAACTGATCGCCGGCAACGCTGAACCCCTGCTCCTCGCTTAAATGGCCTTGGCTCCGCCCCCTCCACATTGCACCTGTATGCGCGCTGAACGCCGCATCACTACTGCAGGCTCCGCCTTCCCTGCTGTTTATTCAGCCGTGTTCACGGCGCCTCGCTCTAACCCCGCCTCTTGTTCTGCCGGGGCTTCGGGGGCTTGCTGAGTCTCCCCCTCCTTCCCATTGGTCTCGCTGGAGCCCCGGTTGAGGTTCGGGGTGTTGTGCACAGCAGGGACCGGTGACTTCGATCTCTTTTCCCCCCCGGGGGTGTCTCACCCGCCATGGAAGGGCTTTAGCCCTGACAGCACTCCCCCTCCAGGGCCTTCGTTGGGAACGAAGGTTGTGACAAGGTCCAGGTTTGGAAGGGTGCTGAACATGAAACCTGCAAACCAGGCGGGGGGCCTGAATGGAGGTGGCAGGTTCCCAGGAGCGATCAGAAACACTATACCCTTTCCAATCTATCAAATAATACAATTTACCCCGGGTTCATTTAGAGTCTAACAGGGCGTGGATTTCATACTCCGGTTCCCCTTGTATCTCGCAAACAGGTCTGGGTGGCGTGGCTACGGGGAAGAGACGAGGGATGATAAGGTTTGAGTAGGGATACATGAAATACAGGGTGTCTCCGAAGTGCTGGAGGAAGAGTAACGCAGTAAACCACAGGGTTGATCTGTCGCTCAATGGGGAAGGGTCCCATATAGTGGTTATCCAACTTCACCGACGGACGGCGGGATTGATAATGATGCTGGTTGACCCAGACCATGTCCCCCACTTGATATGATGGAGCAGCCTGTCGATGCTGGTCCGGGGCCTTTTTATAATGCTGAAGGGCCTCTTGTAGCATCTGTCGGGCATGAGCGTGACAACGGTGGAGGGTTTGAATCATAGTTCCTGCTGCCGGTACGTCTGTAGTTGGCTCTTCTGGGAATGTGAGCCTTGGATGAAACCCGTAGGATACAAAAAAGGGAGCCGTGCCGAGGGCTGCATGGGGGGCATTATTAAAAGCGAATTCGGCAAGTGCGAGGTATGTTACCCAATCATTTTGAAGGTAGTTAACATAACAGCGAAGATACTTTTCAAGCGTCTGGTTGGCCCTCTCTACTTGTCCATTGGCTTGAGGCCTATAAGCTGTGGTAGGGGCGAGTTGGGTTCCTATGGTATGAAATAGGGCCCTCCAGAAGCGCGATGTAAACTGGGATCCTCGATCAGAGATCATAGTACATGGGAGCCCATGATGCTTGACAACGTTCTGCAGAAAGAGCTGTGCTGTTTGTCTGGCGGTGGGGAGCCTCTTGCAGGGAACAAAATGGCCCATCTTTGTAAATTGGTCGATGACCACAAGAATCGTTGTATACCCCTGGGACGGGGGTAGCTCTACAATAAAATCCAAGTTTACCCGTTGCCAAGGTCCTCGGGGTAATGGACTTAGCTGTAATAACCCCACGGGTCTTTGTCGGGGAATCTTTGTACGGCAACAAATTGCACACCCCCGAACGTACTTTCTTGTGTCTTGTTTCATGGTGGCCCACCAGAAATGTCTTTGTAAAAGTTGAAGGGTGCGGCTCTGTCCTGGGTGACCCGCAAGTGGGGCATCATGGTGGGCCCACAGGATTTTCTGTCGTGCGGCCTGGGGTATGGCAATGCGGTCCTGATACATGGGTAATCCTGTGAATGGGGATTTCTCTAGTTCTCGTGTAAGAGGGTCCTGGGCGGTCCAGGTTCGTAATTGCTGAATAGTGAGTCCCCCTGCGATAAAGGCTCGTGGCTCTAGGAGAGGTTCTTCCCGAGAGTCGAGCTCGCTAGGGGTTTCTTGGCAGCATGACAGGACATCTGCTACAGTATTTAATTTCCCTGGACGATAAACAACTCGAAAGTCAAAATGAGCAAAGAAGAGGGCTCACCTTGCATGGCGTGCGTTTTGAATCCTTGCAGTTTGGAGGAATACTAAATTTTTATGATCTGTGATCACCTGTATAGGGTGTCGGGCGCCTTCCAAAAAATGTCGCCAAACTTCAAAGGCTGCTGCCGTATGGCTAGCAGCTCTCGATCTAGAATTGTGTAGTTTCTCTCTGCGGGGGTTAATTGGTGGGAGTAAAAGGCGCACGGCCTGGGATTTTGCCCTAATTCCATGGGTTGTGAGAGAACTGCTCCTATTGATACACTTGATGCGTCGGTCTCCACGATGAAAGGTTTTGTAAAATCGGGGTGTTGGAGCATAGGGGCAATGGTAAAGGCGGCCTTTAGCCGTTCAAATGCTTCCTGTTGGGGTGGCCCCCATACATAGGGTTGACCCTTTTTCAAAATAATGGTCAAAGGGGTCGTGAGGTCAGCATATTGGGATATATATTGTCTGTAGTAGTTTGCGCTTCCAAGGAAGCGTTGTAGTGGTTTGACCGCCTGTGGAGCGGGCCACGCTTGAATTGTGTCTATCTTTGAGGGGTCCATCGTGATTCCTTTTGCAGACACTATAAATCCTAAAAATGGAACGTCCGCTTGGTGAAATGCGCATTTTTCCATCTTGCAGTATAATCGATACCGTTGTAACCGCCGAAGGACTGTGCGTACATGCTGAACATGCTGCTGTGGCTCTTGGGAGAAAATAAGAATATCATCCAAGTACGCAACGACAAATTGATCTAAGATATCTCTAAAGATATCATTGATCAAGTGTTGGAATGCGGCTGGTGCATTGGCGAGGCCGTAGGGCATAATGAGATATTCAAAATGCCCGTATCTAGTGCGAAAGGCAGTCTTCCATTCATCCCCCTCCTTCACCCAAAAGAGGTTGTATGCGCCACGAAGATCCAATTTTGTAAAGATCGTGGCTCCTTGGAGCCTGTTGAGCAGTTCTGGAATAAGAGGAAGGGGGTACCTGTTCTTCACGGTGATAGCATTAAGCCCTCTGTAGTCGATGCAAGGTCTCAGACCCCCGTCCTTTTTAGGCACAAAAAAAAGCGGCGCCCCTCCGGGTGAAGTGGAGGGCTGGATGAAACCCTTCTCCAAATTGTCATCAATATACTCCTTTAAGGTTTTTAATTCCGGATCGGATAATGCATAAATCCATCCATAGGGGGGAACTGTATCGGGTAACAGGGTGATGGCACAATCATAAGGGCAATGCGGGGGTAATTCTAATGCTTCTTGCTTTCGGAATACGTCCCTCATATCCGCGTATTCGGTTGGGAGGACCGTGCCTCCGGTTGTTGGATTTACGGAGCCTATGCCTCCACTTCATAGTGGGGGAGGTTGACAACATGCCTTACAAAACAAGGACGAAAAGGATACTTTCTTGTTTTCCCAATCAATTAAAGGGTTATGTTTCTTCAACCATCAAATCCCCAGCACCACCGGAAAGGCTGGGGTGCTGACGACATCCAGGGCTAACTGTTCCTGGTAGTTCCCTATCCACCCTTCGAGGTCTGGGGTACCGTGCGTAACTGGTCCCGAAATTAACGGTGACCCATCAATAGCGAACACGGCTTCCGGATTAGGTTTGGGTATGAGGGGGATTCCGTACCGCCGAGCCACTTGTAAATTTATAAAGTTTCCGGAGGCCCCTGAGTCTATAAGGGCTGGCAACACTACTGCCTTAAAACTAAGAAACTTCAACATCACAGGGACTTGTACTTGCTCCCCTTGTTGGAACGTAGTGGCAATCTGATGACGTCCTGGAAGGGGGTGGTTCTTATCGGTTACCGGGATGCCCCCTGCCCACCCCGGCCCCGCTCGTTTCCCGGTCCCCGACGGCTAGGGGGTAGCTGTGGGCAGGAGCTGGTGAAGTGTCCAGCGAGACCACAATAAAAGCAAAGCCGTCCTACCCGCCGTCGTTCCTTCTCTTGAGCATCGAGGGGTCCTCGGGATGCTCCAATCTGCATTGGTTCCGCCTCTTCTACCTTTGCCATTCCTACGTTGAACACAGGGCTCCGTGGGGTCCAACTTCGACCAGCTTCCTGTCGTCGCTCTCGGCATCGCTCTGTGAGTCGCTCATCAATCTGACATGCCAAATTGACAAGCTCTCCCCATTTTACCGGAGTCCCTGTTAAGGCCAGCTGGTCTTTTATCTCATCATGGAGGCCCTTACGAAACAGGACCTTCAAGACCTCATCGGCCCATCCCAATTCTAGTGCCAGTTGCTGGAACCGCGTTACATATTCCAGCAGGGGTCCTTTTCCTTGTTTCAGAGTCATAATCGCTGCCTCCGCATCTCTCTTTCGGTGGGGGTAGTCAAATAAAAACGAATTCACGTAGGAACCCTTCTATGTCCTGCAAAGGCGGGCTCCCCTTAAGAAGGAGAGGAGTCGCCCAGTCGAATGCAATGCCTTCTAGGTGTCCAATAATAAAGGCCACCCTTGCCGCATCCGAAGCATAGGTGCGAGGTTGGACCTGGAAGGCCAATTTGCACAGGGTCAGAAACCCTTGGAATTGTCTCTAATCCCCTCTGAACTTCTGAATGGGGGGATGCCATGGTTCTCGCCCTTGGGGTTCCATGTCTACTGCCAGGGGTGGTGGAGGCTGTTCTCCGACTGGGGGGGCAGGGGCTGCCACCCCACCTTGAGCTCCCACACCTCCAACCGCCCCTTGTTCCTTAAGGTCCTTGAGTTCCAGAGCCAAGGCCTGGATAGCACGTTCCATGTCAGAAACTTGCTGTGCCAAATCCATGGTTAGGTGCCGGCGATACTGTTGGGTACTGTTGGGGTTTGAGGATAGGAATAGATTGTAGGAGACCCACAGATCTGGCACTACGCTCCCCAACTCCCCCTCAAGAGGACTCCTGCACAGAGGGATGCTCACAGCTTCTCAGAGAAATAGTCCCCTCAGGTTAGTAGGTGGCCCAATAGCTCTCACAGGAGCGGGGGCCGTGTCATCACAGAGGTTACGATCAGTGCAGTGTGGGAGCAGACCTCTGGTCTTAATGCAGGGGGAATAATTCCCTGCCCCAAGCAATCACCCTCCCTTCCACACACAGTGCCCAGAAAAAGGAGTGCTACACAAGTGATCTATGTGAGGGTCTGGGGAAGCACCAAGGTCCGGGTAAGGATAGGGAAAGTAGTGTCACGCTAGGGAAGGGGGAAGGATACCAGGACACAGACGGGAAGGTATACTCAAAGTGAACAGCTCGCTCCCCCCACCACCGTTCAACCACCCACCCCGCCTATGATCACTTGCTCACCTCACACTCTCTGTACACACTCCTTTCACTCCTCTCTCACAACACAACAATAGCCTTCTCTCCGGTTCTTGCACAATCACCCAGGGGCCAGCCTCACAGTAAACTGATCGCCGGCAACGCTGAACCCCTGCTCCTCGCTTAAATGGCCTTGGCTCCGCCCCCTCCATGTTGCGCCTGTATGCGCGCTGAACGCCGCATCGCTACTGCAGGCTCTGCCTTCCCTGCTGTTTATTCAGCCATGTTCACGGTGCCTCGCTCTAGCCCCGCCTCTTGTTCTGCCGGGGCTTCGGGGGCTTGCTGAGTCTCCCCCTCCTTCCCATTGGTCTCGCTGGTGCCCCGGTTGAGGTTCGGGGTGTTGTGCACGGCAGGGACCGGTGACTTTGATCTCTTCCCCCCCCCCGGGGGTGTCTCGCCCGCCATGGAAGGGCTTTAGCCCTGACACCACATAAAATCTTGCCGAGGGCCACATCTGGCCTGAGCTTCCCCACCCCTGCTGTACAGTCTCAAACCTGCAACAGTTGTTTTTAACAGACATGATGGTGGCCCTCTGTGGCCCATTTTGGCTCGTTGTGGCCTGGATCCACTGACACATGTGTTCATGTGCTGCCAGATGTTGGCCTGCTTCTGCCCTTGGGTGGGTAGGCAGATGGCCTGGGATGTGTCCTGGACTTGATCCCAGATGCCCAATACCTGGACCAAGGTCTGCCCACAAATGGCAACACAAGCCACAGCCGGCCAGCATGTATGTTTGGGCCTGCCATCCCCACTGCGGGGCGGGGGCTGCCTGTCATGGCAAGGGGCAAGGCACTGGGAGAGGGCTGAGGGCGGGGCTGGCAGCAAGCATGTTTATTGAGCTCCTTGCCCTATCGAGGGCCAGCTGGCAGTGGGACAATTCTCCAGCCGCAAGCAGGTGTGTTGTTGTCCCTCCATGACCCAGGAAGGGGTGGCTGCTGTTTCCTGCCCTGGGCTGTGCTGGTAGCCACCGAACTGAATGCAAATCTATTTCTACCCTTTGAGACTCCTGGTCACACTACTGCTATTCCAAGGCTTGAACCATGACTGTTCTATCAAGGCCCCTAACCTTGCACCTCTCCCCCCCGCATTTTTGTTATATTCCTTTCCAGCACCACAATTTTGTGGGTGTATCCATTTTTGGAGATACTCATTTCAGGTCTAAACATGACATTATATAATCATAGAGGTGGAAGGAATCCAGAGTATTGCTTCGCCCAGGCCCCTGCCATCTAGCTATTTGTTTGTTTGTTTTTTCTCTCTCACGTCTACCGTTAACATCTCTGAATGTTCTTACCTTTATCATAAGACCTATGAACATAAGAACTGTGATATTTCCTCAGATTAGTGGTCTATCTAGATTATGGCTAAAACGAGAAGCTAAACTACTGTTCACTAGAAATTTTGTCATATCAGCAACTGAGACTGATATGCCGACCATTTCCCAATGCAATTTATCAAATTTCACACCGCTGTGAGATACCATCCCAATTTACTGTCTTTCTGCTTACCATTTGCCACGTACCACGTACCATTAATTTTCTGCTTATCACATTGCTGAGGGTATGATTTTACTTCTGGGTTTGTTGTTTCTGCATTTCTGAGTCAATCACTATGTGAATAGCCAACCCTTCACCTTTCTCCAGTGTCCCTTAACCTCCATTTTAGTGCCTCTATTCACAATTGTTGTTCTATGTTCTTCCCTTTGCTGTGAGCAATCTGCAACTTGATTGCAGATAAGTTAAGAAATCTGTGTACCAGGCCAGCCAATGAGTGACGAGGAAGTGCAAGGGAAAATGGAATATAGGAAAAGTGATATTTCATCGGTATTAGCTCTCGGGATTTGAAATAGACAGCAAAGCAGCAAATAACAAAGTGGGAAATGGGATCCCATTAAGTGGAAAGTGAGTAAATTAAGAAATGAAACATTGGTCAAGATATTAGTGAGTTCTGAGAGGTTCTCGATTCGACCGAGATGGCATCAGGACTTCAACAAGATTTCCTATTTTGGGAAAATCTCTCATCAGCCCACTTGTAGACCAATATACTTTCTCTGGCTATTTCCAGTACTGCTAAATGCACTGAAGTATACAAGAACAGGGCAATTAGTCACTCCCTATCATCCATTCCCTTCTTCAGTCAGTCAGAAATTGGGGAAATCTGACAAAGCCTGAGCATTTTCTGGAGGCAATATAAGACCTATTTATTTGGCCAGGCCTTTAGCAGGTGGATATAGGGTTTTGAGATCAGTGTTATCTGGGGAATGTTGCATCATTTATAAAGATTTTTACTATGATAATATATTATATTATAATTAATAAATAAATGTGTAAATTGTAATATATTATGTACACACACACACACATATAAGGAAAGGGTGAGTGAAAAATAAATATAAATAAATCTCATGTTCATTCTTTTTAACACTCATTGGGTGAAAAAAATTGAGCTGGCTCCCCAGGCCACCCTAGAAAGATCCACTACAGTCACCTCTACTTGGGTCAGTGGAGAGGGCAGTTCACACGAGCAGCCTCCCCCAGTAATCCAGGCATTGGGGCTGCTGTAACAGGTCCCTCCTGTGTATGGGTTGACTGCAGAGCCATCCATATGAGACAGGATGGCCAGACCTCCACTGCACAGAAGCATTGGTCCCCCAGGAAATGCTGCTCTAAAACAGCTGATGTGGGGCCCAGACATACCCTCATCCAGCCTGCATGTGTGCAGCAAACAGCTGATCTGAGTGCTCTGCTGGGCCTCCCCATCAGCTGTTTGGTGGCCGGGATGAGGGCACTCCTCCAATCCCATTAGTTTAGCCACACCTCGTGGTGGGGTTGGATGGGGCATGAATAATACACAGGAGGGAGACTTAGCTCAGCCATATCAGGTACATGTCTGTAGGCAACCAATCAGACGAACAGGTGGCTCCCGGGCTAATGCGGGCTAACACAGGCTAATGTCTTGTTTGTTTTCACCCATTGATAGACTAATTCTCCATGCACTTGTCCAATCCTTATTGGAACCCAGTGAAATGTTTGGTTTTACAAAATGCCATGGTTTACATGGATGTGACTGCATGGGACTACAAAATCTCATAGCAATGAGTTTCACAGCTTGTGTGTGTGTTTTGTGAACGGCTTTCTGTTAATTGCCTAGAGTTGTGATAGGTATGTTCATTTTTGCCTTATTTTGAATATGATGTTATCTACCAGCTTCTGGTTTGTGTGTCGCTATGCTGATTTCCACTGAGATACATCAATCAGTCTGCATAACGTGATACAAAGTTTATCTGTACCCAAGCACACTGTTGGTAACAAGAAAGCATTGTGTAAAACTAATAAGGCAGAATTTCCAATCATAACTTATAAAGGGGGAAGGAGTGTCTTATCTGTAGCATATGTGCTTGAAGCCCATTAGTACACAAGGCACTCCTGGCACCAAACTAAGCATGTTAGCATATGACATGTACCCACAGGTGACTAGTTAATACAATTTCCTTCATTTTCAATCAAGGCATATTCAGTTTAATTTAGATGGCTGTTCCTTCACTGCCACAAGGGCTTGTGTCAAGATTAGATGGCGGATGCAGTAGACAGTATTAGCATAGATATTAAAGTCACTCATTACAAGTGTGACATGATCAGAGGCGGCGAGAGAGACCACGCTATCACTGTGTCACCCGGTAAAGCTATGCTGAACCTGAACAGAAACACTGTCCCCGTAGCTCAGACTAAAATAAAAACTAGTTAAACATGCCTCCTTAGTAAAGTGTAATTTAAACACACAGTTTGCAGGCATTACTATTAGCGATAGGCAATCCTGTCATAAATCACTCCATATATTTAATTGTACTGGGTACCTTAATATTTTTAGCATCAGAAGGAAAATTTGAAGAGAGTAATTGTCCCCCCCCCGCCCCCAATCATTACCACAAAACAGAGTTATTGGTATTTTAGTAATAATAATATTTTTAATTTGATAGTGCACCCGCTAACCCCCAATCTCCTGCCAAATGATGCTTGGAGCATTTCACAAGCCATAAAATACAATTAAAAAATATAGCATCCATGTTAAAACAATTTAAAAGGGGATGGTAAAGAGGGAGGACAAAAATACATGTAGGGGTGTGCAATTTGTTTAATTTTTTAGTTACTAAAACGGATGGAGCCCCATACATTTTATTTATCTATGCATTTATTTAGTTTAGTTTAGTTTATCCCATCCTTCCCTGAAAAAGGCTTTGGAGTCAGATAGACTCTAAAATTGATCTAGGTTAAGCTAGTTCCATACATTGTTAATTCAGAAACTTCTGTAATTATTAATCCATGTGAGTTTTCGTCCTACACCATTGAGAAACTATGGGGTCAGTAAAGTAGTACATTCTTTTTCCTAGCCTTAGTGATTCTTTTTATCACAAAAATTATCAACACTCCATTTTCTTACACTATGCTAGAAAATATTTCCCAATACATCAGTGCTCCTTAGCCCCACAATGTTTTTAAGAGGATGTCTGCTCACTAGTCTCTTTATACATTCAGTTTTTTACATATATCCCTTTAGGTTTAATTCAAGTCCAAGTCCTTCAGTTCAGATTTGTCCAAAGACCAATATAGGCAGGCAATCAAGCATAATTATATATAAACCCATTTCTAGTTTAAATGCTTCAATTATGTCAAATCTCAGTCATTTTCAGTCTTCACTCTAAAATCCCACTATTCTCAGGCTCAACTATTTAATTTACCTCCTTCCCAACTTTAACTTTAAGTTTCTATAAATGAGATACCACAGGCCAAATCCTGCAATCCCTATTTAGCCCCCATCAACTAGTTATGTGAGTCGTAGAGTTAAATTAAATTGATCTTCTCCCATTAATATATGCTTCTCAGCATGATTAAGGAATCCACTGCCTGGCACGCACATATCTTTCTTAATCAGTGGCCTCAAAACCGGGTGAAATATTCTAAAAATGGTCTTACCATGTTTTATAAAGTCAGAGCACAATATCCCTAATATTCCTTCTTTCAATGTTTTAGGTTGCATGTACAGCACATCTTTGTTACTTACTGTTTCCAGGATAAGAAAGAAAGGGGGGCAGGAGACATTGGGTGAAAACAGACATGATGCTAACCACCCTTTAACCACCCTTGGTGGTCATTTATGCATGGGTATTTTCAGACATTACGAGATCACAGGGTGATTTCAGACGTTACGTGAACACGGTGAACCACGGTGAATACCCACCTGTGGTCACCGTGTCCCGTACGTCTGTTCGCAGCGCGCCAGATGTTGGCCATGGTCAATCCCCACATGGGGTTCGTTTGAACCACGCTTCCCGGGCTAGCCAGGGGAAGGTCCCGGGAAGCGTGGTCAAACGGACCCCGGGCCGTGACCAAGGAAAAGTCATGTCTGGCCACGCGCCACGGACCGGGATCCCCAGCGGGATCCCAGGCCGTGGCACGTTCGGCCGGATGCGGCGGCCGCATTGGCCCCGCTGCCCGCCCGTCTCCTCGGAGGGCGGGCGGCGGGGTGCGTGGAGGGGGTGGGGCCGTGCAGTCGCACATTGCGCCATGCGGCCCCAGCCCCTCCC
>QEPC01000715.1:1508211-1542760 GCA_003113815.1 Sphenodon punctatus
AGAGAGAGTTGTCCTACTGGAGTCCCATCCACTTACTGGATGCGATGCTAGTAGGAGGGTTCTCTGTCTCCAAGTGGTAGGGTTTTACTCAGCATCAAGGAGTTCCCAGTGTAAACTAATGTTCTGCCCATCACATCTTAACGCTGAAAACTCTTTGTTGCTGGATTTTTGGAGGCTCCGCCTACAATGTACAAGCCCCTCCCTAGAGTTCTACCAGCCATAAGGTTCCGCATGGCACTGAGACAGATGCCAGGGATGGGCAGCCCCCTCCCCCTCCCTTTAGCCCCACCCCTCCCTTAAACCCCGCCCACTTTGGGTTTAGGGATCTGCAGCAGGCACATCATTTTCATTACCTGTTTTGTTTTTGTTTCCAGTATCTTGTTAATTTTAAGGGTTTTTGTGAGCCCCCCTTCCCCTACTGTTTTTGTTATTTTTTATTTCCTTTCATTACATTTAAAAAAAAAAAAAAAAAAAAGTCATGGTGCATGCACAAAATGCACATGCACTCCCTTTCCCAAAATGGCACAGGCAGCTTCAGCACCATTTTGGAAAAGGGTAGTTGGTCTTCGCATCACAAAATAGCTGCCATACATGAGTAGAACACTTGCCCTTTTCAAAATGGTGCTGATGCTGCTGGCACTGGGGCTGATCCCAAGTCCCATGCCGCAGAATGCACAGCACACATGACATGCATGGGACCGCCCCACTCCCCATGTGCCTGTGCGACCCTTGAGATTGTCCGTGGGAGCCTTTTTGAAGGTCCCACAGGCAAGGTGGGTGGCCACCAATGTTAGATCTTATTTGGTGGCCGCCCCTGTGCTGTGGAATTCACTTCTAGAGGAGGCTCAGCTATCTCCCACTCTCCTGTCATTTCAGTGTTTATGTAAGACCTGGCTGTTCCGCCAGGCTTTTGGTGAGGGGGAGGGTCTTTCTCCCTTGAATTGTGTATTTTTAATGGTTTAAAATTGTTTTATTGTTGTACTTTTTGATACAGTTGTTCGCCACCCCGGGCTGCCCTATGGGCAGGAGGGGTGGGATTTAAATTATATATAAAAATAAAATAAATTAAAATGTACACACATGCAAATTGCACGCACCCTGGAATGGAATTCGTGGCCCGCACATAAGTCGTGCGGGGGGGGGGGGTTTGCCCATGGCGGCACCCCTGGGGGTTGGGCTTGCAGCCACTATTTTGGGAAAGGGCTTGCATGTGCAGAACAGCTGCAGCAGCATTTTGCGCATGTGCAGTGATTTTTCATTTTTTTATTTTGGAAATGAAAATGGAAACTGTTTTCCTTAATTTTTGTCCTCTTTTGTTATCATGGCCTGTCATTTTCATATTTTATTTACTAAATTGAATGGGCCATCACACCTACTGAGTTTCAGCCATGAACTTGTCATGTTCTTGCCTGTTGCATGTCTCCAGCTCTGCTCATGGACTTGCAGTCTAAAGGTCTTCCAACTGTGCTGCAGCCCTTCTGTTCCAACCTTCATCCACATCCCTACCTGGCCACCTTTTGGGCTGATTTCTCAAAATCAGACCCTTGGCTTAAAATGTGGACTGTGTATTCTGGACTGCTCCCTGGTATAGTTCCTTATTTGGACTGACTTCTGACTTTGACCCTTTGGCCCACATCCTCACCTTGTTCCCTGCTTTGCTTTTTCTGGATTAATTGTCTTTACCATGGTTCATTCTTGCATTGACTCTAAACTGACGGCATCCCGAGGTTCTCAGTTTGTTTTGACAAAAAACAAGAACCAAGATTTCATTGAGATTCCTCAATTTGGTGAAATCTCATTTCAGCCCTAATAGCAAGCATTTCAGTAATGTGTGGGGAAATGCAGAATTCGCAACTGGCAATATTTATTTGTATCTCTCTGTCTTGTTGCTTTAATGTAGCTTTTCACTACTTCCACCCCCCCTGCCCAGTTCTGCCATGCTATTTATTTGTGTTCCTTTCATGTCCAACATCTAATAGAAAACCCCACTTCCAAGACTTTTCCTTCTGGCCTTTACGTATGTCACCCTTCATATAAATATTTCCATGTATCTCCCATGACACCTTAGAGTTACCTTTAAATGTCATTTAGAGTATTTCACAAATGCTAAGCAGAAGGAAGCATGTTTCTGCAAAATAACTGCCCTCTCTCTTCAGTTTGCCGGTTGGATCAGAGTCTTCTTTCAAATTATTTTATTTTATAAAGAAAGCCTTATGGAATGTCACATTACCATAGCCAAAATTCCCCCGGCATGCTCTTTGATAACAAGTTTACTTTTTGTGTTGATAGAGTTTTATGGGATAAAAGTTACATTACAACATTATCTAGTCCTACCCACTGAAAGGCGATTATCTAACCATTCTTAAAGATTTCCACTTATGACTCCACAATTTCCCTTGGCAACCTGTTGTTCCACTGTCTTACAATTTCTATGCTTAGAAAATTCATCCTAATATTCAGCCTAAATATTTTCTCCTTTATTTAAGTCAGTTACTGCTAGCAGCATTCTCAGTGTCCACAGCTGGGTATCATTTTGCTTATGACACCCTTCTAAACATTTGAAAACTCTAAATCATGTCCTCTCAAAGGGTTTTACCAGACATAATGCTAGCTTCTCATTTTTAGCATTAAACACATATTTTATCATTGCATCTTTATGTGCAAACACACCTCTCAGTACTTGTTTGTTGCAGGAATTCCATACTCAGACCCTTGTGGGTGTAAGATAACCAACAGGCAAAAGCACATAATGACTCTTATGCCCAGAGAGGGTTGAAACAGATGTGACACTCACCTGCTGCGACCTGGGACTCAGTCAGCACACATCTGCTTCCCTACTGTCCAGGTACTGCCCCAGGGTGGGTAGGCAGCTAGCACGGAATGTGTCCCCTGGATGACCACGGGCAGACATCCCAGGCTAAGAGCTGCCCACATGGGCCTATGGTTCTGTTCAGTCCCACCATCACCATGGCTTCCTGTCATGGCAGGGGACAGGGCGCTGGAGGCAGGGCAGGAGCAGAATCAGCCACCTGCATGTCTGTTCTGCCTCCACTACCCAGGGTGTGCATGTGGCGGGACGGCTCTCTGGGTTGCCACACATTTGGTCAGTGTCCCTTCGCAGAGAGTAGTGAACGTTGCTTCCCGCCCAGGTTGTGGATACACCATGCCACCTGCACATCAGTTTTCACCCAGATATGCACCACCCTTCTACTATTTTTGGTCATCCAGGGACCATAGAGACATGTGGGCCATTCTAGTTCCCAGAGATCTAAATGGTGTTTCTGGTCAGTGGGTGGAGAGGTGCTAGGTAGCAGGGTGGGGAAAAGAACAAACATACAGGGGAAGAGTTTGACTGGATGGAGAAGGGACTGGCCAGTGTGTGTGCTTTCACAGTTGGATTAGTTTTTGCACAACACTTTGCCCACATAGTCCCAGCAGTTTCGTTCTGGGGATGCCAGTCCTGGAGCTGCCTTCTTTCTCCCACAACTGAATGCATTTCACTAAGAATACCATTTGGGAAACAACTGGTGGGAGGAGTCTTTTGTATAGCCACAAATACATGCTAGCAAAAATGCCTGCTCAGTTGGCTACAATGCCCAATGTGACATAATCGATTTCACTGCAGGGTGTATTTGCACATCCATAGTGTTATGCTTGATAGTGTACTTTCTCTTCTTTTCTCTAGGCTAAAGATTCCCAGCTTATTCCAACTTTCACCATAAGTTTTGTTTTCAAATCGCTTTACTCAAATTTTTGTTCTCTTCTGAGTAAGCATCTCTTCTGCCCCCATTTTGTGGAACTCCTTTCCCTGGGAAGTTCATGTGAGCCTGAACCTGGCCATCTTCCAGAGGCAATGCAAACCATTTTTTATTTGAAAGAGCATTTTTCAGGCAGGAATAAATAGGGCGGGTTGGTTTTCTGTGTAGAGTTGTGGGGAAGGGTGGAAGTTTGAGGGGAGGGATGGGCATTTTTACTGTATGAATTTTGTGTTTTATGGATTGTAAGCCACCCTGAGCCTTGTGGGAAGGGTGGTATATAATGTGAATAAATAAACTAAATAATAAATAATAATCTAGATTTTTTTTAAATAAATAAATAAATAAATGTGAGAAGCCCCCAAATTAATGAAGTATTCTAGACAGGGGTTGGCCAGCACCAAGCAGAGAAGAATACTCACTTCCCTTGTCACAAGGTGATTTGTGATAGTGAAAAGCTAAGCAATAAAATGTTACCTACCTACCAATTCCTTTATTTGGTCTTTTTCACATGGACACCTCCCCCCTGGGTGTGCCGACGGGTGTGCAGTAGGAGAGGGGGTGTCCCTGTGCATGCCACAGCGGTGGGTGGGGGGGTGAGTATGTGCCCGAGAAAACACCACGGGTGGTGTGTGGTGGTGCGTATGTGCTCCCAAAGTGCACCTACCTCCACCCATCACCCACCCACGGAGCCATCTGACAAAATGTAGGAGGCTCCGTGGTTGGAGATGGGTGGAGGTGGGTGGAGATGGGTGTGCACCCATTCCTCCCCCCACCCAGCAGCGCCAGGTGAAAACAGCATCTGTTGAATTAATTATAGGTCCTTTTTACACAGATACTCCAACGGTGATAAAATGGATGTTACATTTTATTATGTATGTTGCAGGGCTGCAGGTGTGCTCTATATGTGCCCTGCAGCATGTATAATAAAATGTAACACCCATTTTATCAGTGTTAGAGTGTCTGTGTGAAAAGGGCCATAGTATAATTATTGGGGGCGATCCCATGTCCCAAACACAGCGAACTCCATGCATCTCCATAGGGATCGCATTTTGCCACGCAGATCCCATACGGACCAGCATGGATCTCACACGGATCCCATGCGGATTCCGCTTGGGATTGCGGCCATTGTCTCTAAAACTATTTGAAAGCCAGAATTTTTATATTATTGATAATTAATTATTGTGACTTGGTGTATTACAATAAATATGTCCATGTATAAAACAACACAATGAACCACCATTTAGTAACTATTAGTAAAGTACATGTATCTACATCTTATAAATAAGGCAAATTTAACAATGGCATAAAAATATTTAGAACTACTCAATAGTCTTCATGGCTATGAAAACCCAATCAAAATGATCAAATAAGCCAGTTAAATCTTATGGTTTAATAATGGATCTTATGCTGATGCTTTTATCACTATTTCCAAAACTATTTTCAAAAATACATATTGATGTAATTAGGAGAATCCCATTTGCCCCCAGGCCTGCCTCAGGCAGCGCTATTAGCAGTGGAGAACTTTGTCCTGCCCCATTAAAGGAAACAGACAAAGCCAAAGGGGTTGCACAGTGCAGCGGGTGGCAGACCCATTTGAGAGTTGCCAGGAGAAACCATCTGATTGGTGCGAAGGTAGCTCTCATCACTTGAGACCTGCAGGTGCCCTTTTTGTATCCTTAGGACTCGACCAGCAGAAGGTTCCTGGAGCAGGTGCAAGCTGGAAGCACACACCTATCCGCCCTTAGATATATGTCACTGTGGGTTCCAGGAAGGATTTTTTTTATACCAAACCTCGATTGGCTGGGGGGATTTTGGTAGTTCTTTGCCTTCCTCACAGTGCACTGAACATTTAATCCGGCAATTTGAATGTTGGGTTGGGGCTTTCTGATAAGCCATTGTCGCTCTCTTTTTCAGGCTTCAGTGATTTTGTTACAGTTTTTATTATGGTTATAACTGTTACTGAAGACATCTCCTTACGAGGTGGGACTATGGTGAAAATCTGATCATTATATGCATATTGGGGCCAATCCCAAGCCCCGCAGATGATAATGTGTTAGTACATGTGATGCATGTGCACAAGCCATGCACGACCCTTTTACAGGGACTGTGGTGTGCACAGACTGCACAAAAAACATGTGGAAATTGCACACAAACACCTACGTTCTGGATCACACCCCTTCTCTTTGCTTGTAGTCCTTAAATTACAATAGGGAGACTTTGGGTGTTAAACATGATGATGGCCCAGGAGGGCCAACTTGGGCCTGCCTAAGATAGCTTCATGATGTCACAATTGTGTGTGTAATAATGATTTTATTGCTTACAATTAATTTAAATACCATAGCAAGGTCAAAATACAAAATACAATACAACAACAACATAACACAACAGTAAATAAACCGTGCTGCGCATCTACATTTGCAAGCATGCACAGCACTGATAAAAAATGCCTTGCTCTTCTCGGAGCTTGTGGCGGCACACTTGACCCCTGGGAGATTTTACAGTTAGACATAAATATAATAATAAAATAAAACATGTCACAATTGTTCTGGGTCCACCAGATATGGGACCAGTACAAACACCACCTGGGGTAGAGGCTGGGCCTGGATTGTGGGTCCAGAACAAAGCAAGCCCAGAGTCTGAGCCCAGCATCAACCCAGCAGGGCCAAAGTTGATGGAACTGTTCTTGGCCACAGGTTCTCCCAGTGTGTGTGTGGGGGGGGGGGGGGAGGGAGGGATGTCATGATGCCCAGCAATGGCTGCCTGTAATAGACAGCTATAACTACCCATCATAGTGTGGGGCGGGGCGATGCCAGCAGTTTGGAGGTGTGAAGGCAGTTGCACATCACTCCCTGCAATCCCTCTCCATCTGGGGGGAGGCCACTGGAACATTTTTTCCCATGGCAGGAGCTTACCCCGGGCCGGGGGAAGCACTCCCTTCCCCAGGGTGGGACAGACATCCAAGTGGATGTCTGTTAACACCCTCAGTAATTGAACATATAATGATCAGCATGAATGACATTATTCTGTCTGGTATGAAAACTGACAAAGTACTACCTTTGTTCCCATATTTCTGTCAGAGCATTGGCTTGTAGCAGGGGCATGGAAAATATACTCTGGGGACATTATGGTCTTTGATTGTTCCAGAGTTTTAGTAAGGTTTACATTGGGAGAAATATGATGCACTTAAGGCCCCTTCAGTCATATATTCAAAAGTTCTTTGGAGTGTAAGTATTTTGAAACCCTTCTAATTTAACTAATTATAAATATAGAAAATCAGAGTAAATGACAATAAAATCTTTGCTTACCAATGACTCCAATTAAAGCTGAAGTAAATATTAGAAGTAACCTTTGAATTTTTATATTCAGATGGTCAGATACATTCTAAGTTTTTTGTTGCTTGTTTTCTCATTCACTTGTACCAGATCAAATCAAATCAAATCAAATTTTATTTATGGGCATAGGCCAAAATATAACAATAAATATAAAATCATACATAAAATAAAAGGATCTAATCCTTTCACTTCCTAAAAATATTGCATCATGGATGCATAAGATAAGCTCAACCTTATAGCTCATAACACAGTGATCACGTCTTCAGACATCAGGCTTCCAAAACTAGCATCCCTTAGTCATATGCTTACGAAGTTACCGAGCTAAAAATACATAATTTGCCAGAGCAGTCAAAACTCTAAAGGATTCACTCTGGAGCAACCACCGTGTTTTCTCAAAAGCATCAAAGTAAGGTACAGAGGTAAGTAAGCTGAGGTACCGAGGTAAGTAAGGTACCAAAGTAAGCTGCAATCAATGACAATAAGCAGTGCCTAGTAGGGTAGTGGGTGTGCACCAGGGCCCCATGTTGTTTGTCATTTTTCTTTATCGCTTTCATTAATAACAAAATGTAATTTTCTGTTATTGTTGTAGTTATCAGTATCGGTACCGATTTCAAACGGAGATTTTATTTTTGGTATTGGTATCAGTACTGATTTTGTGTGCCAATGAAGAATTATTGTCAGAAGTTGAATGCCTTCCCCTTCTCATTGTGATACAGAAAGAACTGCACACAATAATATATACTGTACACAATATGTTATTTTATTTTTATAATATATACAGAATCTTAGCGAAACCTACGCTGTTCAGTGTGCCTCGTGCAGCTTTACAGTCACATTCTTTGGTACAAAGAATAGAGCACTTCCTCTTCCCATTCTCATACCACCAGTCCCCTCCAATTACACATTCCTAATCCTGTGTATTCCCGCAAACTGATAATCCCTGTCATAATTTGGGGTATCCCTAATGATAAACAAAGCCTATATCACTGCCCACCTTCCTGCCTGCCTGCCCACTGCTCCTTTGCTCTGCCTGTCTCCTGCTGTTGCTGCCCAAAGGTCTCTCTCTGGGTAATTTCAGACATTACATGATCACAGTCAACCACACTGAATCACAGAGGATTCGGTGTGGGGGCTGTGACCGTGAGAAATGTCTGGGTGAGCCCCGCCAGATGTTCACCATGGTGAATTCCTGGTGGGGTTCAAAGCTAACCATGATTCTGGAGGTGAGACCGATCTCACCTCCAGAATCGTGGTTAGCTGGACCACGATCAGGAATGGGGTGAAAGTAACGTTAGTTACCTCGTCCCATTCCTGACCGTGGTCCAGATCGCAGTATGGGATCAGGCACAGTGGCCTGATTGGTCGCTGCATCTGCCCGTCTCCCTGAGGGTAGGCGGCTGGTGGAGTGGGGGGGCAGCGCTGAGCGGCCGCATGTCGCATCTTGCAGTCCCACCCCCTTCCTGATCCCCCGTAGAGATCAGGCCGGCATGTCTACAGGACAGCTGGTCCCAGTCCCAGAGGCCCGTCACAAATTACCCTTTCTCTTAGATATGCTGCCCCCCTGGGGTGATTGCTTCTACAAGATGATGATACCCTTGACACACATTGGGCTACTGCCACTCCATTCTATGATGATGGTCCCTCTCCCTCATGTCTCCTGCCCCTCTGGCATGCTCTCAGCAACTAGGGATGAGCAAACAGAATGCGATTCGGATGTTCGGACGTTCGGTTGTTCGGTTCGAAACCAGAGTTCGGGTTTGGTTGTTCGGTTCCGTGTAGTTCAGTTCAGCCGAACACCAAAAAATAGCACTATCGATACCGAAATCAATTTTTTTTTCAGTATCGGTATCATTTGGCCCTGAAACCACCCCTGGTCTCCAACCCTGGTGCCAAGAGGTCTGTTCCTCAGCTGCCTCCCCCTTCCAGTCACGTTTTTCCGCCCCAAGTCACATTTTTCCTGCCCCCGAACTCATCCGAACATTTCCAAACTGTTCTGCCTTTCGAACAGTTGGTTCGGACGTTCGGTTCGGTCGTCCGAACAGGCCAAGTTCGGCCCGAACTCTGAACAACTGAATCACGTTCGCACATCCCTATCAGCAACAGCTAGTTGGGAGACAAGGTGTTTTCAGACAAGACACTCTCCACCCACTACCCCGCCCACCCACTATACATGTTACAAGGAGCATATAGGGCAACACTGCAGCCCTGCAACATGTATAGTGGGTGGTGGGTGAGTGGGTTGTGGGTGAAGATAATCTGATCTGAAAATGCCCTGTCCTTTGCAAGTCGCTGCTGTTTCAGTAGCCAGTGCCACTTACTGCATCTCTGGTCTGTTCTGTCCAGCTGCTGGGTGCCAATCTCTCTCAGATAATTTTGCCTCCCAGGGGCTTTCTCTTCAACTAGAAGCCTTGCCACACTTGGGGCTTCACAATCTCCTTCTCTGCTATTCCCTGCTGCTTCAGAGCCCAGTGCCCTTTGTCTGCCAGTTTCTCTTCCCTGTGCCTGCCTGCTGCCTGCTAATATCATACTGAAATTCTGCCTCCCAGGGACTTTCTCTTCAACTCGAAGCCTTGTCATACTTGGGGAACCACCATCTTCTCCTGTGCAAGTGCCTGGCTGCTTCAGTTCCCAGCACACGCTGCATACCAGTGTCTGCTCTGTCTTCTACCCACTTACCCAGTTGCTGTGTGCTAGTTTCTCACTTATATTTTTTGTCACCCTGGGGGACTCTCAGCAAGTTTGGGGAAGGGACAGTGTCAGAGAAGCACTTTTGGAAGCACTTTTGGAAGGTGTGGAAATGAAAACTTTTGATTTTATGTTATTGATTTTTATGCTTTTCATTTTTAATAACAAACAAAAGGGATTTTCATTTGTTATAATAAAAAATAAACATAATATTTTAAAAACAAACAAAAAAATGAAAACAATTTTTTTTTTCCCCATGCAAACCCCTAACTTCTGCCAGTCTGGTCATTACCTGGCTTGGCTTGGACCTAGCACCCAACTATCTGGAGTCAATGCCTGTCTAGGGCTTTTTCCCCATCACAGCCTTTGTGGCTAGGGTGCCCTCCTGGTACCCAAGTCCTGCTAGCAATCCTACCCACAGGAAGGCCTCTAGCACCTAGGACTTGTCCTGTTGACAACTGTCCATACTCAGCACTCATGATGGCCTTCCTATCTGTCTGTCCTGTCTCCTTTTTGTGATGTCTCATTCTGTGTGTCCCACTTTCTCTTTTTCTGCCTCCTGCATTCCTTGCCTCTGCCGTGTCTTCATGGTGTTCTGTCCCCCATCCCTGTCCTATGTCCCGAGCCCTTGAGAAACAGGTTTGGTGACACCTGGTGGGTGCCCCTGGAGGAGGGGGTTGCTACTGTAAGGCCACAGTCTCAACCCCCTAGCCTCCAGGTTTCTGGAGCACTTGCCAGTCATTGGCACCACTGACTAGATGTGCCTCCTGCCTGGCCTTATTCCCCTTCTCATGTTCTTCTTGGCCCTCACCTCACCTCTTATTCTGTCCACCTCTTCTTCCAGTTACCTGGTTGTCTACCAGCAGTTTAAAGGCATGCTGACAGCAAGAGGAACGTAGGAAAACAACTCTTTTCTCTGTGACTTTGATCCCTGACACCTAGATTCTGTCTCTGTTCTGCTGTGCCCTCCTCTGTTCCCCTTCACTCTACTCTGATTCCCAGACTCTGGTTTTTTGTACCCTATCTCCTGGACATTCTTTAACTCCTGGACTCTGGCTCTGCTGTGTTTTGCTCCACTTCCCTCCACTCTGACTCCCAGTCCCTGACTCCTTGGTCTCTGTCTCCCAGACTCTGGCTCTACATCACCCTGCTCCACTCCTGACTGCTTGGCCTCTGCTCAGTTGCCCTTAACCTCATTCCTCAGTTACCCTGATCCCTAGGTCCAATACTCCTGTTATCAGATTCCTTTCCCCTCATTTGACCTCTATAATGAGCTTCTCCAACCCCAAATTTGAAGAAGCAGCTGACAGATCCCCCTTCATATGGTCCTAATCTTAGTTTGGGACCAATGCTACTAATCTGAGCAATGGGACATGGGACTAAGCTTAGAGGAGGTTGTTGTTTTAGTGAGTGGGAATGTGACATGGGGCTTGTTCGGGGGAGGGTCACTGGCTTGGTAAGGGTGAATGAGGCATAATTCTGGTTTGTGGGGAGTGGATTCTGGCTCAGAAGGGAGCCATTGACTTGTAGAAAGTGTGTGAGAATGAGATATAGGGCTGGCTCAATGGGTGGCACAAGTTTGGGGACAGAGGAATGAGGCTGGGCTGGACTAAGCTAGGCTCTGTTGGGCTGAGCCTGCCTGTAGTGCTGGAGACTAAAGTTCAATGGATGGTAACAAACAAGACAGTAGCCCATACCAGGTGGATGTCCACCTGCTCATTTATTAGCTTTTTGACCCACCAGACATACAGTCTCAGTGTATATGAAGTCCACTATGCCAGCAAATGCATGCTAATGTGCGAATGCAAAAGTATTCTCATGAGAACGCGCAGAATTTTTGCACCTCTGGCGAGATCCCACACAGTCTTATGAATGAGCATGTACAAATGGCCACCATGGCCATTCTGCACATGCAAAGCCATAGCGGCCATTTTGCCCATGCACAGAGCATTTTTTGAAGTTTCTCAAAAATCTCATGACTTCCTACGCATGCACAGCTGCCCAATGGCCACTTTTGAGAATCTTGATATAATGGCAGCGAGAATTCTGATTCTCATCAAGAAGTCAATTCTCAATGAGATTTTTGAGAGGAACAAAATCAAGTTTCAGCCCTACCGCCCATGTGTCTGTGCCCAATCAACTGAACCGCATACAGCTCCTCCATGCACACAGGTCTGGCAGCACCATAGAGTCACAGGCAAAGAGTGTAGAGCATTCCAAGGAGTGACTTCTTCCCAGACTGCTCTCCACTTTCTCCACTCTCACCAGTGTCACAAGTGTGGCGCTGCCCACAAGCACATGAAATACTCTCAGGGAGCTGCCTGTTTATTAGGTTGGACATGCTAAACATGTGAGTAGCGACTGCACAGACAGAACCCAGACTGCAGTGGGCTATTGTCTTTACACCCTTTGACCACTCCTGAATGTAGGGAAGGCTCAGTAGAGGCTCCCCAAGCTAGGGATGGGCGAACAGAACTGAGTTCGGAAATTCGTTTTGGTTTGGGAATTCGGTCCGGTCGACTGAACTATTCGAGTTCAGTCCGAACTCTGAACTTCCGAACAAAGTTAGGAAATTCAGATCCCATTGAACTAAATGGAATATTATCTTTTAGGGATGGGCGAACAGAGCCGAGTTCGGAAATTTGGTTAGGTTTGGTTCAAAAATTGAGTTCAGTTCGGAAGTTCGGTTTGGTCAACCGAACTGATCGAGTTCGGTCCGAACTCCAAACTCCCAAACTGTGTTCACCCATCCCTACCCCGAGCAGGAAGCTATGGTAAGAGTCAGAGAGCAGCCCAGCTCCAAGCTGGAGATGTGCTGCAGTTTTGGGGTCCAGTTTGAGTCCTCAGATATTACATTTTCCAGGAAATGTTGAGTTCACTCACAACCTGAATACACAGAGCTAGACCAAATTCATACCTTCAGCGGCTGACCTGTCCATGCAGCTTTTTTCCCCAAGAGAGAACCTGGAAGCCAAAATCTGCACAGGATTCTGTCAGTGCGAAAGCCCCCCATGCAGCTTTGCCAGCGATCACCTGAAAGAGTACGGGAAATCAGGGTCTGTGCAGTTCCTGGTGTTTGCCAGCAAAGTTTTTTGGGGGAAGGGGAGATTTTGCACTGGCTAAACTCCACGCAGATTTTGGCTCTCCCTGCATAGACATACCAGCCACTGAAGATGTGAATGCGGTACTAGTATTTGTGTTTTGAATATGGAAACTGAGAAGGGCCTTTTCAGGTTTATTTGGGTTGTATCAACCTAAATGCACAACCCTATATCTTCCCGGTTTGGGGAGGGGATTTTTTGGAACAGCTGGAAACCGCCCAGAATGAATTTTTGAGGGCTATTCTGGGGGTCCCCCGGGGTACACCGCAGATTTTCCTCCATACTGAGACAGGATCCCTCCCTGTTAGGGTTTTTGCCCTCCAAGCCTTTATTTGCTATTGGCTTAAAGTGGCCCTCCTCCCACACGGTGATGGATCCCTCCTGGGCAGAGTCAGGGATGTGGGGTTGCTCTCTCCCTGGCTGGATAATCTGAAGGTTGTCATCGGAAGGCTGGGGTTTTCCCCTGGATGCCTGCTGCCTCTGGGCCTTAAGCAAGCCATGGTGTTGGTTAAGCAAAGGGTCCTGGATCAGCAGCTTCAATTGAACAATTGAGACAGGCTTTCACATGCCTCCGCTGTGGAGTTTTCCCCTCTGCGGTTTTGCTCGGGCGATATGGGGGGGTTCCACTCCAGAAAAGGGGTTGTCTGTCCTGTGCTATGGGTGAGACGGATACGGCCACCCATATTCTTCTGGTCTGCCCCAAGTATGAAAGATACAGAGGGAAACGTCTGTTGATGCTTGGACAAAGTCAGGCAAGGTGCCCATGGGTTGAACCCATTAAATTATGTTTGGACTGCAGGACATCTGACTTAACCCAGGCGGTGGCTTTTTTTGCTAAAGTGGCCATGTATGAAAGACGACGCTTTAGGTTGGATGGGGAATAAAACTGAGGGGATTTGTGTTGTTTGGGGAGGTAGTGCTGATTTTCCGTGGGAGCATAAGCCTGTGAGATGGGTTAAAGGCTAAATTGCCTGGGGAATGCACGATTGATTGAATGTAACTAACCTCAAGCAATCTTGTAGTTAGTCAACTGTTTTTGTTTTGTTGGAAATTTACAGCCAAGCGGCTGACTGCTGAAATTTTTAGGGGTTGAATTGAACCAGTTAGGGCTCATGAGACCTTTGATTTTAAGTCTTGTTTAAGAGCTGGAACTCTTAAGGATCTAACTAAGGGGGATTTCATTTTTTAATTTATATGCTAAATTTCATCCAGTGAGTACCCCCAAATTTACGTGTGGTTAAATGGGTAATGAGAGGATTCCTCTGATACTACTCCACATCGGGTTCCCTGAAGTTTGCCCAGAGGGAGGTTTACTGCTAGACCCCTCTGGGAGCTGCTGGAGTGGTACGATGCTGTTTGTGTACTGTTTATTTTTGTAATAACTTAAAGTTGATGCAATAAATATTATTTTTGACTTTTGACTTGATAGCTGAGTAAACATCTGCACTAGGGCTGAAATGAGCGGCAAATGTTTTACTCATGAGTAATTTCAACATGAGTAATTTCATCTGGGGAACTGGGATCAATTTCCTGACCATTTCCCAATAACAATATAGCAGTAAATGGGATCCTGGTAAGCAAATTATTGGTAAATCAAGAAAGAAAATATCAATAGAGACATAACTGAGTACTGTGAGGTTATCAATTTGACCAAGACGATATTGGGAACTGGGATTCTGACAGGAGTTCCTGGTTTTTGTGAAATCTTGTTTCAGTCCTAATCTGCACCCAAACAGATATTGATTTATTCAAGTCTCCTTTTTGATTATTTTGGTCATTTCTACTTGGATATTCAAAAGAATATGCAAAGTGGAATGACTGAAATAACCAGATAAATCAACATGAAAAAAATAAAATTAATATCTGAAATGGGATAAATGAAGAGGAACTGAATAGCACTTTCTTGGACAAAATTCAAAGGGTGCAAAATAGCTGGATACACTATTTGTCATGGATATTTCTTTCACCTCTAATCATTTCAGCTATAAGTCTAATGTAAGTCAATGCTTCTAACTGCCCACATCTACATGACAAACATTGTTATTACATACATTATCCTACATATTGCCTACACTGGTGTAGCTGAAGTTACAATTTCTTTGTTTCCAGACAAACAACCACTTATCTACCAGCATCGGGGGAATTGCTTTCTTTTTGGCAGATCTATCTAGGTATGAATCTGGAATTGCAAGGTGTTCCAGAATTGGTTACAATCTCCCCCCTCCCCCCCTTTCAATTCCTTCAGAAATCAATTTGTTGACAGGTGATTACTTGTCCAGGTGGTAGTTCTTGCCCTTGCTTGTTCCTGCTGGGTGCTTAATCCACTTGTCAGTTCCAGTAATTGGATGTGCTCCAGTCCCCCTTTTCAGTTGTGATGGAAGGGGGTCAGCTTGCCAAAGCTGTTAGCTTCTTCCCCCTCTCGCTTGACTTTTTAATTTCTGTTGTCAGACGCAGGAAAGAAGAACCAAGCTTGTCTGGTTAAGAGCAGTCCTCTATGCCCCTTTTCTTTGCATTTTTTACTGTCATATTAGTAGACTTGCTATTGCTGTTTCTTTTCCTTAAACAATTCCCAATTACTACTTTCTGGCACCATCTTTGATCCCCAGATGCATGTAGCTGCATAAAGTGCAAGAGAGAACCATGCACCCAGCTGATTCTACTTGTCAGCTGATCTACTTTTACAGCCAACTGTCTTAGTTGCCTGTTTAAAAGGTCAGGATGGTGATCATCATTTTTACATCTTTGATTTTTCAAAGAAATTTAGTTTCTGGAATCTTGTCTTTCTCCACCTTTGTATGAAGGGGTTTTTTTTCCCCACAGAAAGGATTTTTTAAAAAATAAATAAATTGTTTGTTTGTTTTAATCCTTCCAGTCATATGATTCTTCTGATCCTTCCATGTACTATCTCAAACCACAACTATAAATCAATGAGGGGAAAAATCAAAGAAAAGGGAAAGGGTAAAGTGAGACACTCTCCTATGGTGAGTGCAGAATAATCCAGGTTTTTGTAGACCTGACTGATTCCAGCGAAGCTGCACAAGGCTTAGAGGTAGAGCTGAAAGAAATATCTGCTGCAGAATTTTCATTCGACAAATTTTCCCACTTTGAATTCATTTGGATGAAGGAATACCAAGTGCTAGTCTTTGCACTTTGTTTAATTGTTTTAAATCGGATAGCTTTTCTGTGCCTTTCATCTATTTATAAATACTGGATAGAAAAGAAAAAGGCCCTTCCCTCAAGAGGGACAAAGGCCGAATAACCCTCCATCTTAATAACAAAGTTCTACTTTGTCACAGTAAACCAAACACACTGGGTGCAATCCATCCCCCATTAACATTAATGGGAGACTAGCCATTAACTTGATTGGGAGTTGCATTGCACCCATTGCCTTTTGCAATATGTGGACTCTTGGGAAACAACAGGTATTTTCAGACGTTACAAGATCACGCTCAACCACAGTGAACCATGCTCAACCCCGCGGCGGGGCCAAAGGGCCCTGAACGTCTGTTCAGCGCACGCCAGATGTTCATCATGCTCAATACCCACATGGGGTCAATTTCAACCATGCTTCCCGGGCTAGCAGGGGGAATATCCAGGGAAGCGTGGTCAAACAGACCCCCACCGGGAACCAAGGAAAAGTAACATCTGGACGCCAATCCCCGGGCGGAACCAAGCAAAACAAGTCCCAGCCGGGGACAAGGCATGCAGCATCGCTGCCGGGCAACCAGCAACAACACAACCACCGGAGGGAGATTTAAAGCGAAATCAGCAGCAAGCAAGCATGGCGGGATGGAGCGAGGAGGGAGGCGGAAGAGAGCGGAGGGAGAGAAAGCGACAGTGGCGGTGCAGGAGGCGGAGGAGGTGGAGGCAGGGGCAGTGATGGAGGTGGAGGAGGCACAGGTGGAGGTGGGGGGCACAGGGGTGCACCCGACCAGGGAGGCGGCCCAGGCACAACACCCACAGCTGCAGGCAGGACGCGACGCCCCGGGGACAGCAGCCGGAACGGGCCCAGAAGAGGCACCCAGGAAAAGGGTAAGGGGAACCAAGGGGAGGGGAACAGGGGGCACAGGAGACCCTCCCTGGGGGGAGGGGCGAGGTGACCCCAGGGGACCAGGAGGGGGGCAGGGGTGCCCCGTGAGGGGGCCCCACCGGCAGCCACTCAACCACTCCCCCCCTACCCTCACCCCAGACACAGAAAATGGCCCAGGTGGACAAGCCCCAGGAGGAGCCCAGCCCTGCGCGCCTGGAGACGCACCTGGAGGATGAGGAGGAGCAGGAGGAGCAGGACCAGGAGGAGGAACAGCAATGGGGGCACTGGAGGAAGGTGTACCAAAGAGGGGGCCAGTGGGGCCTACAGGAGACCCTGGACTTCATCCGGATCTGGGGGACCCTCAAGTACCAGCTGGAGCTCGCCATCAACCAGCGGAACGAATATGTCTACCGGGACATTGTGCGTCACATGGAGGCGGCAGGGCATCAGCGCCCAGTCGCCCAGTGTCGCTTCAAGGCCAAGGAACTCAAGAGGGGGTACAAGGCCATCCGCGACAACAACAGGCGCTCCAGACACAGGGCGCGCACTGCCCCCTACTATGATGCCCTGGACTGCATCCTTCATATGAAGGGGTCCATTGTCGCCCCATGCCTCGTGGGCAGCGCTGTGGTCCAGGGCAGGGAGTGGGCCAAGGTACTCCCTCCCCTTGCTGCCCTCCCGGTAGACACGAGCTCCGGGGTCCCCCTCCACCAGGAGGACCACCCGGGAATGGCAGAAACCTGCAGGGCCCACCCTGGAAGCAGCCCAGAGAGCAGCCAATTTTGGCCCAGCCAAGCGGAGTCAGAGGTCGGCAGCCTCACCACCCTGAGCCAGTGGTCCCTGGGGGAGCACTCCCAAGTCGAGGCGCCAGCCTCAGATGTCTCCGAGATGGATATCGAGGGTAAGCGCCCCTCCAGGACAGGGGGGGCCATGACCAGGCGGACAAGGGCAGGGGGCGGTGGGGGGAGGGGGCGGGGGCCCCGGGCCATGCCTCAGCCCCCATGCCCGTGAGGCATGTGGGGGCCCCATAGCAGGGTCCACAATCACCCCCCATCACCCACAGCCCCCTCTCTCACCCGCAGGACATGGGGAGCCCCAGGAATGGACCCTCGAGATGGAGCAGCCGGCTGCGGAGGAGACTGGAGAACAGGTGCCGGAACCAGGTGAGGCAGACAGGGTGGGAGGGAGGGCACCCTGGGAAGCAGGGAAGGGGGCCTCTGGCAGGTGGGATGGATGGGAGGGGCCGGGGTCCGGGGGTGGGGAGGGCATGGGGCCAGGGGCCGGAGGGGCCCTGCCCAATCCTGGGCAGGGGACAGGGGCTGGCTCTGACCCACCCTCCCGTTCCCACAGGGCAACCCCCGCACATGCTGCCTCCACAGCCCGTGGCTCCAGTGCAATGCATGCGGGAGTAGGGGGTGCGGGTCCGCAGGTGCAGGGAGGAACAGGCTGAGGACATAGTCCGGAGGGCGGAGGAACAGGGGGAGCGCATGATAGAGGCCGTGGCCCACATGGAGGTGGCCATAGAGCGGTCCCTGGAGTGGGCTGAGGAGAGGGACAGGAGGCTGGAGGCGGAGGTGCGCCTGGAGCAGAGGCGGGAGCAGAGGGAGCACAACAGGCAGCAGGAGGTGCTCAGGGGCCTCCGGCAGGATACCCAGGCCATGATGCGGGAGCACAGTGCAAAAATGGACCGGTCCCACGACATCGGGACCTACCTGCTCCTGCATGCCGGCACGATGTGCGCTTATGTGCTGGCAGGCGCACCCCCGGGCACCGTGCCTGCCCAGGTCCCCATGCCAGGACCCTCAGCATCCCCGGCCCCTGCCAAGGCACCCCTGCTGCCCCCCCAGCCCCAGGGCCCACGCATGCACCTCCCAGTGCCCCCAGCGCTCCTGAGGTTGCAGCCCCCCGGGGAACAGCCAGGGCTCCGGGCACCCTCTCCCCACCACCACCCGCCCCCCTGCCAGGCCAGGGCCTGGCCCAGGACACTGCAGGGGACACAGACAGTGGGGGGGAGGGGAGCTCGCAGAGCTCAGTGGGCCCCAGCGGGCGCTCGCAGGGACGCCCAAGGAAACGAGGGGGGATGGTGGGAAGGGGGGGAGGGCGACATGATGGGGGGTCCTGGACAGGGACAGGGCAATTGGAGTGGGGTGGCGGGACCGGGTGATTGTGTGCACTGTGGGGGAAATAAAGGCTGCTGTCTGGACTTAGGCTCCCGCTCCAGTTTGTGGGGGACAGGGCTGAGGCCCCAAGTGTGCAGGGGCATGGCCAAGGAACCGGGGGTGCGGCCCCCAGGGGTGGGAATGCCCTCACAATGGGCCCCCCCCAGGAGATGTGGCTCTCCAGGGCATTCCTGATCCGTTTGGCGTAACGGTACTCCCTGGGGTTCTTAGCGTTCACGTACAGGGGCACGGGACCGGGGGCTGGGGGGGCTCGGGGTACTCCAGGGCCGCCCCCTCGGTCTCACAGACATTGTGCAGCACGCAGCAGGCACTGATCACCAGGGCCGAGGTCGTGATGGTGTAATCCAGCCGCCCAGCTAGACTCCTCCAGCGCTGCTTGAGGGCCCAGAAGGCACGCTCCACCACGGTCCGGCTGGAACTCAGGCGGGTATTGTATACCACCTCCGCAGGGGTGCTCGGGACAGGGTAGACCTATAGGGTTTATCTAAGGTATGTATATGCACCATGCGACTTCACTGTGGTCATGCAGTGCACACACCACGTAGGTGAAGCACATGCATTGTACATGTTATGTACATGGTGTGTGCAGGTTCTGTGTTTGGAGCATGCATGCACCTTGGAATGGGCCCTAAAATTGCATTTTCCCTATGAACTTAATGTCCTAATGCAGGATATCGAGGTTCCCCAAAATTGGGATATGCAAAAATTATAGGCCATTTCAGAAAATGTCGTTCTAAGAAATTTGCCCATGTCTCTGGTGGCTTTTGAAACAAAATTCAGATACATTGACTTTCTGACAAAGCACTTCTGGTACAATACCTTTACCAAGCACCTGCCACACCTATGGGTGTTTTTAGATGAGACGCCCCCGTGCATGGACAGTGAATCCACGAGGGGAAGCACTTGTCTGAATTCAGGTGCATGGGCGTACATGCTCTCGTGACCCAGGCACTGCCCACCTCATCCACACATGGGTCAAATCCAGAGTGCCCTATGTGGGGATGGGGTTGGCGTTGCATGGGCGGTGTGGCTGTGTGTGTGTATGCTCGTGTGAAGTGCTCTCCCATGCACAGCACCCACGCACCTGCCCACTGTACTAATCACAAACTCCCCCCACCCCCCGCTGCAGTGGCAATGCTTTTAAAACACCCTATTATAGCTACACCCTTGGTGCTTGGGACACTTCACAAGAACAATACTATAAAATATAAGCCATTTAAAAATAATTTGAAAGGGGAAGATTTTCTTCTGCCTTCTGTAGCAATGGGCAACAATGGTTCACCAACTTACTCTCTCATATAGCTAGCATGCCATGGCTTCAAGAGTTGCAGAGAACATTTCAGGGGCACAGGAGACATGAATGAGAGCGACTATCATCACAGAATGGAGTGGCAGTAGCCCAACCTGTGGCAGGGCATCATCAGCTTGCAGCAGCAGTCATCCCAGGGGGGTAGCACGTCTGAGAGAAAGGGATTTGGGGGCAGCAGCAGCAGTAGGAGGCAGGCAGAACAGGAGCAGTGGGCTGGTAGGAAAAAGGAAGGCAGTGGCACAGGCTTTGTTTGTCACCCCAGGTTATGACAGGGTATTGTCAGCTTGCAGGAACACACAGGATTAGGAATATGTAATTGGAGGGGGCTGAGGGTAGGAGAATGGGAAGAGGGGTAGTTCTTATTTTGTACAAAAGAATGAGGCTGAACAGTAGCAGAAAGCACACTGAACAGCTCACACATACGCACAGAAACCAAGCCTTTGAAACACTGAATGTGCACAGACCAGTAATCAGCTAATCAAAGTTGTAGAGCTCTGTGTGCTCTTAGGTTTTATAAGCTCCCTGTGCCCTCGCCCAAGCTCCTCTGATTGGTACAAGCAAGTTACAAGCATGTGCAAGCAAACACCAATCTCTTAAGTGTGTTGCAGGGGTCTGTGATCTGTCTGCGCTGCCACTTTTCCAGTGGAGACATGTCTTAGGCAGCCATTTTGGGCTCTCACTCCCCCATCCTTTTGCATCTGTTGTTTGCAGCCTGAGCTATGTGCCAGGCAGCCCAGAAAATTAAAAAAGAAATAAATTTAAAACATTATTTCCCCCCTTCATTTTAATGTTATTATTGTTTGTGTTTTTAATAACATAAATGTTATTATTTTTAATGTTTTATGTTTTCAATAACATAAACAAAAATTGCCATTTTGTTTATAATGACCAAAAATGGTCCGTATAAAACATAAATGATTTCCTCACTCCTACAAGAGGAGAGGGCAACAAGGGCAGATTGGCAAATGGGGGAAGAAGGAAGGGAGCAACGTATATGTGTAGTGAACAGAAATGGCGCAAGGATTTTTTGCCACCCTCAGCGGTCACAGCTCCTCTCGCCTGTCCTGCCCCCATCCTATGACAGAGCTGGGAGCAGCTGCCGTTTTTGCCACCCCCTTCAACTTGCTGCCCTATATTTCTGCCTGCGCTGTCTCTATAGTAGTGCTGGTTCTGGTGCTGAAGAGATGTCACAGAAATGAGGAGGGACAGTCAAACCAGTCTGATATTTGTTGGTGCATCCATGGTTGCTTCTAATCTGCACTTGACCTGAAAGTAGTAGACTAGGTGAGGTGCAGCAGCATCTGGAGCCAGATTGCTACTATTGTGTCCATAACCTGTTCCAGAAGGTGCAGGTTTACTAGTGAGTAGTGATTAGCTAGGTTATTGGCACTGAGTGTTGTTTACCTGAGAACATTAGACTGTTTTGTTTCAGGCCGTTAAGTTGACACACAGTCTAAAAGAAGTATTGATTACTTCTGTCAGCAATGGACCAAGAGACTTCTATAAATACTATATGTCGAACACTATAAAATGCTAGTAGAAGTGCTCTTATTGGAGGTGTACTTTGGGAGGAATACTAATGACTATGAAGTTGTTTGTAACTTCATAGTCTTGAAAAATCTTGTGAGGGTGACCGAGTTTCCATTCATCATTATTTCATGAAGGTTGGCTGGTTTTGCACGGCCCCCCCCCCCCCGTTGAGTGTGTGGACAGGTATGTGTTGGTGGGCATCCGTGCGCACACCATGGCATTGGGGGGGGGATGGGTGTCTGCCCATGGAAACACCATGGGCGGTGGGTGGGGGTGTGTACGCGCCTCCAGCGCACCACCCACCTCCACCCGTCACCCACCCATGGAGCCATCTGATAAAATGGAGGAGGCTCCATGAGTCGAGATGGATGGCGGTGGGTGGAGATGGATGTGTGCCCATGGCAAAGGGATCACTCCCATCTCCACCCACTGTTGGAACACACCCACCCCCCACCCACCCCATCCATGCAAAAACTGCTGTTTCCCATTTTCTTGTATAAATTCCAGTTCTGAAACTTTGTGAATTTATTTTAAAATTAATTGGCTTACCATATTCAACAATGATTTTAAATAATTTTAAATACCGAGAGCCATTTTATATTCCTAAATATTACTCTTAGAACAACTATAATGCAAGTATTGCCTAATTCATTTACACGTACAATTAATTTATTTCTGCAATTTAGAGAGAAACCAGGAATTATTTATTTATTTTCTCTCTCTCAAAAAGTAGCTGTCACAGTAGTGTGAAAGACATATGCACTTCCAGGAAATCTTCCCTGAAATTAAAAAGAGGATCATATTGTTAAAAAAACCAGCTTAAATTCCCCAGTTATTTCATTGTATAAATACTGCCTGTGCAAATATTAATTACATTATTATAGTCAGCCTCATTTAAATACTGATAATTTGAATAGCCACTTAATTGGGATAGATCTCTGAGAATAGTTGTTCCCAACATTATAGGCAAAGAATAAGTTGGAGGTATCGGGAGGAGGGGAGCTCAATCCTCCACTCCTGAGCAACCCTCATGGCTCACTCCTGCACAGAGCGATTGTGGGTACACTGCCACAACCCACACCTCCAACAGTCTTAAATCTTTGTGGCGGAGAGGATTTGAAAGTTCAGCCTTTCTTGGGAATTAATTTCAGATGCAACTCAGCTCTTGGTTATTAAAGCTGAAATGAAAAATCTCTGCAAGTGCTGTTTCTGATGGAAACAATTTTTTTTTGCCTTCATCTCATGAGGAGGGAATCTACCAGCATTTTACCCTTGTGTACGTGTGTGTGTCTTTTTAGTAGTTAGTATTTTTTGTCTTATTAGTATTTAGTCTTTTTGGTCTTTTTGATTTAATGTAATACTTTTGATATAATTGTGTAATATTAATTATAATTTAATGCTTTAAATAATTTAATACTAATACTCAGACCAAATGTTTGAGTAAATCTGAAATGGACACTCACAAAAACAGGCATTCCTGTCAAATTCCACACTACCTGACCCACCTGATGCATCGAGTACTGAGGGTTACCATAATGGTACTAAAAAGGATACATGTTTCAACACTGGCCCTGATTCATTCCTCCTCTTTCCCCAGGCTACAAGTGCCTGAGAATGCATAGCAGTGATGTATGGATAATGGTGGTGGTGCCTAGAAGGTGACAGAGCAGTCTGGGGTCAGGAGGGGGTGGTGGTGCAGGAGCAGCGGGGGCTGGGTGGTAGTGGAAGGACCAAACTGGTGCCTGTAAGACTTTTCCAAAAGTCAGATAGGCCTCTGCATACATCCCCAAAGGAATTCAGATGTGTTAAATTGGCAGCATTCCTCACACTGAGACCTTGGATCCAAGTATGCCTGTAATGACAAATTGTGGCAAATTCTGTTTCTGTTGCAAACAGGCCACTCACCTTCATTCGTGTGATGATGAAATTTACCAGCTTTCCCACTGTTTTCACCATATGTTATTTTTTGCAAGTTGAACAGGGCTTCTATGTGGCCAATCCCAAGACCCATATGTACCCCGTGTGCACCCTGGGGGGCTGTTGAGATGCAAACGTGCCAGCTAAGTGCTAGAGAAGTGCTGGAAGTTGCTATAATAAAAGCCACAAAAAATCCAAGAAAGTGACAAAAATGATGAAAACTGAAAAAAATTGCGAGAAAGTGACAATGGGTGAAAACAGACATGACACTTACCCCCCGTGGCTATTTATGCATGTTGCAGGGCTGTATTTGTGCCCTATGCAGCCCTGCAACATGCATAAATGACCACCAAGGGTGGTTAAAGGGTGGTTAGCGTCATGTCTGTTTTCACCCAATGATGAAAAATTCCAGGTAGAGACAAAACAAATGGGAAATGATGAAAAATCACAGGCACCAATATTAACAGTGACTGAAGCATGGAATCACTAGGGGTGTGAAATTAATTTTTGTTTTATGATAATGGTAATGGAAATTCCATTTTTGTTATTAATATTGCAATAATTAAAATGATTCAAAAATTTGAAATAAAAATGAAGTTTCAGAATTTTAAAAATAAATTAAAAATTGGGAATGTACATTTTAGGCTATAACTTTTTTATTTTCCATCCGATTTGCGTGAAATATGGACAATGGAGATTGGTTTAAGGGTCTCAATTTTATAGGCAACATGGTTTGTGATGATCTATGGCTGTAAATTCTTTTTTACTTGTTCAATTTGGATAGACTTTGGACAGATGATACCCTTCATGCAAGGAATTGTTCCTACCACATTTCAGAGATATCGGATAAACAGGCTTGTTTCTATAAGCAATTTACATTTTGTGGTTTATGTAAACATTTCCAATGATAATGTCTTTCTTTTCCATCCAGTCTTGATGAAATTTGAAATCATTGTACCCCTCACCCAAGAGATTATCCCTCCCAAGTTTCAGAATATTAGAAAAACGGCCCCAGTTTTATAAGCAATTGAACTTTTGTGATTTTAAAAGAAGACATGTTAATACAAGTCCTGAAAATTTTGGGACAAAAATCAAAATTTCAGGAGCAAGACAGAGGGGAGGGGTAAGAAGTCTACTAATCAAGAGAAATGATTTGAACATCCCAAATATACCCTGCAGCACTGTGACAGAGGACATAAAAGAATCTCTTATTGTCTCTACTTCCCAATAACAAGCAGGGGGGTTGGGGTGGGAACAGCACAGAATGAGGATACATGATTGACATTTCTGCTGGTCAACTGGCATCACAAACCCATCTTGCACCACTGTGACAAACATAAGAGAATCCCTAGTATAGGCTCATTCTCTGGAGATGCTGCCCAGGCTTCCAACTTGCCAGTACCCAATCACTGCAATCAGGGAGGCTTGGGGGTGGGCATTGGTGAGAAAATATAAACTTCTGCCAACTTTCACAGCCACCACCATGGCTAGAACTTGTGTGGATCATAGGCTGGCTGACTCTCTCTCTCTCTCTCTCTCTCTCTCTCTCTCTCTGTGGAACAGTATTTTCTGAAGTCTTCAGCCTCACTCCAAGTGCTCAAAAAAGCACTTCTGCACCTATTCTCCCCCCAGGTATGCCCCCACAGACTTTGGGGTGCCAATGACTGAAGCCTTTGTGAGTGCCAGTGAATCTAGCACTTGTTCCTCCTCTTCTCTTCCCACCTACTACTGTCTTCTTCACTCTATCTACAAATTATCCCAAAAGAAGATATCTGCATCTAGTAAAATTTTGACAGTTTAAACAGAGACAACACCTGCAAGTCATTTAAGGAAATTTGCAACTCTGTTAAAAACATGAAACTGATATTGCTTATAAAATTGGGAGCCTTTATCTAATCTTTCTGAAATTTGTTATATATGATCCTTTTGGTGAGGGGATCAACAGGTTCAAGCATCATCCAAATCAAATTAATAACAAATACGCTATGGCTGGAAATGGGTGCGCAAACCATGAAATTACTAAATTGTTTATAAAATCAGGACTCTTTATCCAGTCTCTCTGAGACTCTAAAATTTTTCAGGGATTATTCCTAGCATAGGGAATACAATGAGTCCAAATTTCAACAAAAGTAGATGGAAAACAAAGACATTACAGCTGGAAATGTGTGTGCAAACCATGAAATTAAATTGCCTATAAAATCAGGACAATTTATCCAATCTTTATGAAATTTGGCATTGATGACCCCTTGGGTTGGGGCCAATCTGTCCAAATGTCATGCAAATCAGATAAGAAATGGAGAAGTTAAAGTCAGATTCTATTTCCCATTGAAACCAATGAAAACTGAAAATTAAAAACAATAATGAAATTGTGGTCAATCCCAAGCCCCACAAATCCCACACTCATCCACACATGCATGCAGTTGGATGCAAAAGACACACAGAACTCCACTGCAGGCACATTGTGCTGTACAGTCGCTGCACGCATGCACACACTCAAGATCTGCAGGGCTTGGGACTGGCCCCACTGGGCTCTATCCGAAGCCCTACATATCCTGTGCAGAGCTGCATGCATGTGCAGCCATGCAGAAACCACACGGATCCTAATTGCAGGCACATTGTGCCTCGCAGAAACAAGGCGCATGCACACATTTCACGGAATCCACAATGGGATCATGGTCACCATCAATAATGAAAAAGGAAAAAGGAAAAGCCCTAATAATGAAAACAATAATGAAAAACATTATTTTCATTAATAATGACAAATCACCTACAAATCACCAAAGACTGACAAAGTACCAAGTAAAAGCACTCCCAAAAGGTCAGTGTTGCCCTGTGGAATGGGAACATGTGCTATCAACTCAGCCCTAGATGCCAGACTACTCCACCACCTCTCCAGGGCCACTGCTGTTGGGCCTGCCCAGGACACAGGTCATCTGGGGGCTTTGTTATCTGCAGGTGCTCTAGGTATGTGGGTACCCCCTTCCAAATTCCCAAGGGATGGCATGCATGCTAGTTGCTGGATAGCAAAGGTGCTAACCGTTTCATTTCTAAATTTATTTATTTATTTATTTATTTATTTATACTTTAATTTCTATGCTGCCCCCTCCTACCTCTGGCAGCTAAGGGCAGCTCACAACAAAATAATAACAATAAAAACATTCTAATAAATAACAAATTACAAAACATATAAAAATAGTTTTAACAAATCAATAAAACCAAAGCATTAGTCCATAAAAGGCATTAAAAGGGCCTTTTATTTATTTATTTATTTTTATTTACTTATTTTACTAATTTATATCCCTCCCCCTCCTGCCACAGGCAGCCCGGGGCAGCTAACAACAATAATAAAAATACAATAACAGTTAAAATATATCCCCTGATGGGATCACAATAATAAAAGCACAAAAAGTTGAAAATTAGAGGTACAGCTGGGTGTCATCTGCATACTGATGACACCACACCCCATACCCCTTGATCACCTCACTGAGCAGCTGCATATACACATTGAACAGGAGAGAGGACAAGACAGAACCCTGCGGGACCCCACACAGGAAGTCTCAGTATGATGAAAAACAGTCACCAAAGAACACCCAATGATTTCTCCCAATCAGGAATGAGCAGAACCATTCAAGAATGATCCCGCCCACCCCACAGGCATGTCACCAACATCTCATGGTCACCGGTATCAAATGCAGCCAAAAAATCAAACAGGACCAATAGGGTCGAGTGACCCTGGTCCTTTTCACAGCGGAGATCATCTACCAAAGCCACAAGTGCTGTCTCAGTGCCATGCCCTGGATGACAGCCAGACTGTGAAGGATCAAAATAACCGACACGGTCAAGATGCCCCTGGAGCTGCTGAGCCACCACCCATTCAGTAACCTTCCCTAAAAAGGAAAGGTTAGAGACAGGCCGATAGCTGGCAGGGGAGTCAGCATCAAGCTATGGTTTCTTGAGCAGAGGCCACACCACTGCCTCCTTGAGGCAGCTCGGCACTCTGCCCTCCCACAGGGAGGCACTGACTACCCCGGACAGAAACAGTCCCATTGTCTCCCAGCAGCTCTTAACCAGCCAAGACGGGCATGGATCTAATTCACAAGAAGTGGATCGTGCCACCCTAAGCAACTCCACCACGTCAGCGGGTGTCACCGACTGAAAGTATTCCCACAAAATTGGACAAGCCGGGGTTTCTACAACCTCTACCTCCTCCACTGTATTAAATGCCGCAGCGAGGTCTTGGTGAATACGAGCAATTTTCTCCGCAAAGTAATCCGCAAAAAGGTCACAGCGGGCAGATGATGACTCAACCCCAGGGTTGAGTGAGGCCAGACTGACCAGCCACTGCACAACCCGGAACAGCTCCGCCAAATGGGATTTTGAGGCAGCTTCTTAACCGCATACTTTAATAAAGCAGCAGACTGTTAAATATCCAGTGCAAATATTGTAATTCAATTATATAATTTATCTGCCTGTATTACCTTGAGCAGAATTATGCAGACAAACAAAAACACATTTAGATTTAGATGGATATTATGGCCTTAATTATAGCAGCTGGGAATGGCTCTTTGATTAACTAGAGAAGGCTGCCTGACTTCCTGCTATGAACTGTTATATTTCAAATACCTGACAGCAAATCAAGAATGACAGCAGAGTGGAGTGAACAAGAAGGGGAGAAAAATGACATATTATCTGAGGATAAAACAGAATCTGAAGCTGAATAAATGTAAACAAGTATGAAATTTTGTTGGTATTACATTTTTATATTAATTGTTGGCTTGTCTGAAGTAAAACCTACCAAGTTAAAGAAAGGAGGGGGAACCCTTTAAATATCCATGGATATCAAGCCAATTGTATTAATGAAATACATGTGTCTGTGACTAATATGCCTTTGACCTGTGGCCAGTGTCTTCAAGTTTCATTTTCTTTCAAGGGTGCTGTACTCCTAAAGAAGGCATTCAAAATAGAGAAATGTATTTTGATGTATTATGTGATTGCAAATTGGAAAGGATTTAAACCATTAAGCTAGAAAAGCTTGGCATAGAAAAAGGGGAAAAAATAAACAAAATTCTCTTTGAAATGAAGATCTCAGACTAAAGTAGTAAGTAATAGAAAAAAGAAATCTACCAAGAACATTAAAAGTGCTATATTGGGTCCTTCCAGTCCAGCACCCCACCTCCAACAATGGCCACCTGGTAGGGTGGCCATACCTCCACTTTAAAAGAGAACGCTTGTGAAAAATACATGTTGCAGGGCTTCATTGGTTTCAGTGCAGCCCTGTACCGTGTATTTTTCATAAGTGTCCTCTTTTAAAGTGGAGATATGGCCACCCTACCACCTGGCTTCAGTCACATCACAGAAGTGCATGACAGGTCTTAATGGAATAATCCATTCTCTGCTATTCATTTCCAGCTTCCAAAAGAGGATATGTCCCCTATCCAGCTATATTAATTACCATTTATGGTCCTATCTTCCTATAACTTATCCAACCCTTGTTATACCCAGCTATGCTACTGACCTTCACAACATGCTCAGACAACAAGTTCCACATACTAACTGTATAACTTAGTGAAAAATTACTTTCATTTGTTTGCTTGTTTTAAATCTGCTACTAGTTAGTTCCACAAAGGGTAATTTCAGATGTGATGGGCCTAGAGTCCCATTACGCTGAATCACAAACCAGGATCCGTTTCGGATCCATTTCGGATCCCAGTCAGGAATCAGGCTGTCCGTCTTTTAGATGTGAAGGCCTGATTCTCACCGGGGATCGAAGAGGGGGTGGGACTGCATGGTGCGACATGTGGCCGCACAGCCCCTCCCCCCCGCGCTTCCCCAGCTGCCAACCCTCTGGGAGACAGGTGGATGCAGCAGCCAATTCTGCCACTGTGCCTGATCCCGTATCACAGTCTGGGCCACGATCCGGGATGGGCCAAAGGTAACAGATGTTACTTTTGGCCCATCCTGGAACTGTTAGGAAGGGGGGGGAATAGATAGGGTTTCTGGAGAAGGGGTACTGCTCGTGGCCGTCTCTCCGAGGTCACACTGGGTTGTGGGTAATCCCCTCAGGTTGTTGGGTGGGCTTTCCTACGTTAACAGAAGGCAACCCATTTCATCATAGGGGCGGAGAGAATGTGCCACTCGCAGAAGGAATGGGGGAAAACAAGCAAGGGGGGGGAAACAACAGCCGTTACTGCCAAGCGCGCCTGGGCACCCCGGTGAGGCACAGTGCAGGAATCCACTTGAAGGGGGAGCAGGGGAACGGGGCCAGGGAGGGGGAAAAGGGGCAGGGAAAAGAAGGGGCTAGGAATATGGTAGGAGGAGGGAGGAAAAGGGCTCTCACGTACTGGGAAGAGGGGGTTAGAGGGGCTGGGAGAGGGAAGACACGGACAACAATACACCAGCCCAGGAACTCGCAGGAGGGGGGAAGGGGAGGGGAATGCTGGAGGTTCACTCTCACCACGTTTATACAAGGGCTCAAGAGGGAGGGGGAATCAGGTATAGCAAGGCAGGGTACACAGACACTGTATTCAAGCAACAACAATCTCTACCACAGACACTTAGCTTTCACCAACGTAGAAGCAAGGGCCAGTCTCTCTCTCTCTATTACCGGCGGAGGCTTACGGTCCCGCCGGCAGCTTTATACCCCTCACGAGCTCTACAGGTGTCAGCCCTTGAGTCCTAATTAGGGCCCCGCCCCGCGCCGAGCGCGCTCTGCCGCTAGGCGCGCACTGCGTCGGGGCAGGGTGGGGATTCCCATCCCGGAGGCTCCTGACTGTGAAGGGGGAGGAGCCTGGTTTGTTGTCGGGGAGGCGTCCTGATGACGCGAGGGTGAGCCTTGCCCTGTAACTGAGGGGGCCGTCGACTGCCCCTCCCGAGCCCTCCAGGAATTACCCCGCCACCTCCGCCGCTGAGGCATGCCACGGGACTGCGGCGTGACAGGAATGTGACCAAGTTAACCACACTTCCAGCCTCCAGAAGCATGATTATTATGATTCCTGTGAGGCATTCACCATGGTGAACATCTGACGGGAATCTTTTAGACATAACAGGACAAACGGTCACCACAGGGGGTTCACTGTGGTTGACCGTGGTCCCGTTACATCTGAAATTACCCAGAGTGTCACCTAGTTCTAAGACTGTTTGAGCGGGTCAAAAACACTAGCTATTTACTTGCTCCACACCAATCATGATTTTGTAAAATTCTATCATAGGTCATTTTTACATGCCCCCCCTCTCGGTGTTCTGGCGGGTGTGCGCGCACTGGGGGGGGGGGACAGTCCCTGTAAATGGCCAGCGGTGAGATGGGTGTCTGATCAGTGTTCGTCCACTGAGTGGGATGGGTGGGGGTGCATGCGAGATGAGTGGGAGTCCATGTAAAGGCCCCTACATCCCTAGTAAAGCTCCCTACATCCATGTTCTCTTCTGCTCTAACACACTCCAGCTCCTTGCACTTACCGAAACTTGGATCTCCCCCTCCGACTCTGTCACTCCTGCTACCCTCTCCTTTGTGGGTCTCTCCTTTTCTCACCAGCCCCGCCACAAAGGCCTGGGTGGTGGCGTGGGCCTCCTCCTCACTACTTCCTGTCAATTCCAACCACTTTTCACTCCCCCCTCTCTCTTCTTCCCTTCCTTTGAGGCTCACTCTGTGCACCTCTACTCCCCCCTCCATCTCCGTGTTGGTGTCATCTACCACCACCACCCCTGTTTCTCACCCTTCCTTTTTGAACTCAAGTCCTGGCTCACTTCCTTCCTCTCTGACGATACCTCCACTCTCATCCTCGGTGACTTCAACATTCATGTTGATGTCCCTTCCCAGTCCTTCATCTCTCACTTCCTCTCACTAGCCTCCTCCTTCAACCTCCACCTTTGGACCAACTCCCCCTAATGGCCATTCTCTTAACCTCGTTTTCTCTAGGAAGTGAGGGAGAAGCAGGGGCCCCACCTTTCCCTCACTCCGTGGATGCCCCCCCACCTGTCAATCTCTCAGCCGGGGGAAATGAGGGAGAGGCAGGGCCTCTGTCTCTCTCTCCCTCATTTCCCCTTGCTGAGTCTGTGACCGGCAGGGGGTGGGGTGGGAGAGGCAGGACCTCTGCCTCTTCCTCACTCTGTTGGCCCCTTCTGCTGCTTGTCAGTTGGAGTCGGACGGGGTTCCCGAGCTCGGGGTTCCTAGCTCCTGGCCACTATCAGGTCAGGAGCTGGGGACCCAAAGTGTGGGCCCCCCACAGGAGCGGAGCCTGGGGCAGCTTCCCCGAACCGCCTAACAGTAGGGCCGCCCCTGCTGTTGACCATTCACTCTTGCTGAACTCACTTCACTCCCTTGGCTTCCATGGCTCCATCCATGACTGGTTCTCCTCCTACCTGTCTGACCGCTCCGTCAACGTTTCTCTTGCCAACTCCATCTGCTCCTCCTTTCCACTCTCTGTTGGTGTTCCCCAAGGCTCTGTCCTTGGCAATCTCCTCTTCTCTATTTATACTTTGTCCCTAGGCAAGCTCTTTGCCTCCCATGGCTTCCAATATCACCTCTACACTGATGACACTCAACTCTATCTCTCTACTCCCCCTCTCTCTCTTTCTATCTATTCAAGCTCACCTCACCAGCTATCTCTCTGACATCTCTACCTGGATGTCTTAATATCAAGTCAAACTCAACATGACTAGAACTAAACTCCTTATCTTCCCCCATCATCCTTCCTCGCCCTCGTCCCTGTCTATCCTCATCGACGGGGTCACCATTCTTCCTGTCCCCCAAGCCCATAGCTTAGGCTTCATCTTTGACTCACACCTTTCTTTTAAACCCTACATTGATTCTGTTGCCAAATCCTGTAGCTTCTCCCTCTATAGCACTGCTAAGATTCACCCTTTTCTCTCTGTCTCCTCTGCCAAAACCCTTGTTCATGCCCTGGTCTTCTCTCACCTCGATTACTATAACCTCCTTCTCACTGACATCCCCTGATGTCACATTTCTCCCCTGATCTCTGTCCAAAACTTCTCCTCCATTCCTTCTCCCTAGCTGCCCCCCACACCTGAAACTCCCTTCCTGCCCACATCCGCCTCACCCCCTCCCTTCATACCTTCAAATCCCTCCTCAAGACCCACCTCTTCCACTCTGCCCTCCTCAACTCCTCGGTCCCCTCACCTAACTCCTGCTGATACCCTCCATTGAGTACAATCTGTTGCCTGAGGTCTGTGTACTCATATTCTCACCACATGGACCAACCAGCCATCATTCTTGCTGTAACCAAGCCAAGCGCATGCACCTGGGACCTCACATCTTCATGAATGTTACACTCCTTGTCTATCCCTTTTTTCCCCTTCCTTCATCTCCCCCACCCCCACCCCCTGTCTCTCAGACTGTAAGCCCTAGGGCAGGGACTATATCTATTCAATTAATTTTTAAAGCACCAGGTGATTTGCTGGCACTATATAAATGCTTGATAATAATAATAATAATAATAATAATAATAATAATAAGAAGAAGAAGAAGAAGAAGAAGAAGAAGAAGTATGCTGTCTTTTGAATACCTATTAATAAGTGTTCCACAATGATTACCTTCCATCAAACAGAGGTAAACCACAAGTAACTCCTTTGATTTAATTAAACTGAAGTAACTACTCCACTTTGATAGCATTCCGATAAACAGTGTAAACTGAAGTAGTACTAGGTCATTGGCTCCATAGGTGAGACATGATAACTACTGTACTGAGGTCACTACTTTCACACTGATATGTGTTCACATAGACAATTTCTTCAAAATAGAAACCAATGGGGAGTATTTATTTATTTATTTATTTATTTATTTTATTTAATATATTTATATCCCGCCCCTCCTGCAAGCAGCTCATGGCAGCTAACAAATTTCAGTTAAAACAATTTTTAAAATATTAAAACAATCATAAAAATCTTACAAAAGAACAGGAAGGACAGAAATTTACAAAAAATAATATGTACTCCTGATCTTTCAGGACTACATACTTCTCTTCCTACTCCTGATTCGCTTTGGTCTAGCACTTTGTTAGAGTGAATGTCTCAAGAGTAAAAGAGAAGTAATGCCCCACTATGGGTAAAAACAAATGAGACGTTGGCCCGCGTTGGCCTGCCGTGGTTCACTGTGGCCCAGGACTCACTTGCACGTGTGGTCCCACATCACCAGATAGGAGTAGGAGTAGGATGGGTAGGAGGCTGTCCCACGATGTGTCCTCAGTAAAATCTCTGAGGCCCAGACCAAGGGTCACCCGCATGAGCCAACACAGCCCAACATGGGCCAGTATGCTTGTTCAACACCACCATCCATGCCATTGGGCAGGGGTCACCATGGGCATGCACCATGCCTGGTCACCATAGCTGCCCATCAGGATGGGGAGTGGGTCACTGTGAATGGGGTGGATATTGGGCTGGTTGGGCTGCCCACCCGCCCATTTATGACGATTCCTTCCTACCCATGTCGTGCAGGCAGTGGGATGACTCTTCAGGTGGCGGGCACATTTGTTTCCTGATGCTCACTGACCTGGAGAGTACTGGCTCATTTTCCACCCCAGGCCAGAGAGCCACCTCACCACCTTCACGTTTGTTTTTACCCTATATTGTAATAACAATATAATAATAATATTGTCATTCTCATCGTAACCAAGCCAAGTACGTGCACTTGAGACCTCGCATCTTCATGAATGTTAGACCCCTTGTCTCTCCCTCTGTTCCCCTTCCTAAGTCTCT
>QEPC01000715.1:1561073-1600871 GCA_003113815.1 Sphenodon punctatus
CCCCCCAGGGATCGGGTCTATACTTACCGGCGGCTGCGGGGACGCCATGGCCGCTGGTGCTGGGGGGGTGGCTCTTTTTTTAAACAAAAATCCAGGCTGGGCAGGGTGGGTGGGGGGTGTCCCCCCTTCCACCCGCGCAGCCTGGACTCGGGGAGGGGGTTTTTAAAACTTTTTTGGTGGGACTTACATTGCAGCCATTCATTTAAATGGCTGCAATGTAAAAAAAATCCGGTACCCGGAATCCAGTAATGGGACCGGATTTACCGGGTTGAATCCGATAATGCCGGTATGCCCAGTACCGGCATTATCGGATACCGGATTTACCGGTATTCCCACTCCTATTGGTTACTCAGTAAAAACTGGGTAATTTTGAATACCAAGTTTCAGTAGTATTTCCAAGTCATGCAAATGAGCTGTTTCTGACAGAAACAGCATTTTGCCGCAATTTGTCATTCCCCCTGTAGCTAAGATAAGCATAGGTCTGAGAGGGGATCCAGTAGGAGCATCAGTGAGCACAGAGAAGTCTGTGGGGATGACAAGTTAGGGAAAACTTGATGGAAGAGGTAGGTTTTCAGGAGGGAGGGAGCAGAACAAATGAGTTCACAGAGTGAGTTCCATGTCAAAGATGGTTCAGATAGCAGGAGACTTGAGATGAATGAAGGGATGGCAGAGGAGGAGTGAAGTGCCATAATATATTTTTTATGAATAATTTTATCAGCTGCACACCCCAGGAGTGCTTTATATTTAATAAAATTGATTGCTGTAACTATTATCAAAGTTACTTCTGAAATATGAAGAACCAAAGGGCAACAAGACAATGTGCATTTTTACATACCTCTTAAGTGCTGGTCTTTCAATCATCTGGGTTTACAAGTCCACAAGTAAGTTCCGGATCCATTCTTCACACACACACTGCCCTGAGGCAGCCTAAAGGCTACTTTAGCAGCTGTAGATGTGACAGGCTGCCAAGGAAACCAAGCAACCACAGCTTCCTGGAACAAAGCAGTTTACTAGGAGAACTTTTTACACACAAAAGTTCTGGGAGAAGTTCTATGCAGAAGTTCAAAGAGCTGGATGTTTAAGATCTGGGTGAGTGATTTAGACACACAGAAAGTTCAGGATGTAACAGCAAACATACAGGAGAAATGAGTGTGTAAAAACACCCTGTGTCGTCGCCATCATTGTCGTCATCGCCATCATCACCGTCGTCGCCATTGTCGTTGTCGTCATCACCTCCTTCTTCTTCTTCTTCTTCTTCTTCTTCTTCTTCTTCTTCTTCTTCTTCACTTAGCAGCATACTCTTTCTTTTCTAAACACCCACACACATTTTCCTGGCAGGACACCTAATGTAGCTACTGCCAAAATATGAAGGACTGCTCCATCCATTTATCAGGTGAAAGGAAAGTATCATCTACCCAGGTGCCTGTCAGGCTACAGTAGGAGAGTGGAGCTGAAAGTTGGGGCCAATTGGGAAGATGCCTTGATCACGTGGCTAATCAGTTATGCCTAGTGTTACTGTTGAGAAGCCTAGGCTTTTCAATGTGATCTTGGTGTGTCTTACAGGCTCCTTCTCTCCAGCTGTTCATTGGCTGGGCAATGGGATGGTTATCTGGGTTTTCATTACACCCAAACCGGTTGGTATTCCCTGTTTCTGCTCCTGCTTTGAGCCTTGCCTTCTGGTCCTGCCTTGATCATTATTTGGCACTACTTGCCCCCTGATTCAACATGTTTACTTGACCTTGCTCTCATCTACTGACCACTGATATGGAGCTCACCCCAGACTCAGGATATGTCTTCTGGGTCCCCAACACTGGCAATCAAAACACTGTGTTAATTAGTTACCATTTTCCAATTCCTGAGCTGATGAAAAACTGTCAAGTTGAAATAAGAACATAAATAGTGCCATATTGGGCAGACCACGGTCTATCAAGCCCAGCACCTGTCTCTGACAGTGGCCAAACTCAGTCACTTGGAAGAAGTACCCAACAAGTCACAATGGGGTGATTTGTTCCCTGTTGTTCACTCCCAGCTTCCAATAGTAAGAGGTTACATTCCTCCAAACCTACCTGACTATTAGCTGCTAATGGACCTATCCTCCAGAAACTTGTCCAATCCTTTCTTAAACCCAGTTATATGTCTGGCATTGATCACATCTTCAGGCATCAAATTCCACAACTTAAATTTTGTGTTCAGTGAAAAATACTTTCCTTTATTTGTTTTAAATCTGCTACATGTTAATTTCATGGTAGTGTCCTCTAGTTATAGAAGTAAATAACCATTTCCTAATTCCAAACCACTTATGATTTTATAAATGTCTATCATATCCCCTCTCAGTCATCTCTTCTCCAAGCTGAAGAGCCCTAATCTATTTAGCCTCACTTCATAGGGGAGTTGTTCCATACCCTTTATAATTTTTGTTGTCCTTCTTTGTTCTATTTCTACTACATCTTTTTTGAGATGGGGCGACCAGAACTGCACACAATACTCCAGGTGTATTCATACCATAGAACTATATAGAGGCATTATGATATTTTCAGTTTTATTCTCTATCCCCTTATGAATAATTCCTAACATTCTGTTTGGTTTTTTGACTGCCACCGCACACTGAGCTGAGGATTTCAATGAATGCACTATGACTTGAAACTTCTTTTTCCTGAGTGGTAACTCCTAATTATGTGTATGTATAGTTTAGATTATTTTTCCATATGTGCATCACTTTGCACTTGTTCACATTATTTTTCATCTGCCATTAGATGCCCAGTCACCCAGTCTCACAAGATCCTCCTGCAATTCTTCACAGTCTGCTCATGTTTTAACTACCTTGAATAACTTTGTATCATCTGCAAATTTGATCACCTCACTCCTTACTCCCTTTTCCACATCATTAATGAATACATCATACAACACTGGTCCCAGTACAGATCCCTGGGGCACTTGGGTATTTACATCTCTCCATTGCAAAAACTGACCATTTAGTCTTACTCTTTGTTTCCTATTCTTTAATCTGTTACCAATCCACAGTAGGACACTGCCTCCTATTCCATGTTTTTTTAAATTTCTTCAAGAGTCTTTCATGAGTAGTGTGGCCATACCTCCTCTTTAAAAGAGAACACTTATGAAAAATACATAGCGCAGGGCTGAACTACAACCAATGCAGACCTGCAATATGTATTTTTCATAAGTATCCTCTTTTATAGGGGAGGTATGGCCACCCAACTCATAAGGGAATTTATCAAACACTTTTTGAAAATCCAGATATACTAAGTCGACTGGCTCACCTCTATTCACATTATTAGTTACACCCTCAAAAAATTCAAATATATTAGTGAGACATGACTTCCCTTTGCTAAATTGACACATCCCCATTAATATACACAGTAATTCTGTTCTTAATAATCCTTTTCACCATTTTAAATGGATTGTTAATTCAGTAAATATGGCTAATAATCTAAATTCCAGATACCTATTTGGTTAACTGATCAGTAACTGCAATCTGCAGTGGCTAACTGGTTGACCCGGATACCAGTTAATGCTGCTCTATTGTTAACCAAATAATGGATTTATTGTATGTATAATTAGTTTCCTTTTTTATTTTTGTATTTCATCATTTTCAGTTTACTTCCAGATAAATGACATAGTTGCATCCAGCAGATTTGAAAAAGGTATTCGAATGGAAAACTGAGTTAAACTTGAAACTAGGGTCAGCAGTGGAAGAGGCCAGGAGTATAAATGGACAAATTAAACAGCAGAATGGATGAGAAAATGGCAAGCAGCAATATGGTAAATAGCACAATCTGATTTATGTATTTATTCAGATTTTAAACAATAAAACCTCCCACCTTCACCTCAAAACTCCCACCATCCCCACACCCTTCCCAAAAACTCATCCAACCCCTATCTCCACATGCCAAATGCCTTTTCAATTAAAAAGGGTTACACTGCCTCCAGAAGAAGATTAGGCTCAGACTCAAGTGAATGTCCTGGGGAAGGGAGTGCCACAAAACTGGGGCAGCAGCGAAGAATGCCCTCCTGTGCATCCCCATCCTATTGGGACAAGGGTAACAGATGAAACCTGCAAGAGGGTGCTCCTGGCCAACTGTAGGGGTCACAGTGGGACATGGTAGGAAAGGTGGTCTTTTGGATATTTCATTTATTAGATTTCTTTGAAGCCCCCTCCTGCCACAGCAGCTTGGGTGGCTCACAACAGCTTAAAATGATGTAATACACAAAAACACTAAAACCAACAATAAAACCCAAAGCAGAGTTTTAAAACATCCCATCCACCATACCCAACCCCCAACTGTTTCCCTCACCATATATGGGATCCATACCACTTAGGGCACAAAGCACCAATGTGCTTATATGGTAACTCAGCTAAACCATTTAGTGCACAAAGCACCAATATAGGGTATTTTCAGACGTGACGGGCGGCCGGTTCACCACAGTGAACCACCAGTGGGGGTGAACAGCGCAACCACGCCCGGGGGTAGGAAAACGAACCAAACAGATGTGCCGGGAACGGAACCACGGGCCGGAACTGGGCCGCACCATCGCAGGCCGCGGCAGCACAACAGACGTGCAGCCGAACCCCCGCCGGGCACTAATCCCCCACAAGGCACCGGGCAGGGGCGGGACACAGACATGGCCGCCTGAGGGCAAATGAAGCCACAAGGCACACAAGGGAACACCCACACAAGGGAAACGGGAAGGGAGGGGGGAAGAGCAAGAACAGGCTGACAGCCGGCACACACAGCAGACCCACAGCGGGGCACAATGCACGACCACACACCTGGGCACACACACACACACACACACACACACCAGGGAAAGGTTGGGAAGGGTGGGCAGGGGCACCCGGAACACCCCACCAGGAACAACGGGAGGGACGAGGGGGGGCACCACCAAGGGGAAAGGCACAGGCAGCAGCAATCCCCACCCCCACACCACCCCAGTCCAGTCCAAGGAGGCGCCCCCACAGGAACAGAGGCAGTCTCGGAGGGGGGGCGGACCCACAGAACAAGGCACGTTGGGGGCCCCCAAAGCACAGTGAGGCCAGCGGAGAGGGTCCAGGAGGAGGAGGAAGGGGGCCCCACAGTCAAAGGGGGGCACATGCAGGGCAGCCGGGTCCAGTGGAGCCCCTCTGCAGGTCCAGCGACGCTCCAGCAGCACCCACCCGGGCAGGGGTAATGGACCGGTCCGGTCTGGTCCGGGGGGGGCCATCCCCCAGGTTCCGCAAGCAACCGGGGGGGTGCAGTCGGTGCCAGGGCCGCTGGGGGAGGGCCGCCAGCAGCACACGGGTGGGTCGGGAGGCCACACCGAGCGCCCCACACAGCCACGGGGATGGAGGGGGCCCAGAACCATGGGCAGGGGCAGCAGCAAGCAGCGTGCCGGGCGGGAGCTCACCGAGGCGGGGTCTGCAGGTCGGGAGCAGCCAGCGGGGACCAGGGACCCTCCCCAGACCGGGGCGTGAGCCCACATGGGGGCACCACACCGGGGGGCCAGGGAGGCGACGTGGGGCTCACAGGCCGCCGCTGGGGGCCCTGGTGGCCCCAGGGCCTGGGTGCCCTGCCCGGTGGACCAGGTGGGGCCAGTGCAGCATGCCCCGGCGGTACCCCTGCAAGGACATGTAGTGGGCGATCAGGTAGTAGGCCTCGAAGGGATCAGGCATGGTGAGGGCCAGCTGCACATCCACACGCGCCCACACCGCCAACAGGGATGACATCTCCACCGCGGAGGGCTCCGGCACACAGCAGGCAGCAGAAGGGGGCCACGGAAGATGCCCCAGCTCCAGAAGCCGCTGGAACGCCGCCCCACGGGTGCGCTGGTACCCACGGGCCCCGTGAACACAGGAGAAGTAGGTCACGGCCAAGGCAGGGCCACCCTCGGCCAGGCACTCCGAGTAGGCGCCCAGACCACACACCACCAGCGCTGACACGGTCTCCGAGGCGCTCCAGGGCACATGGGCGCACAGCACCTCCGGGATGCGCCCCTCGGGGAAACGAGCCAGCCCCAGGGCCTCCGCATGCAGCCGGCAATCACGGGCGCTCACCACATGGCCAAAGTAACGGAGCCCGGAGCTCAGGCTCTCGTAGGCACCTGCACGGCTCCCCGGCCCGGCCAGGAGCAGCTGCACGGCAGGGGTGTGCCACAGGTCGCACAGAGACATGGTCTCGCGGAAGGCCCAGATATGGGGGGCCCCTTGGGGGCCGGCCAGCGGGAGCCCCATGGATGGGCAGCCAGCCATGGTCCAGCACAACAGGGAATGGGACACGGAGCCCGGAGGGCACACAGACTGCCCAGGGCCGGGAGAGGCTCGGCCCGGCCCCCGGGACAGGGAACACGGGCCCGCACCGCAACATTGTAGCACAACAGAGCGAGGCGTGGGGTGCGGGCCCGGCACAGCTGCAGAGAACAACAGCGAGCTCTCTGTCTGCCTAATCGCACCTTCAAGGCCATCCCGCTACAAACAGCGAGGGGAGGGGGCCCGGGGTGCTGGGGGCGGGAGCAGCCGGAATGCACCGGCACAGGGCGCGCGCAGGGCCGCGAGGCCGACCCCCGGGCGGGGCCACCAGCACCGGGCCGGCATAAGCGCTCCCAGCCCCCACCGGGGCCCCAGCACCATGGAGCGCGATAGGGCAGGTGGGAACTGGATGTTCCTCGCGCTCGCGGCTGAGTGGCACCGTGACCACACTGAGCAGCTGTGCCTCCTGACCGAGAGGGTGCACCTGGCCGTCCGCCTGCGCTATGTCCTGGCCCTGCGGGCTGGCGTGCGCCTCCGGGGCCAGCAGGCCCGCAGGAGAGTCCGTGGCCGGCTCAGGGCTCGGCGCCGGGCCTGGGGGGCGTGGCTGGCCGCCTGCCGGAGCCTCACCCGGCCCGCTGCGCTCCGAGGGGCCGCGAGGCGGTTCCGCTGGGCAACGCAGACCCTCCGCCGGGCAGCGCTGCTGGCTATGCCCATAGCGCGGAGCCTATGGGTCACGGAGCGGCCCCAGGCCTGGTGGGAGCGGGCCCAGGCCCACTGGGGGGAGGCCGAGTGGGGGTCCCACTTCCGGATGGGCAAGGCCACCCTGCTGCGCCTAGCGGAGCTCCTCACGCCCTGGCTGGAGCGGCAGCACACCTCCATGCGGGAGCCCATCCCCATGGTCCAGCGGGTGGCCATAGGGGTCTGGGCCCTCGCAACGCCCGACTCCTGCCGCTCCGTGTCCCAGCACTTCGGGGTGGGGCTCAGCACGGTCGCCTGCATCGTGCGGGATGTGTGCGAGGCTGTGGAGGGCGTGCTCCTCGACAGGACCATCCAGCTCCTGGACCAGGGCGCTGTGATGGCTGGCTTCGCGGCCGGGGGCTTCCCGAACTGCATCGGAGCCGTGGACGGCACACACATCGAGATCCTGCGCCCGGCCGCGGGGGAGGCCCTGGAGTATGTGAACCGGCACGGATACTACTCCCTGCACCTGCAGGGGGTGGTGGACCACCGGGCCCGCTTCATAGACATCTACACGGGCAACTCCGGCCGGAGTCACGACGCCAGGATCATGACCATCTCCCCCTTCTATGCCCGCATGTACCGGGGGGACTTCGCGGACATGGGCATGAGGTGGATCGAGGGTGTTCCCATGCCCCCCTGCATCCTGGGGGACCCCGCCTACCCCCTGACCCGCTGGCTGATGAAGGTCTACCCTGTCCCGAGCACCCCTGCGGAGCAGGTATACAATACCCGCCTGTGTGCGAGCCGGACCGTGGTGGAGCGTGCCTTCGGGGCCCTGAAGCAGCGCTGGAGGAGTCTAGCTGGCCGCCTGGACTTCACCGTCCCCACCTCCGCCCTGGTGATCGGTGCCTGCTGCGTTCTGCACAATGTGTGCGAGACCGAGGGGGCGGCCCTGGAGTACCCCGAGCCCCACCGGCCCCCCGGTCCTGTTCCCCTGTACGTGAACGCAGGGAACCCCCGGGAGTACCGGTATGCCAAAAGGATCCGGAACGCCCTTGCAACCCACATCGCCCGGGGGGGCCCGCTGTGAGGGCCTTCCCGCCCCTGGGGGCCCCACCCCCCGTTCCGTGCCCATGCCCCTGTACACGCGGTCCCACAGCCCTGTCCCCCCCACAAACGGGCCGGGGACAACTGTCTCTTTACAACACTTTATTGCCCACACAGTGCACACAATCACCCTGTGCCCCCTCCCCACCCCCGTCCCCGTGACCCCGTCCACCACCCGCCCTCATGTGGCCCTCCCCCTCCCCCCCCTTCCCACCATCCCCCCGCGTTTCCTGGGCCGACCCCTCGTGCGGCCGCTTGGGCCCACCGAGCTCTGGGAGCTCCCCTCCCCCCCACTGTCCGTGTCCCCTGCCGTGTCCTGGGCCGGTCCCGGCCCCGGCAGGGGGCCGGGCGGCGGATGGGCAGCTGTGCCCGGTGCCCCGGTCGCGCCCCGGGGGGGCTGGACCCTCCGGAGGCCCGGGGGCACTGGGAGGCGCATGCGAGGGCCCTGGGGCCGGGGGGGCGCCAGGGGCGGCAGGGCTGGGCCCGGGGGCGCCGAGGGGCCCGGCATGGGGACCTGGGCGGGCAGGGCGCCCGGAGGTGCGCCGGCCATCACGTAGGCACACATGGTGCCCGCATGCAGGAGCAGGGAGGTCCCAATGTCGTGGGACCTGTCCATCTTTGCACTGTGCTCCCGCACCATGCCCTGTATGTCCTGCCGGAGCCCCCTGAGCAGCCCCTGCTGCCGCTGGTGCTCCCGGCGCTCCCGCCTCCGCTCCAGGCGCACCTCCGCCTCCAGCCGGCGGTCTGTCTCCAGGGCCTTCTCCATGGACCGCTCTATGGCCGCCTCCATGCGGTCCACGGAGGCGATCATGCGCTCCCCCTGTTCCTCCGCCCTGCGGACGATGTCCTCCGCTTGCTCCTCCCTGCGCCTGCGGACCCGCGCCCGGTACTCCCGCATCCGCTGGGCTGGGGCCGCGGCCGGCGGAGGCGCCGCGCGCGGGGGCTGCCCTGTGGAAATGGGCGGGTGGGTCAGTGCAGGGCCCTGTCCCCTAGCGGGGTCGGGTCCCGGGGCCCCCTGCCCCCCCTCCCCCACTGAGGCCAGAGGCCCCCCTGGGCTGGCGCCCGGGGGGCCCTCCCGCAATCCCAGCCCTCCCGCCTTACCTGGGTCCGGCACCTGCTCTCCTGTGCCCTCCGCGGGGGCCTGCACCGTCTCGCTGGCCCGGTCCTGGGGCTCCCCATGTCCTGCGGGCGGGAGAGGGGGGAGCGGGTGAAGGGGGCTGGTTGTGGCCCCTGCAGCAGGGCCCCCACCCCCGCCCCTGCCACCGGCCCCCTGGTCGTGCCCCCCCCTGCCCTGGGGGCCCGCTTACCCTCTATGTCCGTCTCCGAGCCTTCGGAGGCCGGCGCCTCACCCTGGGAGTGCTCCCCCTGGGACCACTGGCTGAGGGTGGTGAAGGTGCCGACCTCCGACTCCGCCTGGCCGGCCCGGCGTTGGGATGTCTCCGGGCTGCTGCTGGGGGGGGGCCTTGGGGCTTCTGCGGGTCCCGGGTGGTCCTCCTGGGGGTGGGGGTCCCCTGAGCTCGTGTCTACCGGGCGGGCGGCGAGGGGAGGGGGTACCTCGGCCCGCTCCCTGCCCTGGACCACAGCGCTGCCCACCAGGCGTGGGGCAACTATGGAGCCCTTCATGTGAAGGATGCGGTCCAGGGCATCGTAGTAGGGGGCGGTGCGGGCCCCGTGGCCGGAGCGGCTGTTATTGTCCTTGAGGGCCTTGTACCCCCTCTTGAGCTCCTTGGCCTTCGAGCGACACTGGTTGACAGTGCGCTCGTGCCCCGCCGCCTCCATGTCGCGCACGATGTCCCGGTAGACATGCTCGTTTCGCTGGTTTATTGCGAGCTCCACCTGGTACTCGAGGGTCCCCCAGATCCGTATGAAGTCCCGGGTCTCCTGGAGGCCCCACTGTCCCCCTCTGTGATAGGCCTTCCTCCGGCTGGGCCCCTGCTGTTCCTCCTCCCGGTGCAGCTCCTGCTGCACCTGCCTGTGCTCCTCCTCCACCTCCTCCTGGGGGTGCGCCTCCAGGGGCCGGGGGCCGGGCTCCTCCTGGGGCTCGTCCGCCCGGGCCGACTTTCGTGTCTGGGGGGGGGAAGGGGGGTGGTTGGTTGCTGGGTGAGGGTGTGGGCCCTCTCGGGGGCCCCCTGCCCCCCTGCCCTCCGCCCGGGGTCCCCCTGCCCCCCTGCCTTCCGCCCGGGGTCCCCCCGGCCCCCTCCACAGGGGGTTCCCCTGTGCCCCCTGTTCCCCTCCCAGTGGGTGCCCTTACCCGTTTCCTGGGTGCCTCCTGTGGGCCTGTTCCGGCCGCTGTCCCCGGGGCGGCGCGACCCGGCTGCAGCTGTGGTTGGTGTTCCCGGGGCGCCTCCCTGGTCGGGTGCTCCCGTGTGCCCCCTTCCTGCACCTGTGCCCCCTCCGCCTGCATCGCTGGGCCTGGCTGCACGTCCTCCGCCTCCTGTGCCGCCGCTGTCGCTGCTCGTGCCTCCGGTCTCTTCCGCTTCCCTCCTCGCTCCATCCCGCCACGCTTGCTTGCTGCTGCTCTCGCTTTAAATCTCCCTCCGGTGTTTGTGTTGGTGCTGGTTGCCTGGCAGCGACGCTGCGTGCCTCGTCCCCGGCCGGGGCTCCATTTTTTTGGTTCCGCTGGGGGATTGGCGTCCAGACGTTACTTTTGCTTGGTTCCCTGTGGGGGTTGGTTTGACCACGCTTCCCGAGACCTTCCCCCGGCTAGCCCGGGAAGCGTGGTTCAAACTGACCCCATGTGGGTATTGAGCGTGATGAACATCTGACGCGCGCTGTTCAGACGTTCAGGGCCCTTTGGCCCCATGGGGGGGTTGAGCATGGTTCAGTGTGGTTGAGCGTGATCTCGTAACGTCTGAAATCACCCAAAGTTATATGGTAACTCAGCTAAACCATTTGACTAAAAATATTTATTTATTTACCTATGAACAGCAGTGTGCCTAATGCAGTAGAATCCATATTTATAGATAGGTCCCTTTTTCAAGAGGCTTCCAATCTAAGAAAAAGAGCGTAGACAAGGGAGAGGTCAACATAGAGAGAGACAAAGATGCATTCATGAAGTTGGGAAGTTGCAGATGCACGTGCTTAATTTAATTACAGGGAATAGACGTATTCTGAGGGAGGGAGGGAAGAGGAAGCTATTTTCTCCTCATAACAAAGTAGGGAAAGCCTGATGAAAAAGGTAGATTTTCAGGAAGGATTTGAAGTTTGGGAGGAAGTGAGGGAGCAGAATGAATGTATCCGGGAGGGAGTTACAGGCATGGAGGGCAAGGGAAATCAATCGAACTGTGAGCAGGTGAGGGTGGGGGCAGGAGGAGTGAAGCTCCAAGGTAGGAAAGTGGCAGGAAACAAGTGTGGAGATATAGGGAAGAGCAAGGCCATGAAGAGCCTTGGAGGTGCAGACAAGGAGCTTCTTATGCTGAATACTTTCAAGCAGAGGGTTCTAGTACAGGGCAGAGAGGAGGGGCTGAATGTGGTCAAAGCAATGGGCAAGGTGGATGTCTTTGGCAGAGAGAGTTCAACAGAAATGAGAGGGTCAGATCAGAGCCGGAGAGACCAGTAAGGAAGAAGTTGCAGTAGTAGTCAAGGAGATAGACGATTAGAGCATGGACTAGGATTTTGGTTAGGGCTGAAACTCGATCTTCAGAAAACTTTGGAAATCACTGAAGATTCTGGTCTTCGATTTGGAATGTCCGAGTTCCGAAGTTCCAAAGGCTGGTCTTCGGAAAACTTCGGAAAATGTCGAAAGTCACTGCACAGGTCACTGAAATAGAGCTTCTGGAAATGAAACTATTTGAACTGGATTGAAGTTACCAGTGCCATAGTAACAATGCCATGCCTTTTAAAAAAAATAGTAGTGTGCCCCTGGGTGTGTGTGAATTTCTGGTTTCTTTCTTGTGGGTGTTATAATAATCATGTCTGCTAGGTTGGCTGGCTTTTAGTGGGATTTTGCCACACATTTGCAGTTTTACGTGGTTGTTATATTCTTCTTGAGCAAATGTCCCACTCTTGCCAGCCTGTTTTTCTGTGCAATGCTTGGTTGGTATAATGATTTTAAAGTGGGTACACTCACTGCTGATGGTGGGCCATGCTGTGGGTACACGCTAATGTTGGCTTTTTTAAAATTTCTGTATGCAGTTGAACTTTTGTGGGGTTGTCTTCTTCAGCAATTGTCCCACTCTTGCTAGCCTGATTTTCTGGGTAGTGCTTTGGCTGTGGGTTCAAGACGTTTGCCAAGATGTGACCAGCCAGGACACTGGGGGAATACTTTCTAGATTCTTTCTGGTTAATATGGTGCATGGGGAGGGGGCTTTTCTTGCATAGGTGGACTGGGCACACACAATGGAGGCTTTTTTGTGGGGCAAGGGATGTCTGGATACTTTCTTGTGTGTGTTTGTTATGGCTGCCAATCTGGCTGGTGGCACCCATGCGGCCACGAACCAAAAAAGCTTCTTGAAACTTGATCAATTTGATTTTCTTGCTAATGCAGTCTTTGGACTTTCTTTGGTGGGGCACTCTGGTCTAACCCCCTCCCACCCATGCACACCTGAGCTTCACGTCTGAGCTTCAAGTTCTGAAGTTCTGAGGATTTCCAACATCCAGAATTCTGAATTCTGAAAATTCAGAAAAAGCACCAAAGTGCCACCGAGTACCTGGACCAATTACTCAGAACTTTGGAATTTTGGCCCGAGTACCCAGAAGTACTATTCAGTGTAGCCCTAATTTTGGTAGTGGAAACAGTAAGGAAAGCTCAGATTTATGCAATATTATACAGAATGAAGAGACAGGACTTGGCAACAACCCTCTCTAAAGGAGAGGGAGGGGTTGAAGATTAAGCCCAAGCTAGGCATTTGAGGGACAGGATGGATGGTGAGACCTTCAATGGAAATTGAGAGGGAAGGGCGGGATGAATGTTTAGGGGGAAAGATAAGGAGTTCAGTTTTGACCATATTAAGCTTGAGTTGGTGGTGAGAAATCCAAGCAGAGATGTCAGATAGACAATCTGCGATACAAGACTGGATGGAGGAGGAGAGAGCGGAGGCAGAGAGATAGAGTTGAGTGTCATCAGCAGTTGACACTTAGTTGTCTCCTTGCAACAGAATACCAGAGAAAAACAGAGATATTGCCTTTTTCCAGAGAATTTTGCAGAAAATGACATAAACAACGGGTTTGGGAGGAGGACACAGCGAGTGCGGTGCCACAATGACACATTTTGGAGCTAAGGGGAAGCAACCTAAAGGCATGTGCTGTGGAGAGGTAGGGGCTTTGCATTTGGAATGGTGCCACAAACCTCCTGTGTGGGGGGGGGGGGGCAGGGGAACTATGAATTGGCCAGTCAGGTCTTCTGGACCTTGAGAAGAGGAAACAGGAGTTGTGCCTAGTTGGGACCACAGCAACTTCCCCAAGTGCCAGCCTCTATATGGTCCCACTTTCTGGTTGACAGAGCTGTCTGGGACCAGGCTGGGAGTGGAGGGGAAGTAACCTAAAAGCATGTGCTGGTGGGGGAGGCTCTGTATTTGGAGGGGTGCCACAGACCTCGACTGATTTATTTGTTTTGGCTGTTGGTGGGACAGGCAGCTGCAAAACTGCATAAAAATGAAAATATTACAATAAAATGTGGCGTTCTCATTCATTCATTGTGATAAATATCCTGACCTCCATTGTTCCCACTGTCGCCCCTTCCCCTTCTACATGTCATTAATCTCTCCCTCTCCACTGGCTCCTCCCCCTCCGCCTTCAAGCATGCCAATGTCTCTCCTATCCTCAAAAAGTCCACCCTCGACCCTTCCGACCCCTTTAGTTACCAGCCGGTCTCCCTCCTACCCTTCGCCTCTAAGCTTCTAGAACATGTTGTCTACTCCTGCTGCCTGGATCTTCTCTCTGCCAACTCCTCCCTGGACCCTCTCCAAAGTGGCTTCTGCCCCCTTCACTCCAAGGAAATGGCCCTTGCCAAGATCACCAATGATCTACTGGTCGCTAAATCTAAGAGCCTCTCCTCCATTCTTGTCTTCCTTGACCTCTCTGCTGCCTCTGACACTATCGACCACTCACTCCTATTGGACGCTCTTTGCTCCCTAGGCTTCTGTGGCTCTTTCCTTGACTGGTTCTCCACCTACCTCTCTGACCGCTCCTTTAATGTGTCTCTACCCAATTCCAACTCCTCGTTCCTTCTCCTCTTGGTTGGGGTTCCCCGAGGCTCTGTCCTGGGTCCTCTCCTATTCTCTATCTACACCCTGTCCCTTGGCAAACTCATTGCCTCCCATGGCTTCCAATATCACCTTTATGCTGATGACACTCAACTCTATCTCTCCACCCCCTCTCTCTCCCAATCTGTCCAAGCTCGCCTCATCAGCTGTCTCTCTGATATCTCAGCCTGGATGTCCAGATGTTAGCTCATGCTCAACATGACTAAGACTGAACTCCTTATCTTTCCTCCCTACCCTTCCTCCCCCTTTTCCCTCTCCATGCTTATTGATGGGGTCACCATCCGTCCTGTCCCCCAAGCCCATAGCTTGGGTTTCGTCTTCGACACTCACCTTTCCTTCAAATCGTGCATCAACTCTGTTGCCAAGTCCTGTCGCTTCGCCCTTCATAACATTGCATGAATTTGCCCCTTTCTCTCCGTCTCCTCAGCCAAAACCCTTGTTCACGCCATGGTCATCTCTCACCTTGACTACTGCAACCTCCTCCTTGATGACCTCCCCCTCTCTCATCTGTCCCCCCTTATTTCCATCCAAAACTCTGCTGCTAGGATCTTCCACTCGGTTCGTCGCTTTGACCACGTGCAGCCTCTGATCTCCTCACTTCACTGGCTCCCCCTTCCTACAAACATCCTTCACAAATTCCTGGTATTTACTTACAAAACCCTTCACAACCTGGCTCCCCCTTACCTCTTATCTCTTATCTCCTTACACACTCCTGCAGCCACTCTCTGCTCCTCCTCTCTCCCCTCCCTTGCTTTCCCTCATTTCCCTTGCTCCCCTAACTGCCTTCGTCCCTTCTCCCTTGCTGCCCCCCATGCCTGGAACTCCCTCCCTGCCCATATCTGCCTCACCCCCTCCCTCCACACCTTCAAATCCCTCCTCAAAACCCATCTCTTTCTCGCCGCCTTTCCCGACACATGTTAGAACTTCCCTCTCAATATTTATTGTTTGCCCTTCCCATTGACTCCTGCCTAACTGCAACCAAGCCAAGTATGTGCACCTGAGACTTTGCATCCGCTTGAATGTTTTTATCCCTTGTCTCTCCCTATGTCCCCTCTCCTCGTCTCCCCCCTCCGTGTCTATTAGATTGTAAGCCATAGGCAGGGACCGCGTCTATCTCATTGTTCTGTAAATCGCCAGGTACACAGCTGGTGCAACAATAACAATAACAACAACAATAATAATAATAATAAATAAAAGTCAACTAGCATTTACATTTAATCACAGAAAAACATAGATTTTGGGGGATTTAATCAGAGGATTTATGTCTTTTTATCAGAGAATTTCATTTTTTCCCACAGAAAACTAGGAACCCTGGTCATCAGCATATAGGTGATAACTGCAAATCGTGAGATTTAATGTTACTATTGGCTAACCAATTGTTGTTAGTTCAGTTACTGTAAATTTAAGAGTTACTAACTGTAAATTTAACATTTCAGCTCTACTGCTACGTGGTGCATTGCTATCTCTGCCATCTTTCTGCTTTTTCACAGGATCAGGCATGGTTTTGGATGTTTTTTTCCCCAAGGCTGAAAACCACAGAATTAACATAGTGGCCCATCCCTAAGTAGAACAGTTAATAAAACACTCAGCTACCATATCTTAAACTTGACAGTCTGCTACCATATCTTAAACTTCATTTCCCATCAGAGATTCACCAAAATGTGTGAAATTGGCAATCATTTTACACACACAAATCTTTAAAAGTGCGATTGCTCTGTTCCATTTATAAAATTAACTCTGAAAGGGTGAGCGTGGATTATTGTTTGCATAATCAGCCTAATGGATTAAGAAGCTCATTTACAACATAAAGAGCCTGGAACAGCTCTGATAAAACCTTGATTACTGATATAGTCCACAAAAGAGATGCCATCTGGGTTTGCCACTGACTGAATCTTTGCTTTTACCTCAGAGGTAAAGTAGGATTCAGATAGTTCCAAGAAGAGCCAAAGCAAAATAGAGGTTGTTGGAGACTCTTTAATGTTTTCGATCAGGGATGTCCAGCTGAAGGTACCTGATAGGGTCCCATGCATCCTGCAACCTTTAAACTCTGCTATTATTAAATATCACTATTTTATAAATAGCATGATGTCATACAATAACCGCTCCAAACTCTGTATGTTTAACTCACACAGTTTGTGCTGATGAGTATGAAGAGGGTTTTATTGTCCCTGCACTATTGAAATAACATACACTAGCCACACAATAATAGATTTCTGAGTAAATTGAGCTCCCCAGTAAAATGTGGTGATATAATCTGGCCCAGAGTGGAGATGAAGTTGGATACCCCTGCCTTAGATCATGCTGGGGCTTCTTTGGAAGAACTGTAACAGTTGTTTGTTCCCTTCATTTATCAGTTAACTGTATGAAGAACTAATTTCCCACTGGGTGGAGTATCAAATGTAGAGAAAACTATACACTCAGACATACATAACTATTTCAAAACATCTCAAAAATCATGCAGAAGAACTGAAAGAGAGCTTATGCCATTGTCCGTCTCTAGTCAGGCTTGATTTAGAGTACTGCATTCAGCTTTGGGTGTTTGACTTTAAGAAGAACAAGCTTGAGAAGATATAGAATAGAAAAAAGTATTTTAGGAAAAGTCCTATGGAGAGAGACTGGAAACACTGGGAATGTCTAGCCTAGAAAAAAGGAGCTTAAATCAAAGGGTTGGGAGAGGGGGGGATTTAGCTAAAATATTAGGAAGAATTTTCTCAGTACCAGAATGGTTAGGTAGTGGTATATTTTTGTCAAGGGAGGTTGTAGACCCCACTCCTCCATCACTGGAAGCCTTTTAAAACAGGTTAGACAGACACGTCTCAGAGATGGCGCACAATGCACATACTGTGGATCCTGTTCAGTGGCATGGATTGGACTAGATAGCGCAAGGGTTTCCTTCCCAACCTTACGATGAATTCTAATTATATAGAATCATAGAACTCAAAGGGATGTATAGGGTCATTTATTCAAGCCCCTTGCATAGATGTAGGATTTCCTAGATATATGCTTATCCAGACTCTTCCCATAAACATCTAAGGAGAAGAAACCATAATCTCCCTAGGCAGCTTGTCCCATTGCCTGATTGTTTCTATACTCAGGATTTTCCCCTGAGTCTTAATGTTAATCTGCTTTTCTTTAGCTTAACTCTTTGCTTCTTGTCCTACTTCAGTAGTCAGGAAGAACAATTATTCTCCATCTTATATAGACCAGCATTTCAAATATTTGAAAGCTGTTATCATATCTACACCCCCTTGTCCTCTTCTCCTGTCTAAACTAGAGCTGCAGTGGGTAGCACTTTAGCTAACCACAGGTAATACATGCATTTTCGGGCACCTCCAGCAGACATGCAATTGGGGTATCCAGCCCCCCATCGGGTACCCAGTGCTTGAAAATGTAGGTATTCCTGGGGGTGACCTGGGATGCCCCAGGATGCCAATCCTGACACCTGTGGTTCCCCAGGCACCAGGCTGACTCACCTCTCTGGCTGGGCTGCTGCTGTCCTGGTCCAGACTCCTGGTTGCTTCCTGTTTCTCCCTGGCCAGTGTACCACTCAACTGAGTGGTGAATAGGGATGGGCGAACGCGGTTCGGACGTTTGGAGTTTGGCCCAAACTTGGCCTGTTTGGATGACCGAACTCGAACACGAACATGAACACGAACATACCGAACAAACCAAATGGCAAACGGGAAAATGGCCGAACAGTTCGGTCAGTTTGGATCGTATTCGGGTGAGTTCGGGTGGCAAAAAAAGGTTCACTGGAAGGTCAAACATGACAGGGAGGTATAGTCAGTCACTGTGGAGCAGACTTCCAGGCACCAGGGGTGGAGAGGCTTGCAAGAAACGAAACTAATTATCTGCCTCCCCACTTCCCAACACCTTGTGAGCTAGTCTGTTCCTGAACAGCAGGTGTTGAGTAGGATTTTTAGATTGCTTTAAGTTTCATTTCAGTTTTGTACTGAAATAAAACTTAAGCCTTAAACTGAAACCTTGTGTTATGCATTTCACTGTACAGACTCATTGAGTATGTATGTATTTCACTACAGACTCCTCTTCTGTTTGTGATTCGCCCCCATCCCATATATATGGGATATATATATATCCATATATCCATATATATATCCATATATGGATATATATCCATATATATATGGATATATCTCCATTATATATCTAATATTATATATATATCTACACTAAATATAACTGCTATTAACTATTCTAAATGCTATGAACTAAATGGATTATCTAATAAGTATACAGTACACTAAATATAACTGCTATTAACTATTCTGAATGCTATGAACTAAATGGATTATCTAATAAGTATACAGACCTACTCCTACAAACACTAAAACTAAATCACTAACGCTATCTCTATCACTAAGCTAACTCCTACATCTATCTATCTATCTATCTATCTATCCCATATCCATATCCATATCCATATCCATATATCTATATCTATATCTAGATAGAGAGAGAGAGAGATATGGATATGGATATGGGATAGATAGATAGATAGATAGATAGATAGATAGATAGCAGACAGTTGTAGGAGTTAGCTTAGTGATAGAGATAGCGTTAGTGATTTAGTTTTAGTGTTTGTAGGAGTAGGTCTGTGTACTTATTAGATAATCCATTTAGTTCATAGCATTTAGAATAGTTAATAGCAGTTAGATTTAGTGTAGACAGATATATATAATATTAGATAAAAACAAAAAAACCCATATAAAAACAAAAAAAACCAAATAAAAAACAAAAGAAAACCATATAAACCCCAATAAGAAACAAAAAAACCATATAAAAAACAAAAAAAACACCCATAACAACATTTCCTGAACGGCCGAACGGAACAGCCGAACAGCCTAACCGAACCGCCGAACCGAACAGCCGAACCTGAACTCGGCGAACTAGCCAAACTGCCGAACCGAACAGACGAACCGAATGCAGCCGAACTGAACGGACGAACTGAACGGAAGAAATGAACGCAGCTGAACCGAACGGATGAATCCGAACCGCAATCTGTTCGCCCATCCCTAGTGGTGAACCTCCCCACTTGGCTTTTTCTGAGATGGGGGTGGGGGAGTGAGGAGGTCTCTTTCCATCTGCATTTGTCACCCTAAGGAGTGCCTCATTCCCAGGGGGACCCATATCAGGGGTGAGCAGTGCATGCATGCATGAATTGGGGGTGCATGCATATGGGAAGAGGTCTTCCTCTCACCCCCATGACCAGAAAAAGCAAAGTGGGAAAGCTCCCTGCTCAGCTGAGTGGTGTGCGGGCCAGGGAGAAGCAGGGAACAGCCAAGAATTCAGACCAGGGGAGAAGCATTCTGACTCATGAAATGAGTCAGTCCAGACCCGGGGAGTAGTGTAGCCCATCGGTTCACGTTTGCACACCAGTTGGTACCCAAACTTGATCGAGGTGAGTCTGGCACCCCAAATTAGACAGGGTGCCTGACTGGCAGGGTTCTGGGCTGACTCACTTTTCAAGCAGACCAAATTCTTTAATCTCTCTTCATATAAAATCACACCTTTTACCATTTCCAACTTCACTTTGCTCTACTTGAAATAGAGTACTCCAAGCTGGATACAATATTCCAATGAAAGCATGCACCAGCTGCGTGTAAGAAATAAAAGAAAATAATCATACAATAAGGTAATTCTGATAATTGGGAAATAAGAAACACCTTTTTTATACAGATTTTTTGTTTACTTGGACTGATCCCATGCCCTGCAGATCCCATGCGCACCCACTGTTAGACATGTGACCCCTCCCATGAGTGAATATTGGGGGCCGGTACCCCAATATCCAAATGACCTCTTAAATTTAGGGGGAATTAACCAAATTAATTCAAGTGTGGGGTCACTCATGCCAAAACCCGAAAAGGATCAGTCCGAGACGTGACACGCTACTCCTGGTTGGGGGGGGCTACCCCTTCCCAAGGTACCAGACAGTAAATGAAGTGCTTCAAGAAAAAGGGGTTCTTTACTACAATGATACAATGAGGGAGAAAGGAAACACATCCACCCACCCACCCCCACACAATATAATACGAAGACATGCCTCCGGTTTGACTGACTCAGTAATATAAACGGTGGCTGAGAAAGTGAAAGTAACTAGGTGAGGGGGGGAGAAAGAAAGAAAGAGAGAGGCTGGGTCAATGGGTGGCAAAAACCCCAAAGGAAAGCAGTTACCTATCCTGGCTGTTGCAAGGAGACAGCGGCTTCGTAGATCCTGCAATGTTCAGGGGGGAGGGGGGTGAAGATGACAGACTGAGGGTGTGTGTGTCTTGGAATAATCTTTAAAGTGGTCCTGTACAGAGTAATCTCCACGTGTCCACTTTCAAGAGCAACTCAACTTGGACAGGGAAACCTGGGGCAGTTATAGGGACTTGCACAAAGAATCAGGGAGGTGCTAGGGGTCTGAGAAAGGATTTTCAGAGATGTCCAGAGTGAAACAAGGGGAAAGCTCCAGATGGATCTTTGAGAAACCAAAGAGAATAAACACAGGGTCTTTGGTGTTTGCAAAGGAGTGAAAAAGCATCAACATAGGGCATGGGGATTTTCCAAAGAGACAGGAAGAGAACCATAGTTAGCTGAGTTTTGGAAACATGGGACACTTAAGGAACTTTTGTGATCACACCTGGAGGGCCATTGATAACTAGGAGTCTCCCAGATTTACCAGGTGTTTTTATCAAAAGGGAGGCAGCCCTCTGGACGATTTACCCATGTCTTACTCAGGGCTCCTCCTAAATCTTTCCCTGAGGCTAGACTGGTTTTGCAAGAGGAGACTTATTTCACCTCCTGGGCTTTAGCACAGGCTGACTCTGAACTCTTGACCCCTCTCATCCTGGGCCCCGCCCCCTCAGTCCTCTGGTTCATCCACCAAACTATGTTTTACAGGGTGCTGCTTTGCCAGGTGTGTATGGGGGTGTCTGCTGTTTTGTGGGGAAAAGCACCTTTGGTAACACCACACACATGCACACCTATGTAGAAACCATGCACACGTCCATTGTGGGCACATTGTGCCACATAGAAACTGAACGCATGCACATGGCAGTGTGCATGGAATCTGCAGGGCATGGGTTCACCCCTACCATATTTTTCTTTGGGTCAATCCCATCCAGGATAAATTTATGGTCTTCAAGTTTTACTTTGAATTCTGAATTTGCATTAAAACGATATATCATGTAAAATTCTATCCAGACACTGATTTTGTGCCTAATCTCACTTTTTCTGAAGCACAAAATTGCAATTGGCAGGTTCCCTCTAAAAACTGGGCCCACATACCCTCAAGAGGCTTCCAGGCTCAGATTCCAGTCAACCATTCAGCAAGCCTTATCCAAGTTCCAAGATTTAAAGTAAAATGAAAGCCAAGGCTTGGACTTGGATTCAAATGTAGTAGTAAACCCAATGTCTCCTCTGAAAAGCGTGGCCATTGTTATGGTGGATGCCTAGATAAGCTGCTCTGGGGGTGCACCCCCACATCCTCCATTGTGTAGCCCTGCCTGGATCTGCTTCAATGGACCTAATGGATTCCCTTGCCTGCAGTCCACCCACACAGTGACCCTCCTCCATCCCCCCCACACCATAGAGTTGTTGGCAATCACCCAATGCTGTATGCTGGCACTTGCAATTCTATGGCATTGCCCAGGGAAACAGTCAGCAAATGTCTAGCTGTAGCATGGGATCACCAAGGAGACAGACAACTGCTCCACTGGGGCCAGTGCCCTGGATTTGGCTGGCCCACTGTGCCTCTAGTCCTCTGGGATCTTCTGGAGCACCCCTGGCAGGGCTGCCCCAGAGCCTACTCCTCCTCCACATCTGATGGGGATGCCTTTAGATGGACAGGCCACTCAGGGGTGAACCCTGCAAACTGGAGCCTGTAGTTTGATGGGGGTTTTCACCACTATCCCCTTTTATCAGCACTGCAATGTCTGCTGGTCCTTTTCTCTAGCAGATTGTGCTCCATGTCCTGTTGTCAGAATTGAACTCTAGAGTGGATTCAGTCCTTGAACTCTGGTTGCTAAGCCAACTTTAGGGTAGCCTATATCCTGTAGCTCCATAACTTGGTAGACCCTGATACTTTCTGTATCATGGGGACAAAATTGACAAGAGGGAGATTTTCAAAACTCACCATGTGGGGTATAATTTTCATAAAATGTACATGTTATTTCATGTATATTTACTAGGCATGGGACTTTCAGAATCAGGAAAGAACCAAAAGTACCCAATAATGGCCATTCCAGATAAATCTGAAATTTCACTTCTTTTTCAGTATTGGTTTTATCAAATCTTTTGCATTAATTTTTGTATCAGATTTTTAACATTGCAGTTTGTCCCCATTGACTTCAATGGGAAAAACGCAATGTTAAAAACCCAATACATAAATTAATGCAAAAGATCCGATACAACCAATACCAATACCAATACCAATACGAGAACCGAAATACATGAGAACTGAAACCGAAAGTAACCGAAACTGAAATTGTGCTCAGAGTCCCACCCCTAACATTTATATACATTTAAAATAACCTGTTATCTAACTTGGAGGCTGGTCTGAAAAATGAACTTTTAAAAGAAGCAATCTAACAAATGGAAGGAACCACACATTCCTTCTATATAAGTTTTTTCATCAGCTAGACCTGAACCCTTGTCTCTCCCATTTTAAAGCCCTGTCACCACCCCACCAAAATGAGAGGTACTAGGCACACATCCCTCCCTCTAGCAATAAAGCTTCCCTGTACTTCAGACACATCCCTTTATGTGTAGATTCTCTGGGGCCAATCCCATGCCCCGCGGATCTCATGTACAACCCGCCCACACGCATATACATGCAACCTGAACATATATTCATTGGGAATGCATTGTGCCACATGGAATCCATGCAGAACCTGTGTGGATCCTGTAAGTATTCTATGTGGAGTTGTTTGGGATTGTGGTCACTGCCAGATATGGTTTCTCTCATAGCCCAGACCATTGAGGTTGGGCTGGATCTTTTCATTATTTTTTTTAAAATAAAAAAACAATTAAAAAATGAAATAAAACACAGCTGCAGCTATTACAAGAGGCAGGTTTAAATTCTTGACATACTGTCACTTTTTGTAGGTTATACCACCAGAGCTGGATACCGCTTTTAATTCAGTCACTAGAAAAGACTCTGCATAAGCTAGCTAGCTGTTTGAGAAGTTGACACAAAAACAGTAGGAGTATGGCTGGGTGGTGAAGCTTTGCTGCTTTCACACCGGGAGCCATAGGTACTAATCAGATCTAGGTAGTTGTCTCTCCTCTATCCGTTTCTTTAAAAAAAAATGAAGCATCAGGATGTAGATTCTTTTAGTTCAGAATGTTCTTCAGTCAGTATTTCCTACTGCTGTTGATGATAATCATTCTCCTTTTCAATGGGAGCTGGAGAAATCAGGGAGCCCAGAAGAGACCCCTGCCATGAATCAGCAGCTATGTCTATTAATTACTGCTGCTCAGAGCTCTCAGCCAGCTAGGAGCCCATTATCGCCTTTAAGAGAGATGAGGAATGCAGCTTTTTTCACAATACCCTGAAGGCATGCACAAATGGACATAAGATAATTGCCCTCCCAGTGAGACAAGTAATGGATTGCATTTTTTCCCACTAGGGATGGGCGGACAGAATCGAGTTCGGAAATTCAGTTCGGTTTGGTTCGGTTCAGTTCAGTTCAGTTTGGAAATTCAGTTAGGAAGTTTGGTTCTGTTGACCAAACTATTCGAGTTCGGTCAGAACTCCGAAATTCTGAACAAAGTTTGGAAATTCAAACCCCATTGAACTAAATGGAATATTATCTTTTAGGGATGGGCGAACAGAGCCGAGTTCAAAAATTCGGTTAGGTTCGAAAATCGAGTTTGGTTTGAAAGTTCGGTTCAGTCGACTGAACTGGTTGAGTTCGGTCCGAACTTCCGAACCACGTTCGCCCATCCCTATTTCCCACCTCAGTGTGTGAGACTTGACAGTTCTGCCTTTTAATGCTGGATTAGACTTGATAAGCCTTGCCAGCCTATTCTAACTAGGAATCCCTAAAGAGAGCTCCTTCCCCAAGCTCTTCATTTTCCCTGGGTGGTGACCTCAGCTTCTCAGGCCCCTGATCAGCTGGCCTAATTTGCTGCAAGTTACCATCGTTTTGCCCATATTCTTCAGTCCTTTATGGCAGCACACCACCAATGGGTCTCACCTTCAGAAGCTTAATGTGCTTCTTTTTCACTGGCTAATTTTAAATCTCTTCATTCTCTAGTGTTGGCATGGATAGTTAATTCCATATTCTCAGTCTCTTGTTGGTTAACCAATAGGTAACCATGTATCGCAGTGGTTAACCTATTAACCAAAATACTGATAATATCGCTTTACTATTACCACATAACTGATTTACCGCATGATCAGTTTTTGTGTTCCATGATTTCTGGTTTACTTCTGGACCAATAGCAAAGCTGTTTCAAGCAGACTTAAATCAGTTATCTAAATGGAAACTAAGTTAAACTTGGCTCCAGGGTCCATGGGATAAGCAGGAAAGGAGTTGTCGGCAAATTGAACTAGCTGGTAACCACAGGAAAACAGAATTGGCAGTACGAGCAATGGCACAAAGCAGTAATAGAGGAATGCAATACATCAGTTGTCAAATAATAAACAGATACTAGGAGTGTAACATTCATTTTCATTTTGTTTAATTACTAAAACAAATGATGGTCCAATCATTTTAATAATTAAAATATAAAAACAAAAGGCCAGGGTAACCCAAACAAATGAAAACTAAGGGGGAAAGTGTCCATTTTCATTACCAAAGTAAAACATAAAAATAATAAAAAACTGCATATGAGCAAAATGGCCACCAGGGCAGTCTGCACATGCGCACCTTTTACCAAGATGTCACCGGCAGCATCAGCACCATTTGGGGAAAGGGCAGCTAGTCTGTGCATGGACCATGGCCATTTTGCACATGTGCAGACCAGCTGCCCTTTTCCATTTGGGGAAAGGGCTGCACATGTGCAGCAGAATGGTCCAGAAGCCATTTGCAGTAATTTTTATCTATTTTTATTCTAAACAAAAATAAATTTAAAAATAAATTGAATATGAACATTTTCCTTTAGGAATTTTCACCTCCCCCACCTCCCATGATGGGGTAAATGGAAACTAAAATTAAAACAAAAGCAAACAATGTGCCTGCTGCACACCCCTAACAGATACCACTTGATAAGCCATCATTGTTGGTGAAGATAGGTTACTACTTGGTCACTGGTTATTATGCAGTTAACCATCTCAGCATTACACTTAAATTCATCATAAGTTATCCAGGCAGTCCTGGGTGAACTCTACAACTGAAAGGAAATAGGAATTTAGAGAGAGAGAATTAATGCTGACACTGATTCCTATCCATTGCTGAGCTAAGAGATTAATGCAAGTTTGCCGCACCACTTGGGTTTTCTCTCACTCTTTCTGCTTGGAACTGGAACATTCCCCAAGGGTCATCTAGAGCCAGATGAGCTTCCCAGACTCTTCCCCTGGAACTCCCTGAATCCCAGAGGAAAGGAGGCATTACACCATTTGTAGCTACCCTCTTCCTTTCCCTATGATGCAGCTGGCAGCCAGCAGAGGAGCTGCTAATTAGCAGCAAGCAGAATAGGGTCAGCAGCTGCTTGGGGTGCTGCAATCTTACACCAGAGTTTCTCTTGAGGGGAAGCAAACTGAGAGACCTCCCACCTCCCCCAAAAGCAGCAAGCGCAATTCAAAATGCTTGAGGGGATTTGCTCAGAAAGTACGTTTCCAGTTTACAACCAGATACAAATATTGTTCTTCACCTCCAGGGCCACAGGTTTATACCTCAAGTGGTGCCTATTCCACTAAGTATTGCTCCCCATGGCTCTACTCCAGTCAGGGAATCCAACACTGATGGTCCTCGTGCTGCACAGGATGCAAACACGCCATGGAGTTCCCCAAATATTGTTTCCCCACCTTCACTCTGTGTAGAGAATTCACACAGGTTCAGTAGGATGTAAATAGCTCAGCAGCTACAAAGGAAAAGTCAGAACTTTCCTTGAGTCATTCTTCTTTCAAATATATTTTTAAAGAAAGTGGCAGGTTTTTTTTGTCCTTTCTACATTAAATCTGTTTTGATCTTGGCTTGAATCAATGTGTATGTACCATGGTAGATGGAGTTTTTCTAAGGTTTTGAAGATTTAGCCTGCTTTTCAATTCTCACATAGAATCCAGTAGTGTATAATGGTGTGCATCTGAAATGCACAGTGGAAAAGCACTTCATCAGTTTGAGGGCTGGAAGCAGGGCTGACGCAAAATTTCTCAGTAGATTTTATCTCCAACAGATCCACCCAATTCAATCCATGCCCTGCAGAGCACGGGAGTGGTCACAATCGATTCCCTGTTCTTCTGGCGATCCAGACCACACGCAGTGCCATTTTGCACCTGGGTAAGAAAATATTCTGTTTTATGTGCATATGGTATCCCCACAATTGCGCTGCAGTCAGAATAAACAGCAAGGATCTGGTGCAGCCAAAAATCCATGCCTGGTCTCCACAGCCCATTCCAAAAATGTGGATAAAATTTATGAAGAGGAAAAGGTCAGTTTGTTTCAGCCCTGGCTGAAATCCCATCAGAAAATGGAAGAAGGGAGGAGAGGTAGAGACTAGAGCTGAAGGGACTATTCACAGGGAATACTACATCAGATGAATTCACTCACTGATTCAGATTTAACAAAGTGGATAGTCAGTCCTACTTTGCCAGATATCGATGTCAGATAACTTCATAGGAAGCATTTTCTTTTTCCAAAGTTAACAAATGACACGGAGGATGTTAAAAAGGTTTAAAGTTCTCTTTCCCTCCCTCTTTGAGGACATACTAGGGAGACTTTGGGTTTAATTTGTTTTCAGTATACGAACTACCGTGAATTAGATGTTATTATGGGAATTGTAAATAGGGTAGGATTTTAAATTTGTCAGAATTTAAGTTAACTTGTACAGAACTCTATTTTGTGTTGTTTGTCATTCTGTTTGTTGTATTTTTGGCAATGACCCCTGGTCACGCCATAATAAATTTGAATTTGAATTTGAATTTGAGAACGTCATATTTCAGTTTTTCCATTCTGGTCATTTTGGCCATTCTGGACTTTCGGTGTTCCAGTTAAAGAGCAATAGCTGAAATGAAGTAACCAAAATGCCAAACTCACCAAAGTACCTGAAACAAAATAACTGATTAACGAGAAAGGCAAGTAACTGTTTCTGTTGTGAATATTATTTGGATAGCTGTCCAAATCGGTGAATAATATCCAGGAATGCAAAATCCATGATTTGTATCAGTTCTAGTAGAATATTTCTCTTCATAACTTTAGGTAATGGGAGGTGAAGTGTTTGAATTTCATTCTGACTCAGCACTATTGGAGAATGCAACAGAAACTCAACTAAGGGTCTGCTCATACCTCCAAGTGAGCCTACGTCATTTGTTTATTTTGCAAATAAGCTTGCAAACGTAATAAGAGATAGAACCCAGAACTCTATCATGGTAAATCCAAATCTCTATTACCTAGCCAGAAAAAATGACTGTTAGCACAATGCTCATTCATCTAGGTACACAAAGGAGTTACAAATCCACACTCACAGAGAGAGGCATCATTATGCAGTGTAATCCTGATCAGAGGGTCACTTCCTCTAATGTGGGAGTGTAGAACACACCTCTACATGATAGCAAACTTGTGAGTGGTCAGGGCCATATACAAGTGCAGTCTGTGCAATCACACAGAGCCTGACATGATGGGGGGAGGGAGGAGTGTTCCACTACCCCACACCCCAATTCCTGGGATCTATAAATAAACTTGAATTGACATGAATGGGAGAAGCACTGGTGTAAGATTCAGACCCACAAGAATCATGGACATGGTCTACCCTTGGCCTACGAAGGGTCTATGCTGATTTGGGAAGGGGCCCTGAAGCACAGCAGAGGCCATAAGCAAACAAGAAATAGCAACAGATGCGTAATGTATAGGCCCAGCCCCTGAAGTGATGTTATAGAGTCAGAGTTGGAAGAACTGCGAGGGTCATCTAACCAAACTACTGCTACTTGGATGCAAGATGACTGCAGCGACAACATTCCCAATAGATGGCAGTCCAGATTTTTTAAAATCTCCAGCAATGGAGAGCCTGTGACCTCCCTGGGCAACTTGTTCCATTGCCAAACAACACTTACTGTTAGGAATGTTTTCCTGATATTCAAAATCTATCTTTCTGTAATTTGATTCCATTAGTTGTAATACCGTCTCTTTGTAGCAATGTAGGACAGTTCCTTGCTCTATTCTGCACTGGTCAGACCTCAACTGGAGAACTGTGTCCAGTTCGGAGATGGAATGGGTAGCAAGTTTTATAGGTTAAAACCAGCTGTCTTCTTAGTGGCAGCCCTTTAGGTATTTGAAATCTGCTATCAAGTCTCCCTTTAATTTTCTCTTCACTAGTCTAAACACAGTGAATTTCTTCAATCTTTTGTCATAAGACTTGCTTTTTGGACCCATAGCCATCTTTGTTGCTTTCCTCTGAACCTGCACTAGGGCTGAAATTTGGCTCGATTGTCTCGCCAGCTCACGACGAGAAGGGGTGTGTGTGTTCCAAGCTGAGAAACCCCCCTCTTCTCATCGAGAGCCATTGAGAATTTGAGGGGGAATGGGGTTGCAGGTGGGGGGGGCAACACAGGGTCCGGTGGTGAGCAGGGGGCAAAGACAAGCCCCACCCCAGTACCTCTGTCTCCTGCTTGGCATCCTCACCTAGGGGGGAAGGGAAAGTGGGGACAGGGGCTGGGGTAGGGCAGGGGTTTACTTACCATCTGGGGGGCAAACCCCCCACGGTGCTCCATGAGGCACTTGGCCCCTTCCTGGGTCTTCAGTTTAAAAGAACCCACACACACACACAGCTGAAGCATGCTCAGAGTGCTGCTTGACTTTGCGTGCCCTTTTCAAAGATGGTGGCTGCAGGACTGCACATACTCAGAATTGCTGCTCAGCCCTGTGGGTGACATCTTTGAAAAGGGAGCAGAGCTGAACAGTGATCTGAGCATGCTCCAGCTGTGGGTTTCTTTAAAAAAATGAAGACCTGGGAAGGGGCCCAGTGCCACACAGAGCACCGCCCCCCTGGATGGTAAGTACACCCCTGCCCCTGTCCCCGCCCGAACTTCTCCTTCCCCCCCAGATGTGGAGGCCAGGCAGGGGCCAGAGGTACTCAGGGGGCTTTTCTTTGCCTCCTGCTCACCTCCAGTCCCTGTGCATCCCCCCATGTGAGACCCCCCCCCACTGTGACGCCCCCTCAAATAATTTGTGATAACGAGGGAGGGGTGAGAACACCCGAGTTCTTGCCCCCCATCTTGATTGTTGTGAATTTCTTGTGAGAATCCCCCCCTCCCTCATTTCAGCCCTAACTTGAACTGTGGGTTGACCTTCTTAAAGTGACCTCGTCAATGACCTTCTTAAAATGAGGTGTACAAAACTGGACAAAATTCTCCAGCCAAGGTCTGACCAGTGCTTAATATGGTCACATTCTCAGAAGAACCAGTGCACAGTTCAAAAATCAAAACCCACATCAAAAATTAAATATGGTAATATTTTCTTTTTTTCTAATTTATGAGTCAGTATGTGTCTGTCAAACATTCCTGTGTTAGAATGGGATTAGTGTGAGAAGCCAGAGGTGAAATACTGTCCATTTTCATTACCGGGTAACTGACTTTGAATTTTACCAACCCAATTTGACTTAATGTGTTATCATTTTAGTGTCTTTCAAAATGTCCATGTTTCATCATCACGTGCAAACACACAAGAGAGTCCATGGAATCATCAATGGATGAATGGCAATGGATGGGAAATAGTAAGCTGGTAAGTTTGTAAGAAAACAGAGTAATGGTGGTAACTTGGTATTATTATTATTATTATTATTAAACATTTATAAAGCGCCAGTAACAACCTGGCGCTGTACAGAACATATAATCAGCTGCGGTCCCTACCTGTGGCTTACAATCTAAAAGACAAGGAGGGGGAGACAAGGAGAGGGGACAGCGGGAGAGACATGGGAGAAGACAAACAAACATTCAGGCGGATGCGAAGTCTCAGGTGCGTGTACTTGGCTTGGTTACAAGGTGGTCGGTAGCAGCAGTCAGCAGAGGAGGGCTGACAGTAAGAGCAAGGGGAAAGACTAGAGGGCATTGGGAAAGGCAGCATGGAAAAGGTGGGTCTTGAGGAGGGATTTGAAGGAGCGGAGGGAGGAGGCGAGGCGGACGTCGGCAGGGAGGGAGTTCCAGGCATGCGGGGCAGCGAGGGAGAAGGGACGAAGGCGGTTGGGCGAGCAGGAGAAGCGAGGGAGAGCGAGGGAGGGGACAGCGGAAGAGCGGAGAGCGCGCGCAGGAGCGCGTAGGGCGATTAGGTCCGAGAGGTAAGGGGGAGCTTGGTCATGGAGCGATTTGAACGTGAAAACCAGGAGTTTGAACAGGATACGTTCAGGAAGGGGGAGCCAGTGAAGGGAGAGGAGGAGAGGCGTCACATGGTCGAAGCGACGGGCAGAGTGAATGACCTTGGCGGCAGAGTTTTGGATCGCCACAAGGGGGGACAGGTGGGAGCGAGGGAGGCCAGCAAGGAGGAGGTTGCAGTAGTCGAGGCGAGAGATAACCATGGCATGAACAAGGATTTTGGCCGAGGAGACAGATAGAAAGGGGCGAATGCGGGCAATGTTGAGGAGAGCGAATCGGCAGGATTTGGCCACAGAGTCAATGTAAGGTTTAAAGGAGAGGTGCGTGTCAAAAATGAAGCCCAAGCTGCGGGCACGGAGAACAGGACGGATGGTGACCCCATCAATGCAGACGGTCAGGTCAGAGGGAGAGGAGGGGGAGGGAGGAAAAATGAGGAGTTCAGTCTTGGCCATGTTCAGTTTGAGTTGGCGTCGGGACATCCAGGCGGAGATATCAGAGAGGCAGTCGACGAGGCGTGAGCGGACAGAGGAGGAGAGAGAGGGGGTAGAGAGATAGAGTTGGGTGTCATCAGCATAGAGATGGTATTGGAACCCGTGGGAGGCAATAATTTCACCAAGGGACCGGGTGTAGATAGAGAAGAGGAGAGGGCCAAGGACAGAACCTTGGGGAACCCCAACCGAGAGGGGAAGGGAGGGGGAGGTCGACTCGGGGAGGGAGACATTAAAGGAGCGGTCAGAGAGGTAGGAGGAGAACCAGTCAAAGACAGAGCCACGGAAGCCCAAAGAGTAAAGGGAGTCCAAGAGGAGCGAGTGGTCGACAGTGTCAAAGGCGGCAGAGAGGTCAAGGAGGACAAGAACGGAGTAGTGGCGCTTCGATTTAGCGACAAGTAGATCATTGGTGATCTTGGCCAGGGCAGTTTCAGTAGAGTGGAGGGGGCGGAAGCCGGACTGGAGAGGGTCGAGGGAGGAGTTGGCAGAGAGGAGGTTCAGGCAGCGGGAGTAGACGACACGTTCCAGGAGCTTCGAAGCAAAGGGAAGGAGGGAGACCGGCCGGTAACTAGAGGGATCGAAAGGGTCCAGGGTAGGCTTTTTGAGGATGGGGGAGACAGTGGCATGTTTGAAGGCAGAGGGGAAGGAGCCTGTGGAAAGGGAGAGATTGACAACATGCAGAAGGGGGGGAGCGACAGTGGGAGCAATAGAGGTCAGGAGGCGGGAGGGGATCGGGTCAAGGGGGCAGGTGGAGGGGTTGGATGAAGAGAGAAGAGCAGAGATTTCCTGGAGAGAGGCAGGAGGGAAGGATGCGAGGAGGGAGGGGGGCGGGGGAGGGGGCGGGAGGGGAGCGGGGGGCGGAGGGGGGCGGGAGGCAATATCCCGACGGATCTTGTCAATCTTGGAGGTGAAGAACGACGCAAGATCCCGAGCAGCAAGGGAAGAGGGCGGGGGAGGGCAGGGGGGTTTGAGAAGGGAGTCGAAAGTAGAGAAAAGGCGGCGAGGGTCGCGGGAGAAAGATTCGATCCTAGAGGCATAATAGCGCTGCCTAGCTAGGGAGATAGCCGAGGAGAGGGAGGAGAGGGAGAATTTGTAATGGAGGAAGTCAGGGAGGGAGCGGGATTTGCGCCAGAGGCGTTCGGCAGCCCGGGCGCAGGAGCGGAGGTAGCGGATGGCAGGGGTAAGCCAGGGGCGGGGGTCGAGGGGGCGGACGGGGCGAGCAGAGGGGGGGGCAAGAGAGTCAAGGGTCGAGGAGAGAGAAGCGTTGAGAGCAGAGACAGCAGAGTCAGGGGAGGAGGAGGCGAAAACGGGGGGGAGAAGGGGGGAAAGATGTGCGGCAAACTCCGAGGGAGTAAGGGCCTGCATATTGCGGAAGGGGCGCATAGAGGGGGAGGCGGAGGGGGGTCGGTGGGAAAGGCTGAAGGAGCCGAGGAAGTGATCAGAACTAGGGAAGGGGTCAAAGGAGAGGTCAGTTAGAGAACAGTTTCGAGTGAAGACGAGGTCGAGGGAATGGCCGTCAGTATGAGTGGGGGAGTCGGTCCAGAGTCGGAGATTAAAGGAGGAAGCGAGAGAGAGAAAGCGGGAAACAGAGGGGGCGGAGGGCGTGTCAACGTGAATGTTGAAATCACCAAGGATAAGAGTGGGGATATCATCGGAGAGGAAGAAGGTGAGCCAGGATTCAAAGTCCGGGAGGAAAGAGGAGAGGGAACCCGGGGGGCGGTAGATGACAGCAACCCGAAGGTGTAGAGGGGAGTATAAGCGCACAGAGTGGGCCTCAAAGGAAGGGAAGGAGGAGGAGGGGGGAGGGGAGAGGGTTTTGAATTGGCAGTGCTTAGCAAGGAGCAAGCCCACACCACCACCCAGGCCCTCAGGGCGGGGGCGGTGAGAGAACGACAGGCCCCCGGAGGATAGAGCAGCCGGGGTAACAGAGTTGGAGGGCGTGATCCAGGTTTCCGTAAGAGCCAGGAGTTGAAAGGGGCGAGAGAGGAAGAGATCGTGGATGAAGGGAGCTTTAGCCACGGACGAGCGGCAGTTCCAGAGGGAGCAGGAAAAAGGCAATTGGTGTTTGGGAAGGCAGGGGATGCGGATGAGGTTGGGGGATGGGGAACGGCCGGGTTTAGGCCTAGGGGGAATGGGTAAGGGGGGATGAGGGTGGGGAGGGGGGATGGGCGTGGGTGAGGATAAGGGGTAGGTTGGCTGGAGAAAGGCTGCTGGTGAAGGGAGAGGGAGAAGGAGGGGGTGCGTGAGAGAGGCTAGAAGGAGGGAGGTGAGAGAGGGCGAGGAGGTGAGGGAGGTATAGGGAGGCATCATAGGTATTACCTGTTCAGTATCGGGGGGAGTCCAGGCCTGCAGGTGTCGTGTGCGTGCTGTCAGGGAGGTGGCCCCTCGCTGTCCTCGCTCCGGCCGCACAACGGCCACAAAACGGCCAGCGCCCTTTTGTCATCGCCCAAGGGCTGCCGCCCGCTGGGCGCGGGCATGCACCTTTGGCTTGTGGCTATGGGGTGGGGCCCTGCTCACCTGGAGGGGCTTTCTGGGCGCTGCAATGCCTGCTGGGGGCAGAAAATTGGTAGCAGAAAATTGTAATGGGGGTAACTTGTTGGGCATTAAATGGGTACTGTTTAGTGCCTGATCCATCTGAGCTAGTTTGTGTACCATAGTTTTGACAAATATACCTGTTTTTGTGGGTACCCAATCCCATGTCAGCTCTTTCTACTATGCAAGTGAGCATCAGAACGGTCACTCATATGATCCATCAAGTCCAGTATCATGTCACCAACAGTGAAAGCACCAATGCTTCAAGGAAAGTGATAAAAGTTGGGAAGGTGTGGAGTGCTATATACTTTACCTATTCCTCTGGGATACAAGAGTACCCCAGAGTGAAAAATGCATCTAAAAATATGCTAAAAGTGGCTCTACAAATTTGAATAATTAGGACATAGTCACTGACACCTCTGCGCACAACATAGTCAAATTTCACCCAGATACTTCATACCGTCTGTCTTTTACATCCAAAAAAGTGCCAGGACACAAATGTACCCCAGCTTACAATGACTTTTTGCTACTGTAGTACAAATGTACCCCAGCCAATGCAGTTCAATTGGGGTACATTTGCACCCCAAATCAAAATCACCCAAACTGAACACTTTTCAAGGCCAGTTCACACTGACAATGAACCTGGAAGTCAAAGCCACTGGTCACTGGAAGATAACATTTAATTAACCCCTTCAATGCCGCTTACACTGTCAGGACACTTCTCTATGGCCTTTTTGCAGAAAGACGTTCTAATGGTGACCAACTGGCAGTTACCTTTGCTAATACATGTTGCACAGAACCCAGTGAGCAAACCTGCAGCCCCGCAACATGTATAAAAAAATATAATTGACCATTGATCACCGTTAGAGCATCCTTCTGCAAATGGCTCTTGTCTGGCACTGTGGACTGCAGAAAAAAATGAAATTGAACACCTCTGAAGTTGTCCCCTACAAACTATCAGATGAATTACAATTGAACATCTCTCAAGGTGCAGCAGAATAATAGAAAAAATGAATTGAGCACCCTTCAATTCCAGAATGCCAAAAGCAATTGGCTAGAAATATTTAGGCTTCACCTCTTCACCAACTCAGATTTAATTTCTTCAGCCAGCCGGAACATTTATCAGCACACTGGCACCACACACTGGCCGGAGAAATGAAACTGCAAGTTTCGTATATTTTCTAAGTTGTATGTTAATTGATTGTAAAGGGTTAATATATATTTTTTCTGTCTTTAATGGTTTTAATATTTTTCTAGATACATAGGTAATGTTTAATAAATCAATATTCTACAGTTTGAATAAATTTTTTTGCTTGTAAACAAGAAATTGACTTCTGCGGGTTATTAGTGATGCACTTGTGGTTCAAATATTCCCCATAAAAGAAAGTGTCCCATGTGTGTGTGTGTGTGTGTGTGCGTGCGTGCGTGCGTGCGCGCGTGTGCGTGCATGCGTGCGCGCACATGCGCACGCACACACAGCGCATTGACTGTGAGGACAAAGTGTTAAAAGGAAAAATTTTGGTCACATTTTTGTGCCACAGGAAAAAAACTGCTTGGGGGACAATGGACCCCATGAGACATAATGTGTGGGGTTTTTTATGCAAAAAGGCAAGGGATATTCACTGTCATTTTCTCTCCACAGTGAGAGTACATTCCTGACCAACAGAGGTCAATATTAGGGATGGGCGAACGTGGTTCGGAAGTTCGGAGTTCGGCCCGAACTCAGCCTGTTCAGATGACCAAACCCAAACCCAAATCCGAACCCGAACTGACCGAACCAATCTCAATTCCGAACGTCGAAATGACCGAACAGTTCGGACAGTTCGGATTGCATTTGGGTGAGTTTGTGGCAAAAAAAGGGTCACTGGAAGGTCAAACGTGATAGGGAGGGGTAGTCAGCTGAGGAACAGACTTCCAGGCACCAGGGGTGGAGAGGCTTACAAGAAATGAAACTATCTGCCTCCCCCCTTCCCAACACCTTCTGAGCTAGTGACAGTTCCTGAATAGCAGGTGTTTCAGAAGTCTCCCTCTCCCAGAATTTCCCAGTTCCCCAGTCCATTGCAACCCTCCTCCCATTTCACCCATCCAACCCATCTACACTCATATTCTCATTCATTTATTTAGCTTAGCTTAGATAGATTTAGTGGTTATTTTTTGTTTTTACCCCTCCCTGTGTTTCCTGTGTTAAATCTTCCTTCCTTCCTCCCCCCTCCATTGAATCCTTTCCCTCTCTGATATATTTGATCCCAGATTCCCTTACCTTCCCGTTTTTTCATCTAGAGTAGGATTATTAGATTGCTTTAAGTTTCATTTCAGTTTTGTACTGAAATGAAACTTAAACCTTAAACTGAAACCTTGTGTTGTTTGTGATTCCCTCCCCATCCCATCCCATCCCATCCCAGATAGATAGATAGATAGATAGATAGATAGATAGATAGATAGATGTAGGAGTTAGCTTAGTGATAACATTAGTGATTTAGTTTTAGTGTTTGTAGGAGTAGGCCTGTGTACTTATTAGATAATCCATTTTGTTCATAGCATTTAGAATAGTTAATAGCAGTTAGATTTAGTGTAGATAGATATTTATAATATTAGATTAAAAAATTAAATTAAAAAAACCAATATAAAAACAAAAAAACCAACTCAAAAACAAAAAAACATTATAAAAAACAAACAAAAAATCCTCATATAAAAACATTTCCCGAATGGCCGAACCAAAACCAAACGGCCATACCGAAAGGCCGAACCTAAACCCGGTGAACTAACCAAACAGATGAACCAAACGGATGAACCAAACACAGCCGAACCAAACAGATGAACCCGAACCGCAATCTGTTCGTCCATCCCTAGTCAGTATGTAACTTTTTTAGCCTCACTTTGCTCAACATGAGATACTCTTAGTTCAGCTCCTGCCACCCGTCCCAAAAATATAAATGACAAACGACACCCTTGTGTAATGCCAGGTAGCATATCACATTTGTAAACTCCCTATTTATTTGCTATTAGAGCATTAGCAATTTTATTAGCATTTTTAAAGGTAATTTTCTGACAATACAAACATTTCCTACCCATTTTTCATTTTCTTTTACCCAAGTACAACTCTGTGCAATCAGGCAAAGCTGTCAAAATGTGTTCAATGCTAAAAATGAGGGGAAGAGAAGAGCTCCTTGAGGGTCATTATCCCATTGAAAAATCACATCAATGAAGTGATCAAAGAGCTGGCATGGCATCGTGACAGGCTCTGATTGCTGGAGCTCAGAAGAGAAATTACACCTCCAGTAGATAGGAGAGACTCACCTTGCTACAAAATACAAGTCAGAGTCTATTTAAACATCAAGATAAGGCTACTCCTGGGTTAGTTTGCTTGTTGGGTAAAGCATACATGTGACCATTCCTACCAAGGGGTTAAAAAATTACGTCCTAGAGTATAGAACACCATGAAAGCAATCAGAAATGTGGTTAGGCCTTGTTCATATGAGACAGTTTAAGTTTGTGGTACATAGTAGAGCCCAATTTGGGCCCAATGCAGTTAATTTCTTCCATACACACACCCAGCATGACTTGGTGTCCTTACCCACCACAGAAAGAGAAATGGAAGAAATTGGAAGAAATGGAAGAAAAATACATGTCCCTGTCCACTATGGAGCTCCATGATATCATGGTGCTATATCATGGTGCTTTGTAGAATGTGGGGCCTCCCAAAAGTCCCCAAAGAGTGCCTTACTTGGCATGGGTCCAGGTGGATCCAACTGGTCTTAAGTTAGGATTCACTCCTCTAGTACGTAGTATAGAGTAGCTACCACATAGCATTTTACCACATAGCACAGTTTGAGCATTCAGATGTGACGATGCAATTCTGATTTCTATGGGAGAACAAAGGCCCCTGGAAGATTTGGGCAACACGCTTTTATGGGATTCCTAAAAGCTTGTGGTTTCAGGGTTGGGAATTTGTCACGTGTTCAGACATAATTATATCAAGTAGTAAGTCTGTACCATGTAGTAGGGGTGGGACTACCGGATCATCCGGTGTCCAATACTGCCAGTATTTTGGTGTACTGGCAGTATCAGATTATTCCGGTATTATTGGGTCCAGTACCGGATCCCCCGTGCCGGAATTTTTTATGTTGTGGTGATTCAAATGAATGGCCACAATGTAAAAAAAACCACAAAAAGTCCCCAAACACTTTCCCTCCCCAAGTCCAGGCTGCGCGGGTGGAAGGGGGGACATCCCCCCACCCACCCTGTCCAGCCTGGATTTTTTAAAAAATTCCCCTAAGTCTTCAAGTGCGCTGGGCTGCGGGTCACCGCCGGTGACCCAGAGCCAGCACCAGCAGCAGGTAAGTACCGGTACTGTACTGATCCCTGGGGTGGGGGGTGATTTAACACCCCCCCACCCAGGGGTCACCTACCTTGAGCTCCGGGTGGCAGCAGCGGCGATCCGACGGGTTCAGCGCTGGCTGTGGCTGCTGGCTTCAGCATGCTACTAGGCCTTCTGGGGAACTTCCGGAAGTTCCCCAGAAGGCCTAGTAGCGTGCTGAAGCTGGCATCCACAGCCAGCACTGAAGCCGCCGTGGCGACCTACCTGGAGAAGGAGCCATGAATTGATCCCAGCAGTGAATAGATCCCAGCCATGAATTGATCCCAGCAGTGAACCCTTGGCCTACCAGGCCAGCAAGGCCAACGTGTGGCCGGTCCTGTCCAAAGTGGTCACGGGTATCTGGTCCTGCCCACCAATCAGTGTCCCAAGCGAGAGGGTGTTCTCGATGGCGGGGGACACACCACCTGAGACTAGGGGCCAAGTTGGTGGAGCAGTTGCTGTTCCTGAAGGTGAACCTTCTGCTGCTGGGATTCCCTGAGCTGCCCCTGGACAAGGAGTGATGGTGCAGTGGCACACGCCATCCCATGCCAGGGGCAGTCTTGGGAGAGGGCTCCTCCTCCTTAATCTGGGCTAGGGCTACTGCTCCTGTACTGCTGAGGTGCTGTCCCTCCCTCCCAATGCCTGGCACCTGCCCTGCCTCTCTCTCTCTCTCTCTCCCTCTCTCTTTCTCACACACAAACATCACATACTAGATGGCCTCGGATGCCTTATCTGACTGGCTTCATGACACAGGGAGGCATTGGGAAACAAATTGTAAGCCTGCCAGCCATATGGCTAGCTACATGATCTCGGTCCGCCTATGTGACACTGACAGGCTCTCTCTCTCTCGTGCTGCACAGCCTTTGCTAGCCTATCTGAGTGCCCTTCTGCCAATGTCCCAGCCTGCCTGCCCTACTGCCTCTCATGCCACACTGCCTGTCTGCCTGCCCAGCTTGCCAACAAGCTCAAATTATGCCTCAGTCTGCCTGTCTGCCTCCCATGCCAAGGTGCCTGTCTGCCTACCCAGGTTACATACCTCAAAGCCTGCCCAAGCCCACCTTCCCTACTGCCTCTCATACCATGCTGCCTGCCCGCCTGCCCAGGTTGCAAAGCTTGAACCCTGCCTCAGTCTGCCTGCCTTCTGCTCATGCCACGCTGCCTGCACGCCTGCCCAGGGTGCAAAGCTTGAACCCTGCCTCAGTCTGCCTGCCTTCTGCTCATGCTGCACTGCCTGCCATCCCGCCTGCCTGCTCAGGTGGTCTAGATCAAAGTCTGCCTCAGGCTCCCTGCCTCTCATGCCATGATGCCCTCCCATCTGCCCAGGTGGTCCAGATCTAAGCCTGCCTCAGTCGGCCTGCCTCTCATGACACAGTGTCTGTCTGCCTACCCTGTCAACCCTGGGTGATGTGCACCACTGGTCTGGTAATCCCACCGCTGCTGTCTGCTGGTCCATGGGTGCTCTGCCCTGGCCAGTCCAAATGTGCCCACAAAATCCTGCTGCTGCCATCTGCTGCTGTATGGGAGCTATTCCCTGGCAAATCCAACCATCCTGACTCCATGGGTGCTGTGTACAGGCAAATCCTGCTGCTGCTGTCTCTGCTATTCCACGGGTTATTATTATTATTATTATTATTATTAAACATTTATAAAGCGCCAGTTGCAACCTGGCGCTGTACAGAACATACAATCAGATGCGGTCCCTGCCTGTGGCTTACAATCTAAAA
>QEPC01000715.1:1604131-1637501 GCA_003113815.1 Sphenodon punctatus
GTGGGTGAGAATAAGGGGTAGGTTGGCTGGAGAAAGGCCGCTGGTGATGGAAGAGGGAGAAGGAGGGGGTGCGTGAGAAAGGCTAGAAGGAGGGAGGTGATAGAGGGCGAGGAGGCAAGGGGGGTATGGGGAGGCATCCTAGATGGTAGCAGTCTGGGCATCAGGGGAACCAGGCTCGCGGGTGTGATGTCCAGCGGCGATGGTTGGCGGCGGCTGAGTTGCGCGGGTGCCGTCAGGGGGGTGGCTCCTTGCTGTCCTCGCTCCGGCCTCCCAACGGCCACAAAACCCAACGGGTTCTGTGCCTGGGCAACCCAATGTCTGCTGCTTCTATTGCCAATGCCGCCATGCTGTCTGTGCCATGGGTTCTGGGGCCCGTCATTCTACTCACAGAGATCCATCACTCAGCTGCATCAAGAAACAGCCACTCCAGCCCCAGGACCCATCATCAGGGTTCTGGGGCCAAGTTACCTTAGCCCCAGGTCCCACTGTCATAGGTCTGGGGCCATCATTCCTCACACAGAGGCGTGTCATTCACCACATCAAGAAACAGCTACTCAAATCGCAAGCCCCGCCATCAGTGTTCTGGTGCCAAGTTACTGGCATGGAGGGAGGGCTGTGGCCAATACCTAGAAGCTGCCACTCTAGCCCCAGGACCCACCATCATGGGTCTGGGGCCATCATTCCTCGCACAGAGAGCTAATTCTCCAAAGCATCAAGAAACAACCATTCCAACCCCAGGACCCACTGACAGGGTTCTGTGGCCAAGCTACAGGAAGGGAGGGCTGTTGCCAATACCTAGAAGTTGCCACCTTAGCCCCAGGACCCACTGTCATGAGTCTGGGGCCATCATTCCTCGCACAGAGAGCTGATTTTCCAAAGCATAAAGAAACAGCCACTCCAGCCCCAGGACCTACCATCAGGGTTCTGGGGCCACGTTACAGGCAGGGAGGGCTGTGGCCAATATCCAGAAGCTCTCACTCTAGCCCCAGGACCCACCATTATGGGTCTGGGGCCATCATTACTCACACAGAGAGACTTTTTCCGAACGCCCGAACTAAACCGAACAGGACCGAACCCAAACCCAAACGCAGGTTTGGCCAAACCCAAACGCGGTGAACGAACCGAACAGCCGAACCCGAACTGCAATCTGTTCTCCCATCCCTAGTTACCAGAGACTGTAGTCCAGCGAGAAACTGCTGAAGGCTTTGGAGGGCTCCAGAGGTCGTAGGTTTGGCCCTAATAGCCTGTGAAGACTATGAGTGACTTGAGAGCTGTGAAACCAAGAGAATTTTGGGCAGCAGGGAAAAGAACCAGAGGATGTGTCCTGGCTATGTTGGAAAAGAGCTGTCAGTAACAGCCAGAGGATTGATGCCTGCCTAGAGACTGGTTGTAGACAGCTCAGAGGGTGTTACCTGAGCCAAAGGGGTTTTGCTGGTTTGAAGAGGTGCATGCCTGGCCCAGGGAACCCACAGTACTGTGAGATACAGTATATCGGTGAAGTTTATATAGAAGATATATAAAAAGTAAAGATACTGAGAGTTAATTCCTAGAGTGTGTGACTGTGCTGGGCCTTGATCCTGCCAAGACTCATCTGAGGCAAACCCATACCTGCCACAGTATATGGATGAGTGGCTTGCCTAGAAGTTCCACTACTGAACTGTCTTGACAACAGCAAAACTAACACAAACGTGCACCAAAGTTTCATTGGAATGTTTGGAAACGTTTGACTGCGGTTTTGGATATTTGTTATTATTTTTTAATTAAAGTACATTTTAGAGACACATCAATAATAAACTACATTATGCATTACTTATTTAGAATAAGAGATGTGGATAAAGTAGTTCAAATCATAACTTTTACTGAGCCACTTCTGTTGGTGAGAGTTTGCAAGCTTTCAGGCCACACAGGGTGCTTCCTCAGGCATTTAGCAAATCAGAAATATATAGACTGAGCAAATGCAGGACAGGTGTATTTATAGGAGGTATGGCAATGTCTTGGTTGGGAGTGAATAGGGCAAAGTAACTAGGGAGAGGGCTATAAATGGGGAGAGATGCCAGACATTTAAAAACAAAGTTGAAAAAAAATATTTTGGTATAAGAGAGCTGGTATAAGAAACAGTAGATAATATTAAATGCAAGAGAAGATGAGGCTAAAGCAAGCATATGGGGAGGGGATTACAGCAAACAGCTTATCGAGTAAGGGGAATTCACATATTTATTATCAGTGTTAAGTACCTTTTAAAATATATAAGGGAAGTTCAATCAACTTGCTAGCTGGGGAAAAATCTCGGGATGAATCAATGTAGCTTAGCTTAATTTAGTGATTAGTCCCTGCAGAAGTGAAGCCCAAGACTGTTTTTATATGAGCAGGATTTTTCCCTCAGTTTAAACCTGCGGGGCTGGGAAACCCCTGCAAGGGTATGTGTGTGTCTTTAGATGCTCCTCTGTGACCCAGAAGTCACCTGGGTGCCATTAGAAACAGCGGCGCCGCACGACTCCCAGGTTTTCTGAGACCCAGCAGAGATAAGAACTTGATTTTCAGATCTTATCTACACTGCTTCTCAGAACACCCAGGAGTTGTGTGGTGCTGCTGTTTCTAATGGTGCCCAGGTGATGTTCGGTTCAAGGAGGAGTTTCTAAAGGCTCCCCTCGCCCCACACAGAGGTTTCCCAGCCACACATATTTAAACTGTGAGAGAAATCCCGTTCATATAAAAACTGTCCAAGTGAGCAAGCTGGGCCCACACACACATCTGGCTCTTTAAGGGAGACAAGTAATGGCTAAGAAACATGGTGGGAGTGGCTTATTAGCCCCAACTGGGAGTGGCATGGAACTGTAAGCCAGCTGGGCAAGCCTCAGGGCTGAGATAGGGCCTCCGAGACTAGACAGCAAGGAAGAGGTGAGAGGAGCCAGAAGGCTCAGCCGTAGGTCTCAGGCACACCCAGAGGAACCAGCTCAAAGAGGGGTAGGGAGCTACATCCCAAACCAGGAACTGGCTGGAAAGGGGGCCATTCCAAAGGGTGCTAGCAAAGATGGACTCAGGACCCAGACAAAGGAGTCTGGCACCATCAAGGAATAAGGTATTTATGTATATATTTTATTGCATTTTTATGCCGCCCCATCCTGCTTATGCATCTCGGGCTAACAACATTATAAAAACATATAAATTTATAAAACATAGTCCAACATTAAAATATTCCAACCAAAAAGAACTCCCACCCTAACTCAGCCCACCTATCCAGGTCTTACACTGTCTACAGAAAGGGGGGAGGTCTGAGGCCAGGCGGACCTTCAGTGGGAGGGAGTTCCACAGCTGTGGAGTGGCCACCGAGAATGCCCTGCTCATGGTCGACAACAGGGAAACCCGGGGGACCTCAAGGAAGGCCCCCATGACTGACCACAGAGTCCAATCCAGGACCCAGAGGATGAGGTGGTCCTGCAGATAAGTGGGGCCCAGACTGTTCATGACTTTAAAGGTCAAAATCAACACCTTGAATCAGGTCCGGAAGACTATCAGCAGCCAGGCAAAGACTGGAGCGCTGGAGTAATTTGCTCTCAATGACTCATCCCCCTAAGGGGACAAGCCACTGCATTACCTCCTTAAGGCATACATCCTGGTGCATGTCAGCCCCCAACAGGGTGCAGGACCTATTAGATCGGTCCGCCCCCAGAGACTTATGGAACCGGATCGGTTCCGGAATGCTCTTGGGGAATTTCTCCTGGATCTTAACACCTGCTCTGTCAATGATCTCGTAGCTTTCTGGAACACCTTGTTGGCTGAGACCATTGACAGAGTGGCTCCCAGACATCCACTGCCCTCCCAAGTCTCCCACAGGTCTCCTTGGTTTACTGAGGGCCTGTGAGGTTTGACGCAGGAGAGCAGGCAGTTGGAGTGATGGTGGCACTGGACTCGCAACCAGTATAATCAATCACAGCATAAGAGCAGTTTAAAGGCCTATGCTGTGGTGGTGCAGGCAGCAAGGACGCAGTTCTTTGCTGCCCTTATTGCATCTGCAAAGTCATGTCCAGTGGAGGTTTTCTGGGTGGTGAAAGGCTTGGTCAGTCCTGCCTGCCTCCACCTGGACCTGGACCAATCCAGTGACCGCTGTGACTGGTTTATCAAGTACTTTGTAGATAAGATCACTCGCATCCGCCACGATTTCGGTACCGGAGTTATTGCAGAAGATCATCTCGGGGCTATGGATGCCCCGTCCTATCCTGTTTTGTGGGATCGGTTTCAGATGGTGTCACCTGCCAATGTGGAGTCCTTGTTGAGATCTGTTCATGCCACTACTTGTGAACAAGATTCATCCCCATCCTGGTTGGTGAAAGGCAGCCAGGAGAGGTTACGGCCATTGCTGGCTGGGGTGGTTAGTGCCTCCCTTCAGGAGGGCAGGGTGCCTGACTGCCTGAATGAGGCTGTGGTTAGGTCCCTAATCAAGAAACCATCTCTTGACGCTGATGTTCCTACCAGTTATCGGCCGGTCTCTAACCTCCACTTTTTAGGGAAGGTTATTGAATGGGCTGTGGCACGGCAGCTCCAGGAACATCTGGACCACACCGGTTTCCTTGATCTCTCCCAGTCTGGGTTTCGGCCTGGGTTTGGTACAGAGACAGCATTGGTGGCCTTGGTTGACGATCTTCATTTGGCATTGGACCAGGGTCGTCAGACCTTACTGGTCCTGCTAGACGTTTTGAGTGCATTCAACACAGTCAATCATGAGGTGCTGGTGACTTACCTGTGGGACCGTGCCGGGATTGGCGGAATGGTCTTGGACTGGTTTTGTTCATTCCTGACCGGGAGAACTCACCGGGTGGTCTTGGGGGAGTGTATGTCTTTCCCATGGGACCTCACGGGTGAATTGGAAGCAGGTCTTTTTGAAAGTACAGAGCACTGTTCAGCCCATTACATGGGGAAATAGAGGAATTTAACAAAGGGAAGAGAATTACCCTTGGCTGGTGATATCTTTGAACAGCCTGAGTCACTGTATGGTATGCCCGTGAGCACTGGAGTTATTCAAGATGACACAAATTAGGAAATGAGATTACACTTGTGTTTGTTATATTCATTGATTTATGCACTGAGGAAGGATTTAATCCGAAACATGTTTGCCTTCTTATGAGTCAAGTAGTGGTATTGACTGCCTTTTAGTAGTGCTTATATATGTGCCAATTGTTGGGGTTTTTGGAGCTCCAAACCACTGGCATTTTTGCACTTTTTATTGTATTGAAGTTGTTCTTTTCGTGTATTATTATACAGTACACCTTATATATAAAAATGATTGTGTAGATTGCACATATTCTGCTGTCTTTTGTTGCATTCAAGTGTTACGTTGTGACAAGTAGGATAGCTGCTGAGTGCTCCTGAGGGGGGAAGTGGAGTCCCTCAGGGTGCCATTCTGTCCCCCCTCTTGTTTAATATCGATATGCAGCTGTTAGGGGAGATCGTGAAAGGGTTTCAGGTCATGCAGTGTCATCAGGCAAACACTCACCAACACCCACCGAAAGTGGCATTTACACAGATGCCCCCACCCATCTACACCCAGGGAAACGCTCCCCATCCACCGGCCAACACCCATCTCTACCCAGAGGAACTGGGTGGAGGCATCATGTGTGCACAGGGCCCATGGTGATTGGCTGCAGTGGTGCCCTGAAACATGTATAATAAAATGTAACACCCATTTTATGGGTGTTAGAGCGTCTGTGTAAAAAGGGCCATTGATAGAGATTGCACCCTTTCTTTTGTGGGTCCCGAGAGTAAGACAGTTTGGGGTGGAAATTATCAAAACAATTCACTATCATGGAATGCTTAATTAAAAAAGCAAGGGGGAGAAAGCATATCTGCAGTTTGACTCAGTGAGAAACAAGCACAGATCAAGCTATAAGTCAGCACAGGGTCTGGCTCACTCCCCCTGGGTGTTTTTAGATGGACCCGGGAGCAGCCACAGAGTCCCATGAGACTGCTGGGGCCTGCTTGCGCTTCTCCTTGGCCAGGGATAATACTGCTGAGCTGCTCGCCCCTCCCAACACAGGCACAATTCAAGAGTTCAACTCTGTTAAGACTCCAAGATGTCTCCTCCCTCCTCCCCTCGCTACATTTTCCCTCCAAAACCCAACTGTCACAGCACTAATAATAATGACAATGATAATGACATTGTCGTTTTTGTTTCTTGTTATTGTTTTTGTTGTTTTTGGTATCGTTTTTTATATCGGTATTGGTATCGAGATTGTTTTTGGTATTCTTGGTTGTTGTTTTTGGTATTCTTGGTTGTCGTTTTCGTTATCAGTGTAATTATTTGTGGCTGTTGTTTTTGTTATTGCAATAACGAAAACAAAAACAACAATTTTGTTATCGTTATTGTAATAATGAAAACGACATGCACACACCTACAGGTGTCTTGGGGTGCTGCTGCCTCTCATCCCTGACTGCTGCCAGCCCACCCACCCACCCGCACACCTACCAGCTCGCTCTAGAGGAAGGTAGGTGAGAATCTTGAGAACAGTTCTTCCCCACACTTATAAAAAAAAGGGGAGGGGCCCTATTACTGACCTGACTGCATCCCCGAATCCTGGGGGACTGCTCCAGCCTCGGGGTCTCATGCCGTTGGATCTCTCCCCACTTGGCTTCTCTGAGGGATAAAGGCAGAAACCTCAGAAGAGGCGGCAAAAAAATAACTTTAAAAATCACTGTGCATGCTCAAAATAGCCACATGCTTTGTGAGCATGTGCGGCCCTTTTCCAAGGTGGTGTTGGCAGCATTGGTACCATTTTGGAAATGGGCAGCACATGCTCAGACCAGATATTTTGAGCATGCACACTGATTTTTAAAAATGTTTTGCCTCCTCCTTGGAGGCCTCCCCACTTTCCCCAGAGAGAAGCTGAGTGAGGAGAGATCCAGCAGTGAGACCCAGTACTTGGAACAGTCACCCAAGACTTGGAGAGGCAACCCCCAGCCCCACCGTACACCCCATCTCCCTTGCTAAAAGTCAAGTGGAACAGTCAGCTTTTACACAAATGGTGGAAGGAAGGGAGATCCAGGGCCACCCAAGCCTCTGGAGGGAGGGAGTTCCACAGCCTAGGTGGACACCCACCACCACCCTCCACGGCAAAACACCCCCCCACCTCCAGCCGTATAAAAAGGGCCTATGATAGTCTAGGAGATGGAAACTATTGCCTCCAAAATAAATAAATAAATAAATAAGGCAGTGATATGTTCAATTTTTTTTATTTACTATTTATGTTCTGACCCTGCACACTCCAATGTGGTCTTTAACCAGCATGAAGTATCTGTTCCATTATTCTACTGACAGTAAGATTCCCCAAAGATTTTAATAAATTGCAGCATGACATTTGATATAAAATTGAACTGCAGGCCCATAGGACTTCCGAGTAATTCTAAATTGTTCTTGCAGCATAAACTCTTAAAAACTAAGGAGCATCAGGCCAAGTCATTATTCAGATGAAAGCCCTCTAAGGAACACCTATCAGAAAGTGTTTGTCAGTGATTCAGTGAGAGGTTTTCTTGCTTCTGAATTAGATAGGAATAAAGGTCCCAAGCAGTGGGGTAAGGTACCTTGCTTTGGCTGAATCTGTTGTCATTTGAGTGGGATATGAACTAGTTTCTTTTATTGAATGAATTTCCATTATTAACACATTTAGAAACAGGCCCCTGCCCCAGAGAGCTTACAATCTGGGACAGACAACGGGGAAAGGACTATAGGGAGAATCAGGGATGCATCTAGAAGATAAGTTGATACATGCACTTGGCTTAGTTATGGTGGAGAAGACATTCCCTGAATGAGAAGATACTAGGGATCATCAGCGCCAGCCTTACCACAGGGTGATCTGGCGTGACCACCCTAGGCCCCATTCTTCCAGGACCCCACAGTGTCCCCTGTTTTTAACAGGGCAGGGTGTAGGTGGTTCCACTCCCTCCCAGCTCCCTCCCTTAGGTCCCCACAGAGGGTGCCCACAAGGAAGTGGGTTCACCACCCCCTCCCCAAATTCTCTTTGCCCTGAGCCATACAAATTCAAAGACCAGCCCTGGGGAGCATCAGTGAGTAGTCTGAGGGGGTTAAGAGCTGGGTGAATCCTGACAGAAAAGATAGAATTTTAGAAGGGATTAAAAGGCCAGGATAAAGGAAGAAGACTAAGAGAATATGTTTTCCAGGAGGGAGTTTGAGGCATAGGGGGCAGCATGAGAGAAGGGGCAAAGATGACTCATGGAGCATTAATTGAGCAACATTAACTAATTACAGCAGATGATCTGGTTCATCATGAGCAAGATCTTCATCTGGTGTATGTCGTAGGGGTGTATAGAACTTTCCTTATTCATTTTTGTTTTAGTTTCTATTTTCTGTTTTAAAAAAATGCATTCATTTTCAGGTTTTCATTAAAAACCTGTCCATTTCTATTTTAAAACTATTAACAAATAATTTTTTTGAAATAAATGAATCATTGTCATGTGTAAAATGGCCATCAGATCGTTCTGCACATACACACTCTTTCCCAAAATTTGAAAAAAGCAGCCAGTCTACATGCATAGTGGCCATTTTGCATATGTGTAGACCAGCTGCTCTTAGAGTATCTCAGTTTAGGGGGACCTAAAAGGAGGGAGCTGGTAGGGAGTGAAACCACCCACACCCTCCCCTGGTGAAAACAGGGGGCACTGCAATTTAAGTGTTTGCTTTGCAGCATTAAGCTATACCAGTTTCTTACCTTAAATCTGTGATTTCCTTTATGAATAGCTACCTGACTGACTGCCTTTTTAGGGCTAGTCAGACATTGTTTGATAAAGGGGTTCATGTTGCAAAAGCTTATGTAAATAATAAGTTACAAAAGATCTGCAGCACGAAGATAAAAGGAAAGTCAGGGTCAGGGTCTCTCTCCCCGGGTCCCAGGGTAGGAAATCTGATACCCCAATTATAGACTTGGATGCCCCTGTTCTGGAACAAGGGTGCTCTTTAGGGATGGGCAAACACGGTTCGGAAGCTTGGACTGTTCAGTTGACTGAACCGAACTTCTGAACCGAACTCGAATTTCAAACCGAACTGAACTGAACTGAATTTCCGAACTCCGTTCTGTTTGCCCATCCCTAGTGGCAAAACACACCAAAAAACCTGGTTTATAATGGCCGAACTTGGTTCGGAAGTTCTGAATTCGACTGAACTCGGTCTGTTCGGTCGACCGAACTGAACTTCCGAACCAAACTCGAATTTCAAACTGAACCGAACCAAATTTCCGAACTCGAATTTCAAACTGAACTGAACTGAACCGAATTTCTGAACTCCGTTCTGTTCGCCCATCCCTAGTACTCTTCCCCAAATAATAATCGGGAAACTAGGACAGACCAACGGGAGGCTATTGCAGGAGGAAATCTTTTACTAGATATGGAGATTGATAAATTAGTAGAGGTAGAGCGTGTTGTTGGGGCCCCAGGGATGTTATTCCCTGAAGGGAATGAGGATAAGGAGGAAATAAAAGTTAATATAAGTTCTGTGGGGCAGGTGCAGGAGGATGGGGATCAGGTAGATTCTATGAGGCCCCACAAGGGGACCTACCCACTGGAAGTTGGATTGTACAGCCTGTCCCGGAGCCACCCGTAGATTGTGTCTGTATAGAGGGGGATCGGGATCCGGGCCTGGTTTATGTAGCAAATCCCGGGATTAGTTGCCACGTGATGACTAGCAATAATTGGACCAAATGCTGTGAATTAGGAGATCAGGCATTGGGTGTGGTAGAGCCTAATTCTGTTCCCTTATCTGTTGGTTCAAAGGCTGCATCAGAGGATGTGTTGGCTTGTACTCAACATGATAGGGTGGAGGTGGAAAGGGAGGTGAGGCCCATTAGCACAGGACTGGCTGTGGACTCCAGCCCTGGTGCTATGGTGACCTCTAATCCAAGGGAAATACTCATCTCAGAGGGGGAAATGCAAGAGGGTGGTTTGGGGACTGACCCTGGGGGTTCTGTAATGCCAACTATTTTCAGATGTCAACTCCCAGGGTTAGATACTAGTGGTAATTTGGAGGTATTGGCTAAAACAAAGATAGATTGACTTACCCCAATTAGGAAGTCTGGCCCTCTGAGGGTCCTCTCCTGGAATGTGAAAGGATGGAAGTTTAAGATGCAGGACCCTGGGTGCCGCCTTTTTTTAAGGTTCATTTGATGTTCTATTAATTCAGGAAACCTGGATTATGGATGAACTCACCTTGCACAGGTGTGAGGTGGTTTGGCAGGTGGCAACTAAGGGTAGGCCTAGTGGGGGGCTAGCCTGATTTGTGAATACTTCTGTAAAGACTGAGTTGGTTCCCCTTTTGTGTGGAACTGCTCATGCCTGTGGCAGCCTTTTGCTGTTTCCTAACCTCTCATTAATGTTGGTCTCAGTCTATATTCCCCACTGCATTGCTACTAACTATCAGGAAAGTATATGGATGGAGGTGGCAGCTTTTTTGGAGAGGTTGCAAAGACTCTATCCTGACACCTCCCTTTTGGTGGCTGGGGATTTTAATGCTCATATGGGCGCACAAGATTAGGACCTTGCCAGGTACGGGAATTTGACAGAATGAAGATTCCTCACCGCTAATTATGCGATGTGCCAAGGATACAGGCATAAACAGGAATGGTATTTTGTTCTCTAAATTATTGTCTGACCTAGATTTGTATGCCCTAAATGGACGTGGGTGGAATGATCATCCGGGTGAGTTCACCTATATATCCAAAAGGGGCAGTAGTATTATTGATTATATTACAGTATCAGCTGGTCTGATCTCATTTGTGATTAATTTTCAGATTGTCCCATGGAGTGACCACATGCCCCTGACCCTCACTTTGCACCTAAATGGGATTGTTCCCTAAGTGGGATTGATGACCCTAGATATGGTCCAGTAAGAAGAAAATGGGGTGATAATTTAGGTTCTTCTCTTTCAGTCTCTCTCCAATCTGTGAGGGGGGAGACAGTATATGAGAGAGCTGATTGAGGCTCCTTCACCCGACGATCTTCTCCGTTCCTATCAGAATCTGATGGATTGGCTGTTTCCTTTGCTAACTATTAGTGGCATGGACAGCTGCCATGTAAAAGGAGGTGTGGATCAAATTCCTCTATGGTTTGATAGAGACTGCCGAGTGGCACGCTCTACACTATGGCGACTTTATTGCCTATATAGGGGCATCAAATGAAATTGGTCTCTGTGTGGAATTAGTGGATAGAATGCGGAATTATAGGGGATTGCTAAGGGGTAAAAGAGAGCTACATCATAGGCAGGCCTGGGAATTATTAGACAGGGCCTCTAGGGACATGAACTCTTTAAAGTTTTGGAAGATGATCAGACGACTAGGTTGGGACGGTGTTCAGGAGACGATGGCACAGGGTCATGCCCTGGTGTCCAGCTGAGAGGCGTGAGGAACATTTTGCGACACTGCATGCGCCTCTGAGTAGTCTACGCAATACCCTGGATCTTTTGCCAATAGCTTCTGAATAGGAATCTGTTCATTCAGAAGAGATAGTGGAGTTGATCACTTCTCTTAAAGGTGGGAAGGTGCCAGGCGTGGATTTTCTCCCAGCTGAATTCCTGAAAGAAGAAGTGGATTGGTGGGCCCAAGTTCTGGCGGCTTTGTTCACTGGGATAAATGCCTCAGGGAACATCCCTGTGGATTGGGGTGAGGTGATCGTTGTGCCAATGTTTAAAAAGGGAGTCCATGATGAGCCCAAGAACTACAGACCCATCAGCCTCCTTAGTATAATTAGCAAATGATATGCAAAATTTTTACTTTCAAAACTTAAAGGATGGCTGGAGTCTCAGGATATTTTGGCCAATGAACAAATTAGTTTTAGGGAAGTGAGGTCTACCATTGAGCACTGTTTTCTTCTCTCCCATTTGATTCAGAAGTATGCAAGTCCAGGGAAAGCGCTTTATGCGGCTTTCGTGGATCTGAGAGCCGCTTTTGATTTGGTCCCAACCTTTGGTAAAAGTTGTACAATCTTAATATTGATAAGAGATTGCTGCAACTGATTATTGGACTACATAATAATGCCTGTATTAGGGTTAGATTGAATCAACTTGGAGTTATGTCTGGCAAAATTGAGACATGGAGGGGGTGAAACAGGGCTGTATCCTGGCCCCTACTTTGTTTAATTTATATTTAAATGATTTGGTTAAGGATTTCCCCGCTCTGAGATGTCACCCTCCTCTTATCAATGAAAAAAACATCTCCTGTCTGTTGAATGCCGACAACAGTGTTACTCTCTCTTACTCAAATTGGTTTTAGGCGCTCCTTGCGGACATTTGGGAACTACTGTCAAGATAATTCGTTGGAGATAAATTATGCTAAGACAAAAGTTGTGGCCTTTTCCCATAGGAAATTAGGGCATAGGTGGTTTATAGAGAATGAAGAAATTGAAAAAGTGGGGGCTTATAAGTACCTTGGTCTCCTTTTCCAGGCAACAGGAGGCTGGTCGATGCAAAGGGTATCTGCCCTGGAAAGGGCAAAGAAACTAAATAAAGCTCTTTTGCCTTTTTTTCGCTCAAGGGGTGGTTATCTGGTAACACCAGCGATCAAAGTTTTCGCCCTCAAGTGTGTTCCGCAAGTGTTATATGGTGCACATTTTTCGGTGTTAGGGAAATTTAAGAGCCTGAAGAGAGTTCAATCTGGATTTGTTTGTGCATTGTTTGCCGCTCTGCCAGGGATTAGTAATGAGACTATTTCTATGGAATGTGACTTGGTTCCATTACAGGAGAAGATCTGGAAGGGAGCCTTAAATTATTGGCTAAGGTTACATTTTAAACAGGCTGCCCTGTTATCTCAGTTGGTGGTCCTGGGTAGGTTTTCCAGTCATTGGATAGAGTCTATCCTAAAGAAGTTAAATGGTCTAGATCTTACCCCGGATGCGCTTTCCCCTTTGGACTATAAAACTTCAAAAAAATTGATTGCTGAGAGACTATCTGATATTGGCCGGCAGGAAAGGAGTGCGTCTCTGGGGGAGAGTGGGCTCTGGGCTGCTATAGTGCTCTCCTCCATGATGTGGCTTCTCCAATGGGTTATTTGGATAGTGGCCTTACGCCACTTAACAAGAGGCTTTTTTCCCTGGTGAGGCTAAATTACTTTCCCTCAGCTGTGACAGAAGTTAGATATCAGGGTGCACCCCTGGAGGAATTACTGTGTAAATGCAATCTACATTGTATTGAGTCTCTAAAACACATTATGCTGGACTGTCCCCTACATGTTGAAATACGAAAGAGATTGATATTACCTGTGATTGCCCCTTTCCCTGGAAGATCTTGGGAAATGTATGTACAATTGTTATTTAGGGACTCTTCTAAGGAGATTACAAGGAGGGTGGCTTCCTATTTAGTATTTTTTATTATTATTATTATTATTATTAATAAGCAAACATTTATATAGCACCAGCAGTTTTCCTGGCACTTTAAAAAGTAACAAAATCGACACAGTTACTGCCCTAGGACTTACAATCTGAGAGACAGGAACTGGGGAGAGACATAGGAAGGGGAACAGAGGGAGAGACAAGGGGTCTAACATTCATGAAAATGCGATGTCTAAGGTGCACATATTTGGCTTGGTTATGTTGAGAATAACAGCAGGCAGGTCCATGTGGCAAGGATAAGGGTACAGAGACCATAGGTATAGGATATAGTGGAACAACAGGATAAAGGGTCAGACAGAGCAGAGTGAAAGAGGTGAGTTTTAAGGAAAGATTTGAAGGTATGAAGGAGGGGGCAAGGCGGATGTGGACAGGGAGGGAGTTCCAGGCATGGGGGGCGGCAAGGGAGAAGAGACGAAGGTGGTTAGGGGAGCAGGGAAGGCGTGGAAGGGTGAGAGAAGAGACAGAGGAGGAGCGAAGTACACGGGCTGGAGTATGAAGGGCGATAAGCACAGAGAGGTAGGGGGGAGCAATGCTATGAAGAGCTTTATAGATGAAGACTAGGAGCTTGTGCAGGATTCGTTCAGGAAGGGGAAGCCAGTGAAGCGAAGAGAGGAGGGGCTGCACATGGTCGAGCGATGGGTGAGGTGGATGACCCCAACAGGAGAGTTTTGGATGGAGATGAGGGGAGAAAGGTGAGACCGGGGAAGGTCAGAGAGAAGGAGGTTAAATTAATTGAGGCGAGAGATGACCAGAGCATGAGCAAGAGTTTTGGCAGACGAGACAGAGAGAAAAGGGTGAATCTTAGCAATGTTATGGAGGGAGAAGCGACAGTATTTAGCAACAGAGTCAATGTAGGGTTTAAAAGAAAGGGCTGAGTCAAAGATGAAGCCTAGGCTACAAGCTAGGGGGACAGGCAGGATGGTGACCTCATCAATAATTATTGAACAGTGAGGAGGGAGAGGAAAGATGAAAGGGGAAGATAAGGAGTTCAGTTTAGCCATGTTGAGTTTGAGTTGACATTGAGACATCAGAGATGTCAGAGAGACATCTCTGATGTCAGAGAGACATGGGAGGCAATGAGTTTGCCTAAGTTGAGGTGTAGATAGAGAAGAGGAGAGGGCCAAGAAAAGATCCTTGAGGAACACCAACTGAGAGGGGAAAGGAGGAGGAAGTGGAGTTGGAGAGAGACACATTAAAGGAGCGGTCAGAGAGGTAGGAGGAGAACCAGTAAAGGACTGAGCCGCAAAAGCCAAGGGAGTGGAGGAAATCCAGCAAGAGTGAGTGGTTAACCGTATCAAAGGCAGCAGAGAGGTCAAGGAGGACATGAATAGAATAGAGACATTTAGATTTAGCCACCAGAAGATCATTGGTGATCTTAGCGAGAGTAGTTTCAGTAGAATGAAGAGGGCGGAAGCCAGATTGGAGGGGGTCAAGGGAGGAGTTGGAAGATAGAAAGTCAAGGCAGCGAGAGTAGACAACACATTCAAGCAGTTTGGAAGCAAAAGGAAGTAGTGAGACAGGACGATAGCTAGAAGGGTTAGAGGGGTAAAGAGTGGACTTTTTGAGAATAGGAGAGACTGTGACATGTTTAAAGACAGAGGGGAAAGAGCCAGTAGAGAGGGAGAGGTTGATGATGTGCAGGAAGGAGGGGGTGACAGTGGAAGTAATGGAGGTCAGGAGGCGGGAAGGAATGGGATCAAGGGGGCAAGTGGAAGTTGGAGGAGGAGAGCAGAGAAGAGATTTCCTCGAGGGAGCCAGGGGGGATGGAGGACAGGAGAGAAGGAAGGGGAGGAGGTAGAGGGGTGGGAGTAGGAAGAGGAAAGGAGTGGGAAGCGATGTTGAGGCGGATCTTTTCTATCTTGGAGGCGAAGAAGGAGGCAAGATCCTGAGCAGAAAGGGAAGAAGGAGGAGGAGGACAGGGAGGCTTGAGGAGGGAGTCAAAGGTAGAGAACAGGCAGCGAGGGTCCCGAGAACAGGACTCAATGCGAGAGGCATAGTAATTTTGTCTAGCAAGGGAGACAACAGAAATAAAGGTGGAAAGACAGAATTTGAAGTGAAGGAAGTCAGCATGAGAATGGAATTTGCCCCACAGGCATTCAGCAGCACAGGTGCAAGAACAGAAGTGGTGGATATTAGGGGTGATCCAGGGACGGGGGTTGTGGGAGAAGGCAGGGCGGGAGGAGAGAGGGACTAGGGAGTCAAGGGTGGAGGAGAGAGGGGCATTGAGAGCAGAGACAGCTGAGTCAGGGGAGGAGGAAGAGAAGACTGTAGGAAGAAGGGGAGAGAGAGAGGATGCAAAGTCCAGGGGATCAATAGCTTGAAGTGAAAGAGGAGGGGGGACAGTGGGAAATATTGAAAGAGGCAAGGAAGTGGTTTGATATAGGATGATGATCGAAGGAGAGATCAGCGACAGAGCAGTTTGTAGAGGGAACAAGATCAAGAGAATGGCCATTAGTATGGGTGTGGGAGTTGATCCAAAGGTAGAGGTTGAATAGGGATGGGCGAACAGAACTGAGTTCGGAAATTCGGTTCAGTTCGGTTCCAAAATTGATTTTGGTTCGGAAGTTTGGTTCGGTCAACCGAACTATTCGAGTTCGAACTTTTTCGAACAGAGTTTGGAAATTCAAACCCCATTGAACTAAATGGAATATTATCTTATAGGGATGGGCAAACAGAACCAAGTTCGGAAATTCGGTTCGGTTCGAAAATTGAGTTCGGTTCGGAAGTTCAGTTCGGTTGACTGAACTAATCAAGTTCGGTCCCAACTCCGAACTTCTGAACCACGTTTGCCCATCCCTAAGGTTGAAGGAGGAGGCTAGGGAGAGGAAGCGAGAGACTGAGGCCTGAGAAGGGTCATCAACATGAATGTTGAAGTCACCAAGGGTGAGAGTGGGGATATCAACAGAGAGGAAGAAGGTGAGCCAGGAATCAAAGTCAGAGAGAAAGGAAGAGAGAGGACCAGGGGGATGGTAGATGACAGTAACACGTAGATGGAGGGGGGAGTAGAGGTGCATGGAGTGAGCCTTGAAGAAAGGGAAGGAGAGAGAGGGGGGAGGAGAAGTTTGTTCGAATTGACAGGATTTATCAAGAAGGAGGCCCACCCCACCACTCCATCCTTCAGGGCAGGGCTGGTGAGAGAAGGAGAGGCCCCCAAAGGAGAGGGTAGCAGGAGTGACAGAGTCAGAGGGAGTGATTCAAGTTTCAGTAAAGGGCAAGGAGCTGGAGGGATCGAGAGAGGAAAAGATCATGGATATAGGGAGCTTTACTGACAGATGAGCGACAGTTCCAAAGGAAGCAGAAAAATGGGAGTTGATGAGGGGGAAGGCAAGGAATAGGAATATTTGTACTATGCTTATGCTAGCAAATCAAAGGTGGTTCTATAACCTAGCCTATTTATGCCCCTTTTTATCGTTGTTTTATTCTTTTAACCATTTTTTTTTTTTTGTCTTGCTGGTTGTTTGTATTGTGCTGTACAAGTATTGTTTTGGGGGGATTATGGAGGATGGATGATGTTTTGTTGGTTCCTGCTTTGCAATGGCCTTATGGTCACGCAATAAAGTTTAATAAAAATTTCTTACCCAGCTTGATAATTATATGTAAAAACATACAAGGCTTTCTGTAGGTAAGAGTAGTATTGGCCTTTATTGTGACCTTCGAAAGTCTATTAACAGAACTATGTAACTAAACCCCAGCATTTGGCAAAAGCAGAAAGGTTTTGTTTTCTGAAGTGTGTTATTTGCAGAAAAAATCTCTTTGCTCCTTGAACTTTCTCAGGTAATTAGTTGGCAGCATTACCTCTGAGAAGATGAGTGTGTGTGTGTGTGTGTGTGTGTGTGTGTGTTACTCATAAGCAGACTCATAATAGCAGTTGTCTTTCCTGTCTGGCACATCACAACAAATTCATTCCCCCTTATGGGCTATTGAATTAGTCTGCTGAATTGTGGTCATGAAAATTGAAGCGAGAGTAAAACAGCTGCAGGTGCCACAAGCTCCACTTTGCATCTGCCAGAACTTGACCTAAATACAAGTCTGCTGTGGTTTCATACAGTAGGAATGCAGCCAAAATATAAAATCTGTTTAGAACCCGAGAGTCAACATACTGTGCTATTATTGCCATGACAGACGCATAGGTCTTTCTCCGAATCTTGCTTTTATAGAGAGAAAAAAAAAATGTGTGCAAAAATGAAAACATTTGGAATTTTCATCAGTTCAAACAAAAAAATAATAATGGAATTTGGTAGAGACTCAATGGGTAGTGATTTTATTATTCTCTGTACTATTTGCATTTTTGGGTAGTTGTTTGTCCATGTGTGACTAAAAAAAGGTACTCATATACCTGGTATTCCATTTCAGTTTTCTTTTTTGGCATGGGGTTTACAGTATTTCAGTTTGCTTATGTTGATATTTTGGTCATTTTGGTATTTCAGTCATGTCATTTTCAGCAAATGCTCCTGTGTAGGTCTGAAACATGCAATCACAGCAAGTGCTGTTTCTGTTAGAGACAAGTCATTTGCCTTCATTCAAGTGATGAGGAAACACTGATTTTTTCACTATTGTTTTGTAGTTGAACACACAACATGAAGACCTTTTTTACACGAGGTGGGCCCACTCATGCCCACGCAAATCCACCATCTGGACATGAGTGGTTGTTGCTTGTGTGAATCCCGTGGCAGGTGGCTGTGCGTGTGTGCATGCGTGCGCCCACAAAACATGCATCCATCCATCCCACCTCCACACATCATCCACACATGGAGCAATTGGCCAAAATGGCGATTGCTCTGGGATGCAGGGGATGCGGAGGGGATCTGTGTGCGCCCATGTGACTGGTCCCTCCGCACTGCTAACGCTGCCACATGCACATCAATCCCCCTGCATCTGCAGCTCCAAAAATAAAGGCTGAACTGAGCTACTACCAACTACACTTAACAGCTTATACTTTATATACCGGCTAAGCAATTCAAAAGTGCTGGAAACTGATGCAAAAGGTCAGTCCCGAAAAGTCCCAGAAAATCTGAGAAAGTGCCAGAAAGTGACAGAAATTATAGAAAATTCCCAGCACTGATCTCGCACATATAATTGGCAAAATCACAGAATCACTGACCACTGGGGAAATACTGAGGAATTGGGAGCAAGGGCTCCGAAAAAGTAAATGCTTTCCAGTGGGAAGGGAACACTTGCTCTTGTCTCAGGACTATTTTGTGTAGTAGTGCTAATATTGCTCAAATAATATAACTGAATTACCAAAATGACTGAAATAATGGAACTGAAAGAAAAAAACAAACAAACAAATACTCCATCCCAAAGCCCAACACAAAATAACCCAAATGAATATTCAAGGAAGCATAAACAGATATTATTTATCTAAGCTGACATTACTTGTTGTGGTATGATATATTAGCAGGTTTACCTGTTTTGTTTGTTTGTTTTTTCAGTATTGTTTCAGCTCTAGAACTTGGGAAGATAATGTATGCAGTACTTTTAAATATACATACTATACACTTAATCAAAGTTGGGGGAAGGGTAGATCTTGAGGTTCTAGCCTGTCCTCACTTTTCAACGTGTATATGCAGCCACTTGGTGAGGTCGTGAGATGGTATGGGGTGCGGTGTCATCAATATGCTGATGACACCCAACTCTAGCTCTTATTTTTATCTGACCCAAACCCAGCAGTCTCGGTGCTTACCCAGTGTCCGGCAGCTGTTGGGGATTGGATGAGGGCAAGTCAACTGAAGCTGAATCCCAACAAGATGGAGGTGATGGTGATGGTGATGGGAAGGGCAGCGATGTGGTGGTATTTAAGATCTTGTTCAGATCTTATCATCTGTGAACAATGGGTAAAAACAGACATCTGGTCAGCATTGTGGCTCCCAGGCCTGGCTCCCTGGCATGCACAGAATGTCCAGTAGCCAATGTTTGCACGAACAGTGATTTATTTATTTATTTAAAATGATTTTTATTAAAAATAAACAGCAACCAAAAATAAAAATGAACATTTTTGTTTACCAAACCCCTCCAAAATTAAAGGGGGTTGCAAATGAGAACAAAAATGAATGCCCGCTGCACATCCCTAGTAGAAAGTCCGTGTATATCCTGATAAATTATTTCTAGTTTCTCTAACAAAAACTGCCTCAGACAGGCGACTTCTTGAGACACTAACATCTGAAGCATTTCAATCTCATCTCGGACCAGTTTGAGGGATGCAGATTTAATTCTCTTCATGCACTTGGATTTACTTTTGGAGTTTGCTGATGCCCTATGTATATATAAAAAGATTCTACAGCCTTCAGTCCTAAAAATTAACGAAAAATAGTAAATAAAATCCCTTTGATGCTGACAGGATGTAAAAGTTGTGTGGAGAACTGAGGAGCACAGCCTTCTTCTTCTGTGGTACCATGTAGGGCTGTAGTGGAATGTCGCAGCGGTAGCTATTTCCGCCGGAAACAGCATTTCCGCAATTAGTGGTATGGCGTGGCAGAGGCTTTCATTCCACTAGTTTCATTCCACTACTTCCACAGTTCCGCTACTTTCATTCCGCTACTTCCACAGGCCTCGCAATATAGTGGAAACTTGACATTTTCGCTACTTCCGCCATTCCGCCAGCGCCACAAAATAGCAGAACAGCAGTTTTCCAACAGTTTCCGCAATTTCTCCGCAATCCCGCAATTTGCAGAATGCCGGCGGAATTAGCGGAATGTCCGCAGAAAAGCTGTGGTGTAGTGCGGGCAATTCCGAAATGGCGGAATGGAATCGCGGCCCGGTAACAGCTGCTGCCGCATCAGCCCTATTACCATGTGACCATCATTACCAAAAAAGTTCTAAAGTAACAGATCTTCTCTTTTCCAAGGGCAACAAAGAATAATAGTTGAGGATCCTTCATCTACATGTATATAGTAGAGCTGAGAGGAACATCTATCTTTAAATTCCCAAATATAATTCTAAAATTGGTTTACGGAGATGAATTTCCATATTTGTATTCATTACAGCTATGTAATTTGTCACTTTGACCTTTTTTACATGGACCTGGGGGGTGGGGGGATAGTTGTGTCGGTGTGGCAGGTGTGTGCCCACTTACACGGACACACCCATCTACAGCTACCGAACACTGAGTGGCGGGGGTGGGGGGTGTCAGTGTAAAAATGGCGGTAGATACTTTGTTCTCTTTGGTACTTCACCACTTCATATTCTTTACCACTTAATTAATGTGGTAATTCAGTGTTCAGAACTTTATTACTTCATTATTCAGTATTTTATTATTCAGTACATTTTGTGATTTTCCCATGCATTATGCTATACAGACAGACCAATGAAATTTAAATTCAAACATTTTTTTCAAATTCAGTCAAGACATACTGCTGAACACATTAGTGATGAATAACAAAGTACCGGGTAATAAAGAATCTGCTTAAGTGACAAACATATGAAGTGAAAACCAAAGCGAATTTTGCAAACAAATGGATTATTATTTATATAGCACAAGCAACATACATGGCACCGAATAATCACAATTTGAGATAGGGTTCTGTCCTTATAATTAGGGATGTGCGAACAGAACCGAGTTCAGAAATTCGGTTCGGTTCGAAAATCGAGTTCAGTTCGAAAGTTCAGTTCAGTTGACCAAACTATTCGAGTTTGGTTGAATTCTGAACTTCCTAACTAAGTTCGTACATTCAAAACCGGGTTTTTTGCCTTCCGAACTGGTTTGGATTTGACCGAACAGTTTGGTCGAATTTGAGTTTGGTTTGAAAGTTTGATTTGGTCGACCGAACTATTCGAGTTCGACCCGAACTCTGAACTTCTGAACCGCATTTGCACATCCCTACTTATAATGTAGGTTGGACAATATAGGGAGAGACAGGGATACATATATTCCCATTGTGCATGTAGGGAACTAGGGTTGAGAGATTGGGTTAATGTCTAAGACAGGATTTGAACTGTGGTCTCACCAGACCAAGTACAGCACCTTTTGCACTAAACTCCTCACCAGCTTCAAGCCTGAATCTTCAAATTTTCTTTACACAGATGAAGACGGATAGGTCAATGTCACCAAACCCAGTATTCAGTATGTAACAGAGCACAAGTTAGCTCTCATTTTGGCCTTGATCTTGCAAATGCTTGCCACCAATTGTTCCTCGGAAATGAATAAGACTATTTGTACGTTCCACATATCAGCTTATGGTGAAAATTCTCAGCATCTCATTACTATATTTAAGCTAAGAAAGGGAACAAGTTGTGTGAAGTCATCACATTTCAGAATGTGTTTTAAATGCTAATGCTTTTTGGAAAAAAATACTTTTTTGCTCAAAAGATTAATTGTAGTACTATAAAGTTCCTGATTAAGCATTTTAGCTAAAATATAAAAATTTTATCTCAGGGCTTTAGTGTCTTTTAGCATAATAATTTAATGCCGAGTTCATTAAATTCATTTCTTCGCCATCCAATTGTAAGACATTTAATAATCTGCAAAACGAAATGGAGATTTAAAAATAGACTTTAGTCCTCATAACCAAGAACAGTGATGTGAATCTACAATGTACTTTGCATGGAAAATGTATCCTTTTTCATAATAAATAAGCATACAAAACCATTTGAAGTGGTAAATCTCTTATGCAAGATCACAAACCAACATAATAAAGTAGGCTTTTACTTTAGCAGCCATGCATAAGGACAGTACAAAGGAATGCAAACAGGTTTCATGTTATTGTCCTCTGCGTAAATCTTTATAAGGTTAGGGCTATAAAGTGTATGAGTCCATACACTCTTAGGGAGTAGGGTTGCGCAGAAGAGACCAGCTTCGTTTTAGTTTTTGGATTTGTTTTTGTTTCCAGTTTTTAGTTATTTATTTGTTTTCATTTGTAATTTAACTTCATTTCAGTAATTAAATTAGTTTCCCATTATTTTCAATGGGCATCACTTTGCAGGTCTTGCATTCATTTTCTTTGCCTCTCTGACACTTTCCCATCTGCAAACATGCAGAGAGTGCCCCAAGGTGGCAGAATATCAGAGATAGACTAGCACGTAGCAGATGGGATCAGCAGGCACTGGCAGGCAGAAGGTGGGCACAGAAGCAGCAGGCACTGACATTGGCACCCTAAGTCTGACAGGGCTTCAACTTGCAGTGAGTGTCCCAGGGTGACTGGGCATCATATGAGATAGAGATAATGGCAGACAGGCACTGGACAGTTGGTAGCACCCTGGATGTAATGGGGCATCAATTTGCAGCTGGTGCCCCAGGGTGGCAGAATATTTTCTTGATCCCTCTCAGTCTAGCTTTCATCCAGATTATGGCACTGAGACTGTGCTTGTGGCTTTGGTAGATGATCTGTGACAAGATAGCGTTTGATACTGTTGATCATGAAATATTGGTGACGCGCCTATGGGACTGTGCAGGAGTGGGTGGGACTGTTCTTGAATGTTTCCACTCTTTCCTGACCAGAAGAACCCAGCAGGTGGTTCTCGGGGACTGTTTTTCATCATACCGAGACCTCTTGTGTGGAGTTCCGCAGGGTTCTGTTCTGTCCCCTCTCTTTTTCAATGTGTAAATGCAGCCACTTGGTGAGATGATTAGGGGTTTGGTGTACAGTGTCATCAATATGCTGATGACACCCAATTGTACCTCTCTTTTTCAACAGACCCAGACCCAGCAGTCTCGGTGCTTATTCGGTGCCTGGCGGCTGTGAGGGATTGGATGAGGGCTAATCGACTGCTGCTGAATCCTGACAAGATGGCGGTGATGGTAGTGGGTAAAGTGATGGAATTGACAACCCCCATCATTGATGGGGTCTGTCCTCCATTAACCCCCCAGGTATGGAGTCTAGGGGTGTTCCTCGATGCGCAGCTCTGCCTGGATCTCCAGGTGGAGACTGTGGAAATGAGTTTTTTCCACCAGTTGCATTTGGTGCGATGGCTTCATCTGCTTGTTTCGGACTTTGACCTGACCACAGTCACCCATGCTTTCATCACCTCTTGACTAGACTACTGTAACGCACTCTATGTGGGGCTACCCATGGTGATGGCTCAGAAATTGCAGCTGGCGCAGAATGTGGTGGCCCATCTTCTAGTGGGATTGGCCACTGGGAACATATTATGCCAGTGCTCCGCTCTCTGCACTGGCTGCCGGTGGTTTTCCGGGTCCGATTCAAGGTGTTGGTTTTAACCTATAAAGCCCTAAACATTCTGGGCCCTGCCTATCTGCAAGACTGCCTCAATCCCCATGTCCGAGTTCAGCCCCTGAGGTCATCCGGGAATGCCCTGCTCGAGGTCCCCTGAGTTTCTTGGGTGGCCACGCAGGAGAGGGTGTTCTTGGTGGTCATGCCGTGCCTATGGAACTCCCTTCTGGTGGGGGCCTGGCTGACCCCAGATCTCCCCTCTTTTTGGAAAAACTGCAAGACCTGGTGGTTCCACCAGACATTTGGTGGGGGAAAGGAGTGATGGGGGGTAGGGGGTGCGGTGGTGTTTTCTCTGTTTTCTCCTTTTATGATGTGTTTTTATTGTTTGAATTGTTTTTTATTGCTGGAAGCTGCCCTGAGCTGTCTGTGGCAGGAGGGGCAGGGTAATAAGCTTTTTAAATAAATAATCAAAATAAATATGAGAGAGAGACTGGCAGGCAGTAGATGAGCACAGCAGCAGCAGGCACTGGCAGTGGGTGGGCACAGGAGCATCAGGTGTATTTTTGGTGGCCATTTTTCACGTGTGCAATGATTTTTTAAACTACTTTTAATTTTTGTGAACAAAAAGTATTTTTTAATGAAAACCCAAATGTGGATGGGTTTTTTAAATCAGAAAATGAAAACAAAAACAAAAGAGGTATGTTCTGCACACCCCTATTTGATACCTGGCTGGGAGAGATTGTTTTATACCGGATGGGACCTAAGGAAGCAACACTTCTTAACCCTGCACTTGGGATTATGGTAAATAAAGACTGGGCCTTTGGAAGCTGGCTCCTGCCCCACGGGAACCCACCACCCCATTACCCTGAACAAGAACTCAAAAGAACCATCACAAACATCAGTAAGTTTTTATATCCTCGGGAAAGTGGCAAATTGGACACTTCAGATGAAAACAGTGTTTGCGGTGATGAAACAATTCACCTCTCTAATCATACATGGGTATCTTATGGGATTCAATTTGCCTCACAACAGTTTCAGTCAGGAATAATGTCATGAAAATCAAACTGGTGTAAACCTTTTTTGAAGTGAAAGATGAACAAGGCTCATTGCCTTTGATGCTTAACTTTTCTAGTTCAAGTAATTGCTGCAGCAGCCTCTTCAGGTGCTTTTCAATTTAATGGAAAGCTAGGCTTGTACCATGTATCACCTTGGGATTACACAATGCTAGATCTCCTCAGACATCGCAGATCAGTTACCACTTAACAGTTACCTTGTGATAACCCCATAGTAATGTTCTAGGGACTTCCTAGATAGTCTGAAAGCACTCTTAGGGACTTCTCACATGTGTCCCTCACCCCCCCACCCCCCACACACACATATATGTGCAGGGAGGTGTCACCCATCTCCACCCACTTCCACCTATCACCCACGCATGGAGCAATAGGCTCCAATGCCTGTTACTCCGTGTGTGGAGATGGGTGGAGGTGGGTGGAGATGGGTGTGCACCCGTCAAAATGGCCGCACAACCAGCTCCACCCACTGCGAGCGCACACCCATCCCCCCACCCACTGCGGCCCATTTGAAAAGGGCCTTAGATAGAACTGAAACTCAATCTCATTTTTTCCTTATTTTCTCATTTTCATTGAGAATCAAGCTTCTTGGCTTGATTTCCATAAGAATAGACAATCGAAAAATGCCCCAATTCTCAACGCTTTCTCAATTGAGTTTTTTGTTGATTGAGTTTTTTGTTGCATGTGCCTTGTCTTGCACTGAGTCAACGTCCCATGTCTATCTGTCATCTCTCTGTCCCTCTCTTTTCACTCTCTTCTTTTCTGCGTCCACCAACTGCACGCCAGGGGTAATAGCAAGAAAAAGAACTGTATGTGTGCAAAATGGCCATTGGACTATTCTGTGCAGCCCTTTTCCAAAATCATGCCATCAGCATCACCACCATTTTGGAAAAGGGTGACCAGCCTGAAAACAGCTGCCCTTTTCCAAAATAGTGGTGATGCTGCTGACACCATTTCAGAAAAGGGCTTTGTATGGGCAGGATGGTTTGATAGTCATTTTGCAAATGTACAGTTGCTTTTTTCTTTTTAAGTGGTTCTTGCACTCTTGCACACTAGCAAGATCTCGCTATGGGTTCTTAAGTCTCATGAGATTCTCTGAGAATATAAACAGATTCTTGCTTCAGCCCTATTCTTATGGTGCAATCTATCATCATTAATGTCAATGGCAAAACTCCCCTTGACTTTATCAGCGAAGGACTGTCCTGCCCATTGGGAGGAATATAATATAATAATGGTAGTACTTAGAACTGGTGCAATACAACAACTACTAGTAGCAGTTAGTTAGTTTATTTATTTATGGGTTTTTTGGCAAGCACATCACAAATAAAAATCATGCTAACATAGCTAGAATGTCATACAAAAATTTAAATGTTTAGTTTAACAGACTTCATAATTCTGAATAAACAAAGGAATATGCATCCCTTCTACCCATATTAATATGTCTTTTTCTTTCTTTCTGTGTTAGAATAGCAAATGGAAAGCAGAGCATAAATTACTGGGAGCAAATTTTTGCTAGGGAACTATATTGTCTTTTTCTTCTTTCATCCAAATATTCTTTTATCCAAATATTGCATTTAGATAGGAGTGGTATTAACTTTTTCTGCCTAACTAAAGTTCTTAAAATAGAGAACTTTATGGTGTTCTGCTGAGCACAGCAGCAGCAGGCAATGACAGTCAGTGGGTAGGCAGCAGGTACATTTTGGGGCGGTCATTTTTACTACTGACATCACAATTTGAAAAAAACTGATTAAAACTAGGTCTGAAACTTGATTCTCGGGTTCTTGCTTTTCTGGGCGAGAATCACGGTTCTCAGTTTGTTCTTGCAAATGAGAATTAAACTTCCTGGATTCCTGCCGAGAAAGGTGAGAATCTTGAGATAGTCCTCCCTTCCCCATTGCAAAGAGGGTTGGTAGCATTTTCTAATGTTTGCCCTGGTAGGGGGTTCGCCCTTCCCTTGGCAAGGCAACACCCTGGGAAAAGCCCCCCCTCTCCCCATGCTACTCTGGGCAGCTTGCATTTGTAATTTAAAACCCTGCACTGGGGGAGAGAGCCAGGATCCATTCCCTGCTCTCTCTGCCCCCCACATGGGCCTGGAAGTGATTTTACCAGTGAGATGCCTTGGATGATGTGGTGCCTCACTCTTGCTGTCAGAGCAGTACCTTGGGAAAAGCCTCCACTCCAAGATGCTCTAGGGGGCTTGCAATTCAAATCCCTGGGCTGATGGAGAGCCAGAGCCAGAATTCAGTCCCTGCTCTCTCTGTTCCCCATGGAGGGTTTGTGTGGCTTTTCTCAATGGGATGCCCGGGCAGTCAGGGCAGCACCTTAGGAAAAGCCCCCCCAACCCCCCAATCCACTTTTGGTGGTTTGCATTTTAAAGCCCTGGGCAGGGTGAGAGAGAGCCAGGATCCATTCCCATGCAAGGTTTGGGGAACTTTTTCAAAGGAACTTCACTAGCAGGGGTGTGTGTGTGCCAACTTCCCTTGCTAGTGCCTCAGAAACACACACACACACACACACACACACACAGCAAGCTGCTCTGGGTGACATGCAATTTAAAGCCCCATGCTGAAAGCCAACATCCGTTCCCTGATCTCTCTGTCCCCTGCATGAGTTGGGTGGGGCACTTTTCCCAAGGTGCTGCCCTGCCAGGGGTGTATCCACCACTTCCTAGGGAAGCCCGTAGGAAAGCCAGATTTGCAAAAGCCTACTTAGATCTAGATAGTATGGCACCTTGCAAAGGCTCAAGAGGATACCTGGGGCGCTTTTAAACGATTCCGCTCACAAGCGGGATCGTTCACTGCCAGCATCTCCCTCCCGCCTTCCTTTCTATGACGCGTCTGATGTTCAGAAGAGCATCAGACCTGTTGCAAAGACTATGTGCGCATGTGCGTCCTTCTGCGCGTGTGCACTCTAGAAAGGGGACCTGGAAGTGCAGCTTAAAGCTGGCACATCGGGGAGCCACGTTAAAGGGGGAAGGATCGCCAGGCAGGTCTAACGCGGGGAAGACCCGGCTTCAAAGCAGGTTAGACTTTTAAACAAGCACAAAGAAAGGTGGCTGATCAAAGGATTAAAAGTGACCCAGGTCAATTTGAGCCTGAAACTAAGCAGGGAGCCACTTGAGGGCTTTGCAAGGAACTGCATTGGCCAGGAAAGCTCTCCCCTAAGGTTCCCAGCTCTCCAGACCAGGGAAGCCCCTTGCAAAAGCTGATCAGTGTGCTCCCTCCCTTGCCAAACAGATGGGGGTGGGGGAGCCTCAAAATCTCACCAAGAACTCAAACCAGGTTTTGAGATCCCAGCGAGATCTCAAGCCTAATTCTTGTTCTTACAAGATTTCTCAAGAGAATTGTTTTGATTCTAATTTTGGCCCTAATTAAAACATAAAGTATATATAGTCAATGGTCATGGTCATAACCTCCTACCCTCACAGGTGGGGTTGCAGCATAAACGCGACCCTTTCCTCCATATTTAGTCATTCAATATTTATTCAAAATGCTTGATCATAGGTCTTCGTATATACACAAACAAAACAAACAAACAAATACGTACAAGATAAAATAGAAAAATAAACATTCCTCCTGTGGAAAATAAATAAGTAAGATTAACTATTTCTATCCCCAGTCTTCAAGATATTGAGCTCTTATCATGCATGCAAATGCCAAAAATTTGGCAACAGAGCGTGTTATTGCTGGAGTACTGTCGGCAAGTAAAAAGGACACATAGGTTTCCTGTGATCGCCCAGCTAAGCGTCTTATTAAAGGGCAAAGTAGTCTCTCTCTAGTATCGTCTTACAGCCTGCAGTACAGTAAAGTGTGAGCAACTGTTTCCACCTCGCCTGACCCACAAGGGCAAACTGTTAGGTGAAGTGGAATACCCTTGTAATGACCCTCCAATATGGCTGAAGGGAAGATGTTTAGCCTTGACCTAGGGAACATAGCTCTCTGTGTGGGAGAAAGGAGACTGACCAAATACGTGGCACTAGAATTTCCAGAAGGCAATACAGATAGATAAGCAGAGAAAGATCTTGCCTCTCTTATCCTAGACGTTTTGTTTTGGTATTTGATATCTGTAAGTCTCTGGGAAAGTTCCACTCTGGCCCTTGCATATTATTAGCAGGAAACCTCCTTCCACGTATGACTATTGAGGGGTTGGTACCCCAATATACACCCGATTCTTAAATTTAGGGGAATTAGCCGGATTAGTTGAACTAGGGGTCCCCACATGCCACAATATGATCCCTGCAGTATCTCAAATGGTGAACCATCCTCCTATATATATATATATATAAGTAAGTAAGTAAGTAAGTAAGTAATATATATATATATATATAGAAATTAAACGACGTTGGGTCCAAAATACAGCCCTGTCTTACTCCAGTCCAGAACATGATCTGATCAGGTCAGTCAGGTATCTCTGTTGGTTTAAGTTAACTCAAAGAGTAGTATCAGTATATAATGATCTCATAAGAAACAGGAGGCGTTTATCAATATTAGTTTTTCCCAATTTAATCCATAATTTGGACCTAGGTATTATATCAAATGCTGATTTTAGATCTAGGAACATGACATACAGTTTACTGCTAGACTGAATATATTTATTAAGTGCGAGAAAATAAAACAGTGGTCCAAGATAGACCATTCCTTCCTGAATCATGCTTGTTCGTCAAAGAGTATGTGCTCCTCGTTTAACCATTCTTCTAGTTTAACCAGGAGGTGCTTGGCAAACAATTTTCCTATAATATTCAAGAGGCTAATAGGTCTATAGTTGCCTGGTTGTGTCCTATCATCTTTTTTGTAGATAGGTACTACTATGGATATTTTCCAACCCTGAGGGATGCTCCCTGTCCTATCAATGTATAAAAACCGGGAAGCCAAAAGAGGGATTCACCATGATATATGCTCCTGCAGGAGCTCTGATGGGATCAGATCTTCATCAGGCACCCTACCAGGTTTAAAATGCTCAATAAGTTCCCTCACTTCATCTTGTGATGTTCGGGGCCATACTGGGAGATTTACCAGGGAAATAGGATCACCTATATAAGTTGTCACCTGATTATAGATGGAGTCAAAATACAACTCCCACATTGTTTTGGGAATATTATAATGTGTTGAATCCTTACACCTCCCCATTAGACCATTAACCACCCACCAAAAACCAGCACTATCTTTTTCCTCAGCTTTAATGGTAAGATCTTTCCAGAAGGCCTTCGCATAGGAAACCTTATTATAGATAAGTTTCCTATAGACTCTCTTTAACTCAGAGAATTCTCTTGGAAATCTCATGAGGTTGGAGCACCTATATGCCGAATAAATCTTGGCTATTTTGGTTTTCATACTAAGGCATTCATTATCAAACCAGCCGGGATCATGCCTACTCCTATTCACCTTAGTAGTCATATTCACTTCAAGGATCTGCTTAAGTCAGAGGATAATATCCTCAAAAACTCTGGTCTGATATCCATCATTGTTATTAGTGACACATGATTCCCATAAGGCAAAAATATCAGGGAGTCCACAAAATTTTATAAATTGGTTGTTCATAACCAGATTCCATTTCGGACGAGCGTATCTATCTAAGGACATGCACTGGTCCAGTAATGGGGCATATCTGGCAAAAGATCTAACCTTAGAACACACTTGTAACTGCAAAAGCAGAGGTTGATGGTCTCTCAGTTGATGCAGGCCTATAACAAATTCCTCTACTTGGGGGATAAGACCCAAAGAGAGGATGCAGTAATCAACCACACTCTTCCCTTTGTCAGATAAATAAGTCAATTCCCCATACCTGTCTCCCTGAGCAATCCCATTTAAGATTTGAAGGTTCAGATGGCTAAGCATTTTTATAAAAATCAAGCCAGTTGCATCCCCACTTCAATTTGGTCGCTGATTGTTTGTTTATTGTGTTTTATTTTTTCGTTTTTTTCTTTTCTCATTGACTGTACTTTGGCTATGTCAATTGCTTTTAGTATTTGTGTACGGTTATCTTTTTTCTTTGATGTGTTTTACTGACCATGGCAGAAGCTAGTGCCAAATAAACTACTACTACTTATACGTATATCTTTAGAGCATCTATCAACCAACCAATTGATCTCCTGGTCAATCATACATCTACATGATTTATACAGGGCCTCAATATCATTACCAATTCTGGCATTAAAATCACCAGTCAAGATCACATGCACCTCAGGATACTGGAACAAAAGATCCACAATATATTCTTCCAATTGTTGCCAAGTATCATACTGTATCCCCTCAAAGAGGCAGGTGGAAAATAAACAGTAATTATTAATATAAGCCTCAAATTGGGCTGAGATAAAATAAGACCTAAAGCAATGGGCGGGCAGCCCTGCAAAGGAATAATTTCAAAGTCTAAAGAATTAGAAACAAAACAGACAAACCCCCCTCCCCCATCAATCTGTCTTTGACATTTAAAGATGTTGCAGGCATATCTAAGGAGGAATACCCATTCAATTCAATAGAACCGTCAAGCCAAGTCTCCTGAAGAAAAACAACATCAAATTGGCTCAGAAAGTCTAGTAAAATATGGTCAGTCTCCTCCCCTCCCCCCCTCCACCACTATATTCCATGAGCAGAGGGCCAAACAATCTCCTCCCTGGGATGCCCACAATCAATTCGAAACCCGGCCAGAAGATGAGCTTCTTTTATCCACCAAAGGGTCAACAAAATTCCCCATTTTTACCACCTCATCCAGCATAGATATAGCCAAAACATTTTGTTCCTGGGTAGATAATAATTCCAGATTTTCAGTGGAAATTTCATCCTTAACAGTGTCAGGCAATGACCACAGTCCCAGGGTGTCTACATTCTTGTCAGTGAGCACAACGCTCACATGGAGATTAGTTTTGCTCTGTTCAAGGGATAGAGAACCACCTTCTTGGGCCATATGGGTAGTAATGTGGGTCATAATACTTGAATCATTCTTCACTAAGGCTTTATTCTGACCCTCTATCCCAGAAAGACGAGCATCCAAATTCATAACCCCCTCTGTACTTTCCTGGGGTAAGAAAAACGTTTCTGGGATCAGAAGTGGGACTGTTAAACAAGAGTCCACTGCTAAAAAAATTAGAACCCTGAGTCGTTAAAGGATTTCCTAAGGATTGAGGGCCCTTTAGAGGGGATAATAGCTGTCTGGTCCCCACTATGCCCATTCCTTCATGTGCCAAGATTGCCTGAAATTTGGACAAGCCTGGAGTGGATACATCCTGTTGTGTCTCTCTATGACTCCTCAAAACTGCCTGTAAATCAGGCAGGGTTTCCTGATTTTTGTTCTTACCACCTGTTTCTTTGATTGTTACCAAGTACCAACTGTTCATAGAGATTGGACATTCTATTGAGTATATTACGTTGTCCATCTCTTATATGCCCACAGAGTTCCAAATTCTTCTGGCAGCAAATTTATTCTGCCCCTCTCTTCAACCTGAGTCTCCATTTCTTCAGGGGAGGTCAGATCAATTATCTCACGATTTTCTTTCTCTAGATTAGAAATTGGGCCAGACCTCTGAGTGGCAGCACATTCTGCTTTGATCTTAGCCTGGTTAACTTGAGAGGATAATACAGCCTGATTTGGCCCTCTAAAGAATACCCTTTGAGGAAAAATAGCCCTGCTTTTCAGCAACTCGGTATGGTTCATAATCACAGACACAAGTTGAGAGGAAGCAAACTGTACCATAAAACACCACCTTCCTTTCACATGAACTATATGATCAATTCTCTTGATGGTTTAACTTGTGATTGGGAACTTCAAAAGAAGTCACAAATGTTCAGCCACATCTCGAGTGGTAGACCAAAATGGTAACCTCCCATTAGGTAGAAGCATAACTGTAAAAGCTACATAGTCACTCATTATCCTACAAGGGAATAAATCATCTACCTATGGTTCATCACAGGGATTGGAAAGAAAATATTCTACCTGTAATCTTTCATGAGCACACTCAGGAAACTTAATATCATTACTTATATGCTTATTGTTATATTTGGAAAAAGATGACCTAGATGGGACTTGCTTCCCACAACCAGAAGCAACAGTTGAAAGCAAATTATCTATTTTCAAATTTAACAAGTTCAGCTGATTAAACAAAAATTTCACTGTTTGCGCAGTTATAAGAACATGATCAGCCAGAAGAGTGGCTGGAGCAAAATTGCCAGAATTCATATGACCTTTTTCCTTATAAGGCACAGATGGTGTATACAAATCATGTCCAAAAGGACTGTCCAAAGGGGATTCAATAAAAGAGATTGAATTCAGCTGGTCCTTACGTTTCACCAAACCAGGGACAGGGTCATCTCTGCTACTTCCATGAGGGCGAGATGAGCCAGGTAAACACCTAAAGTCATCTGACTCTGTCAGAGGAGCAAATGGGTTACTTAATGGAATCACAAAATTCCCTTTTGTAGTCCTCTGATTTTTCACAGCAGGTGCGAGAAAGCCATCAATACGTCTTTGCTTGGAAGGAGGTGACACTAAAAAGGCTGTAGTAAATGATCTCTTGGCTTTGGGAGGCCCTCCAATTCTTAGTCCAACCCAGTTCCCAAAATGATATGTGCCTTACTCTTTATGGAGCTGGCTTCAGCAAGGCTTGGCTCCTGGGGAGTAAATGCCTCACTCTTTTGCAGAGCTGACTGTGGCAAAGCTTAGGCATGGGCGAACAGATCGCGGTTCGTGTTCGGCCGTTCGGTTCGGCCGCGATCGGTTCGTGTGTTCGCGTTCGGCCGTTCGGTTCGGCCGTGTTCGGTTCGTGTGTTCGTGTTCGGCCGTTCGGTCGTGCCTCGCGTTCGCGTTCGCCCGTTCGGTTCGGCCGTT
>QEPC01000715.1:1643782-1660398 GCA_003113815.1 Sphenodon punctatus
GTTCGGTGTTCGGTCCGTTCGGTGCGTTCGTGTTCGTGTTCGTGTTCGGTTGTCCGAACAGGCCGAGTTCGGGCCGAACACCGAACTACCGAACCGCGTTCGCCCATCCCTAGCAAAGCTTGACTTCTGATAAATGGGTGCCTCGCTCTTTGCAGAGCTTAATGTGGCAAAGCTTGGCTTCTGGAGGGTAAATGCTACACACTTTATGGAGCTAACTGTGGCAAAGCTTGTCCCATGATGAATGGTTGCCTCGCTCTTTGCAGAGCTGACTGTGGCAAAGCTTGGCCCCTGGAGGATAAATGCCTCGCTCTTTGCAGAGCTGACTATGGCAAAGCTTGGCTCCCGATGAATGATTGCCTCGCTCTGGAAGGACTAGCTATAACAAATCTTGAATCCTGGGGATAGATGCCATGCTCTGTAGAGAGCTGGCAACAACAAGGCTTTCCACGTAGATGATATAAAGAGCGACTATGAGGGCCAAAAAAAAAAAAGGGTTTGGCCATTGCAAGGCCATCGCCTAAGGCTGCACACACAAGGGCGCGCCATTGCATGTGCTTCCCTTAAGCGCAACGCAGTTCGGCGCGTGCCTATGGCACAGCTCCAGGTGCTGGGCTTGCCTAAAGGCCCCATGGCTGGAAGTAGAAAGGCAGGGCTCCCCGGGAATCTTGCATATGAGCTGGAGGAATGCCCCTTCTTACTCTCCACAGCATGCAGGCAGTGGCTTCAGCAACATCTCTGCCACCCAAAGCCATTCTCCCACACCCCTCTTCACATGTAATACCTCCTCCATATTCACATTCCTCCCCACAGTGTCATGCCACAGTCCCGTGACGTGCCTTGGCGGCGGGGGCGGAGGGGGAATTCCGGGGGAGCTCGGGAGGCGCCGACAACGATCCCCTCCGTCCAGGGACAGGGCTCGCCCTCGTGGCAACAGGACGCATCTCCGGCGTCGTCCCAGGCTCCTCCCCCTCCGCAGTCAGGAGCCGCTGAGAGGGGAATCCCTGCCCCGCCACAACGCAGTGCGCGCCTTGCGGCAGAGCGCGCTCGGTGTGGGGCGGAGCCCTAATCAAGCTTCAAGGGTTGACACTTGAAAGGCTTATGAGGGGTATAAAGCTACCGGCGGGACAGTAAAGCCCCGCCGGTAATCGAGAGAGAGACTGGCCCTTGCTTCTGCATTACTGAGAGCTAAGTGATTGGGATAGTGATTGTTCTTGTTTGCTTTGGTGTCTGTGTACCTTGCCTTGCTATACCTACCATTCCCCCCCCCCCTCTCCAGGAGCTATTGTACAAACGCGGTGTGAGTGAAGATCCAGCATTCCCCTCCCATTCCCTCTTCCTGTGGGTTCCTGGGCGGGTGTATTGTTGTCCGTGTCTCCCCTTCCTAACCCCTCCAACCCCTATACCCAGTACGAAAGAGCCCTTGTCCTCCCTATTTTTCCCCCTTCTTCCTAGCCCTTGCTGTCCCTTGCGCCTTGGTCCACTGCCTGGTCCCCTTCCCCTGCTCCCCCTTCAAGTGAGTTCCTGCACTGTGTTTCACCCAGGTGTCCGGGAGCGTGTGGCTGAAACGAGTGTGGCTCTTCGCCTTCCTTGCTTATATTCCCTTTTCCGTCTGCGAGTGGCACATTCTCTCCACCCCTGTGATGAAAAGGGTTGCCTTCTAGTTAATGTAGGAAAGCCCACCCAACAACCTGAGGGGATTACTGCCAACCCAGTTTGTCCTCGGAGAGACGGCCACGAGCAATCCCTTCTTCCTAAAGACCCTATCTATTTCCCCCCCCCCTTCCTAACACACAGTGAGGTCATAGCTTATCACCCACCCTTTTCTCCATGCTCATATTCAAACTCTCAAGGGTGTGTGTATCACAAAATAAACCCCACCCTTTCCCCCCATACCTGTACCCACATCTTACAGAGGGATCATGGCACTCCCACACCACCCTTTATCCCAAACACTCCCTAGTCCTCTCTCCAAACTTCAATGTTTTTTTCTTCCCCATACAACCTAAAAATGAAAACAAATCATAAACTCCATAACAGAAGGGAAGGAAGATTTCAGGGAAACTCTGTCATATGTCAGGACACAACAGCCAACCTGGACCCATACCTCAAATGCTGCCAGATAGTTGTCCTTCAGCAGATACCCCCTTGCAACAGAAGCTCCTCAAATGCCTGTTAGGGGATAAACAAACAGGGGGGGGGCACTCAGGTAGTGAAGCCCTAGCTGAGGGTGTCCCAGAATTCCCCTCAACCAGCTCTAATGTTGGTCAAATAATAATTGTGGAACAGTTTTCTACCCATCAAGTATTTTCAGATGTTATGCAATCACAGTCAACCCCACTGAACAACAGTGGATTTGGTGGGGTGACTGTGACACTCATAACATCAGTTTGAGCCCTGCCAGATGTTCACCATGGTGAATCCCTGGCAGAGTTCAAAGCTAACCACAGTTCTGGCTCTGCGGCAGGCCACAGAGCCAGAACCATGGTTACTTTCACTATGATCAGGAAAGGGTCAAAAGTAACATTTGTTACCTTGACCTGTTTCTCATCGTGGTCCAGGCCACAGGTTGAAATCAGGTGCAGTGGTCTTATAAGCTGCTGCACCTGCCCGTCTCCCCCAGGGTGGGCGGCCGAGGGAGCGTGGGGGGCGGGGTTGTGTGGTCGCAGCACACAGCCCTGCCCTTCCCTGATTCCCTTCAGTGATAGTGCCAGCATGTCTAAAGGATGGCTGGCCTCATCACGGACCAGGATCTGAGAAAAATCCTGGTCCAGGATTCAGCATAGTGGGCCAAACAGCCCATCATGTCTGAAAATACCCATCATTACACAAAGTAGATAAGGGTTTGTGGTTTTATTTTTCCTTCATTACTGCCATGTTTTTTAAACTCTTGTGCTCATTTCACTGAAGGAAGTTGTGCTAGAACTTGCACAGCCCACTTAAAGATCATACTGTGTGTGACCACATCTAGTAGTAGTACAGATCAAACATCTGGCCTCAAGGGACATGGACAAAGCTGTTACAATGGCAACCCTTTCAGCCTTTGTAACTTGTGCCTGTCAACCACAGTGTGTCAAAACAAATTTCCACTAGCTTCATTGAACACTCTGCATGTATATTCATGAGTTGTCTTGCAATATTCTACCGAAGGCTCTGACAGCAAATTCCTCCTTCCCCTCCTCCCACCCACTGTAGGAACCGAGTTTAAATTATATAAACTTAGACAGTAGGTTTCAGTCATGACTTATATAGAAAATTTATCAAAACAAAAAACTTCACAGTTTAAAAAAAATGTTAAATGCACAACAGTTTTTAAAACTAAAAACGTTCCTCTTCAAAAACATCACAAAATCATTTTGACTCCAAATTAAACTCTAAAAAACATACAAATTCATTACAATTATAATTAAAAAAACATTCAACACCATACATTGCAACAAGACATAAATGCCCCAAAACATGGAAATTATTTCAGAATTTGAGGAATATTTCTTATTTTATCCTCAACATAAATGTAATATCTGTACTTAATTCTTACCATACATACTTACTTCCTTGACTTTAAGCCCATCAGTGGTCCCAAGGGATAGTGCCTGGCTTAGCCGCCTACATTTGGGTGTAAATTGGGTCTGGCAGTGGGGCAGAGCAACTGCTTTTTCTTTTAAATTGTGTTGATTATGACTGTTCATTTGTACTGTATATTTGTGGCTTTTGCCGGCAATAATGTATGTTACATCTAATAAATTATTATTAATATTACTTACTCTTATTCATTTTTATCAATAACTAAACTTTCACATTTTTTCATTATTAAACTTTAATTTATTATCATAATTTGACAACAAACCATTTTTTCAGAGTGCATTAACTCTGTCCTTTATATGTATACAAATTGTATACACTTTATACAATAAACTGTTAACAATGTCAGTGTAGAGAACGTTATAGAATTCATTATAGGGAATGCAGTTCTGTAGAAACAGAGTTAATGCACTCTGAAAAAATTGTTGTTTGAATTGTAATTTTAATGAATTTGTATGTTTTTTGGAGTTTAAGCTGGAGTCAAAATGATTTTGTGATGTTTTTGAACAGGAAAGCTTTTAGTTTTAAAAACTGTTGTGCATTTAATGTTTTTTTTAAAACTAAAGTTTTTTGTTTTGGTAAATTTCCAGGTTTTGTGCGATATGATATATCAGCACATAAATATATCAGTTGTTGCACAACTTTTAAGTTGTATATTTTACAGAACTTTTAACTTAAAAGTTGTGCAAGTTTTAAGTTATGCATATATGAAGTTACTTGTTGTTTATATTAGGGTCAATGGGAATGATTATCCTCCTCTAACCCTAGTGTAAACTAGGAGTAACTCTACAAGGGCCAAAGGAGTTTGAGGAGGAACTTGGGGTGATTTCAGACATTACGGGCGCCCAATTCACCACAGTGGATTTCCAGCGGTGGTGAGCCAGCTAACCACCCCCTGTGGGTGAGAGAGGCCCCAAACAGATGTGAAGGGAGTGGGACCATGGCAGGGAAACGGCCCGGCAGACCACGGCCTGGGGCAGCAGAACAGACGTTGCGCCAATACCGGGTCGTGGTCAAAGTACCCAGAAGGCACCGGGGAGGGGAGGGAGGCAGACATGGCCGTCTGAGGGCAAAGAAAGCCAAAAGTGCCCACAGGGAATGCCCACACAAGGGAAATGGGAAGGGAGGGGAAAGCGGGAGAAGAGCCGGTGAGGCGGCACACACAACAGGCACAGGGAAAACGAGGTCACAGTGGAACACACAGCACAAACACATGCCCGGGCGCAAACACACCCACACAGGAAAGGAAGGGAAGGGGAAACATAGTGGGACGGACAACACTCACAGCACAACTGGCAAAGGGGGGAGGGAGGGGGCGGCGACAGGGAGGAGGGGGGAACCGGCCCAGGGGCCAGGGCAGGACATGGGGAATGGCAGCCAGAACCCCCACAACAGCACAGCCTGCACGGGCACACCCACAGCTACACAGCCAGTCCTGGAATGGGGGGACCCCGCATGGGCAGAGCACAGGCACTGGGGGAGGCCACACGAAACAGGGAGCAGCCAAGGAATGGTCCAGGAGGCTGACAGGGAACCCATGCACCGGCTAGGGTGTGATGGATGGGAAGGAGGAGATCCGGGGCCAAATAGCAGAGCAGCCCTTCCACAAGCCAGCCCCTCCTCCCCAGGCGGATGCCAGGAGGTGAAGTCCAGGGGCCCCAGAACCCCATGGTCACAGAGTCACCATAGGGGGGCAGGGCGGCATGGGCACAGGAGGGATCGAGGCTGGACCAGGAAGGATAGCAGCACCTGGGGCGCTGGGAGCAGGCTCAGCATTCAGGAGACAGCCACAGGAGATGGAAGCCAAGGAGGCATGCCAGGTGCACAAAGTGGGGCCACTGAAGCATGCCCTGATGGTACCCCAGTGCAGACATGTGGTGGGCGATGAGGTAGTATGCCTCAAAGGGATCCTGCGCGGCGAGGCCCACCTGCACATCGGATTGGGACCACACTTCAGCCAGCACTGACACCTCGACTTCAGAGGGCTCTGACAAGCCATAGTCAGCCTCTGGGGGCCAAGGAAGGTGACCCAGATCCAACAGACAGTGATAGATCACCCCGCGGGACTGCTGGTAACCTCGGGTCCCATGAACACAGCCAAGGAAGGACACAGCCAGGGCAGGGCCCCTCTCCACCAAACAGGCCATGTAGGCAGCCAGGCTGCACACAGAGAGGGCGGACAAGGTCTCCCCCGCCAACCACCCCACATGCGAGCACCTGATGCGATGCCCTCCCCCTATCCCCCCTTCCCCTATGTCTCCGGGGTCTCCCTCTCGGCTGCCCAATGGGCACCGTAGAGCTCTGGGAGCTCCCCCACCCCTGCTGTCCATGTCTCCGACAGTGTCCTGGGAAGCCTCGGTGTCCTGAGGGTCAGATGGTAGTGGGAGGGCAGGCAACCCAGGGGACAGTGGGGCCCCCCTGGGTGGCTTCTCCCTCCGGAGGCCCACAGGGACCGGTAGGCAGAATCGCGGGTCTAGCAACCGTGCCAGAGGCTGGGGCAGTGGCAGAGGTGGTAGGGGTACCAAGGGGCCCGGCATCAGGACTGGGGCAGGCAGGTTGCCCAGCGGGGTGGCTGCCATCACATAAGCACTCATGGTACCTACGTGTAGGAGCAGTGAGGTGCCAATATCATGGGACCAATGCATCTTGGCTGAGTGCTCCTTTACCATCCGGTCTATGGCCTGTTCCAGCCGCCTGAACGCCTTCACCTTCCTGCTGTGCTCCCGGTGCTCCCGCCTCCATTCGAGGCACACCTCCACCTGCAGCCTCCGGTCCCTGGCCTCTGCCTGCTGCATGGCTCTTTTGGTGGCTGCCTCCATTCGATCGATGGCTGAGATCATCTGCTCGCCCTGTTCGGTGGTGGAGCGGACTATGTCCTCCACTTGATCCTCCCTGCGGCACCATACCTGTGCTCGGTGCTCCCTCATCAGCTGGGCCGGGGGCACGGGACTGCCCTGCTGGGGCCCGGTGGGTCGCCCTGTTAGGGTGCATGGTAGGGGATGGTTAGCTGCCCCAGCAGCCCACTCCCCATTCCTGTGCCATGAATGGGGGGCACTGTGCCCCCCCTCAGAAGTGTGGTGGTTGCCCTCCTCCAGCCACCCCCAGCGCCTGCCCCCCCCCAGGGTCCAGTCAGGCCTCCACCCCCCCACATGTCGTGTTGCCTCACCTGGGCCCTCTGGCTGCTCCTGGGGCTGCTCACCTCCATCTCCCTCGCTAGGCTGTCGCAGGTGCCAGGGCATGCCATGACCTGTGCAGGAATGGGGTGGGGTGGGTGGGGGTCAGACGACTGTGTCCCCCGGAGACCTTCGGGCCAGGTTCCATGGTCTGGGGTGTTGGGAGGGTTACTGAGGGCACCCCGTGGCCTGTGTGCCCCCTTACCCCCCTCGAGCCTTCCCCTCCCCGGTCCCTGTCCCATCCCACCCATTTGCTCACCCTTGATGTCGGTCTCGGAAACCTGCAAGGCTGGCCCCTTGTTATTGCTGAGGTCCCCCTGCATCCACTGGCTGAGGGTGAACAGTGTGCTGGCCTCGGATCTTCTCGTTACAGACATCATCGGGGGGCTCCTGGTGCCGGCGGGTCCCGGGCGCTCTTCCTGGGGGTGGGGGGCCCCGGAGCTCGTGTCTACAATGGGGGTGGTGAGGGGAGGGGGTAACTCAGCCCATTCCCTGCCCTGGACCATGGTGCTCCCCACGAGGCATGGGGCGACTATGGAGCCCTTCATATGGAGGATGCAGTCCAGGGCATCATAGTAGGGGGCAGTCCGGGCTCCATGTCCTGTTGTTATCCTTTATGGTCTTACCCATTTCCGGGGTGCCTCGTCCCCTGGGCTGGTTGCAGGTGCTGGGGCGGCCTGTCCTGGCTGCTACTGCTGCTGCTGCTGCTCTCCCCCCACTGCCTCCATATGCAGCATGACCACCTCCTCCACCTGTGCGGCCTGCGCCTCCTCTTCCTCCTCCCTTGCTCTCTCGCCCTCCGCTCTCCTCTCCCTTCCACCTTGCTCATTCCCGCCACGTCCCCCTGCTGCTGTGTGCCCTTTAAATCTCCCTCCGCTGCCTGTGTTGTTGCTCATTGCCTGGCAGTGACGCTGCATGCTTTGTCCCAGGCTGGGAATTATTTTTCTTGATTCCTCTGGTGGTTGCTATTCAGACGTTACTTTTTGTTGTTTCCTGGTGGAAATCTCTTTGACCACGCTTTTGGAGATGGTCCAGGCCAGAGCTCCGGAAGGGTGGTTAATTTTGACCCTTGCCAGGGATTGACTGTGGTGAACATCTGGTGCCTGCGAAACAGACGTTCAGGGCGCTTTGGCCCCACCGCAGGATTGACCGTGGTTCACTGTGGTTGAGTGTGATCTCGTAACGTCTGAAAATACCCTTAGTGTGTGACTTTTTTAAAAAACATAGTCACATTAGAACAGGAGGTGTGTGGGGAAAGATTCTCCCAACTTCTTCTCCCCCCACAACTCAATCTCTATCTCTCTCCCACATGCACACAGACTCCCCCCGACTCTCTCTCACAAACATGCATGCACGCACACAGATGCTTCTTCCCCCACTCTCTCTCTCTCTCTCTCTCTCTCTCACAAACACACACGCACACATCCATTTTTCTCCCGCACTCACTCTCTCTCTCTCTCTCTCTTTCACACACCCACACACCCACACACAATCACACATGCACGCAGACTCTTCTCCCCCCCCAGTCTCTCACAAACACATATGCACTGTTCTCCCTCACATGCACACAAACACACACTCACTCTTTTCACCAACAATGCCTCCGCCACTTACAGCCTCACAGGAGGTTCAGGAGGGATTGTAGAGGTTTTCAAAAGGCCCCGCAACACTGCAGGACACACGGGGGGCCGCCGTCATTTTGATGTTCCTGTCTGGACATGCTGGGAAATGTAGTCCGAGCATGCCCAGACAGGAAATATGTTGGTAGCCCCAGTGTCCCTAGTGGGGGCAGCAGAACTTACAACACCAGTCCAGTGAGGGGGGAGAGGGGCAGTGAAGTGGCATAGTTCCTCTCCCCCCATCCCCCCTCCATAAGCTGCCAAGCCTTCCAGGGGGGCTGGGGAAAAGGGGAGCCCCAGCGTAATAGCATAAGGAAAGTTACATGACTCTGCTTTTTAAAATCACCTAAATTTATCAGGAGCCAGCTCTGTCACAAAGACTTTATACCTTAGTCAGTTTCATGTCAATTACACACCCACTTCCCTACTTTTGACTCCATATGAAAAGTCTGCACCTTTTCAAAAGTTGCAGACTTTTCACTTGGTATGAAAAGTTGCAGACTTTTGATGCCGTACTTTTGACTCTGTATGAAAAGACTGCAATTTTTCATACCAAGTGAGAAGTCTGCAACTTTTGAAAAGGTGCAGGCTTTTCACTCCTATAAAAAGTTGCAGACTTTTCGCTTGGTATGAAAAGTTGCATACTTTTGACTCTATGAAAAGTCTACAACTTTTCATAGGAGTGAAAAGTTGCAGACTTTTAAAAGTATGGAGTCAAAAGTTCAACTTTTCACACCAAGTGAAAAGTCTGCAACTTTTGAAAACGTGCAGACTTTTCACTCGGTCTGAAAAGTTGCAGACTTTTCATAGGAAGTCAAAAGTACAGAGTGAGACCAGGGGGGTAATTGAGATGAAGCTGGCTAGAACGTCCTCTTGCTGTCTTTCTGAGGCAAATGGGCAATTGACATAGAACAGACTAGAGCTTATGTGACGGAGCTGGACTCTGATAAAGTTACATGATTTTAAAAAGCAAAGTCACGTAACTTTTCTTATGCTGTGTTTTGCCGATCAGCAGCTGCTCAACTGCGCATGCACAAGCCAGCAGAACCGATTTTATAATAATTAATAACTTTGTTTTGGCTGCACCAATCACTATCATATTTCAGAAGCAGTTGTTATTGATCTCATGCTCCAATCTCATGCTTGTTATTGATCTCATGTTTGGGGGCTCAAGTCATCCAGGGGAAGGAAATATTGATGATTCAAAATTGTGAGAATGTGTGCATTTTGACCACAATCAATTAATTTTTAAACAGTCATAAGATTTTATTTTCTGGATGGATTTTCTTCAAACTTTGAGTGTATGATGGTCCTCACAAATTATAGCCATGGATATATTTTCAGAAATGTAGCTCAAGAGGCTCAAAATCGGGGCTTCAGCAGTCCCCTGTTTATAATTTAGAGAGGTTGTGCATTTAACTTTCTTACAGCTACCGCTGTAATGCTATGTACAGCTTGAACAAAATAAACATTTTAATGAATACAATAATAATTAACTGAATTAAAATACTACTAATAAAATAACTAGAGCTGAAATGGGGACCTAATTTAGTACCCATGAATAAAACCTGCATTTTTGGGTACAATTTTTGGTATATTGCGGGCTACCTGAGGGCATTAGAACCCATAACCTTTGGATTTCTGAATAAGGAGTCATTCCACTAGACCACCAAGCCCTGATTCCTGACGTTAGGGTTTTGGTCCTCAAGAAGGTAAAGGCCTGGGACCCAAGAAACGAGTTGGTTATGCCCAGTATACCCACGGAGCATACTGGGTACTTGGGTGGTATCTGCATTCTATCGATTCTGTTTGCCCAAGGCCCTTTTTATTTGCCCTCGGCAGTGGCACACTGGGAGCTTGGAGAGCATGTGTGTTCTATTGATTTTGGTCATACAAGTCCTGACACATGGCTCTTTTTATTCATCCTTGACGGTAGCACATGGAGCATTTGGGTGGTACCTGTGTTCTATTGATCTTTGGCTTCCTGAGCAAGGAGTCTTTCCGCTAGACCTCCAAGACCTGCTTCCTGCAAGATAGGGTTTTCGTCCTCAAGAAGGTAAAGGCCTGGGCCCCAAGAAAAGAGTTGCTTACGCCCAGTATGCCCCCAGAGCATACTGGGCGGTATCTGCATTCTATTGATTCTGTTCACCTAAGGCCCTTTTTATTTGCCCTCGGCATTGGCACACTGGGAGCTTGGAGAGTGTGTGCGTTCTATCTATTTTGGTCACACAAGCCCCAACATGTGGCCCTTTTTATTCACCCTCGACGGTAGCACATGGAGCATACTGGGCACAGGGGTGGTATCTGCACTCTATTGATTCTGTTTGTACAAGCCATGACACATGGCCCTTTTTATTCACCCTCGATGGTAGCACTCAGGTGGTATCTGCATTCTATCAATTTTGTTCACACAAGCCCTGACACGTGGCCTTTTTTATTCGCCCTTGATAGTAGCACACAGAGCATACTGGGAACTTGTGTGGTATCTGCGTTCTACCGATTATGTTTGCACAAGCCCCGACATGGGGCATTAGAACCCACCACTTCTGAATTCCTGGGCAAGGCGCCTCGCCTCTACACCGCCAAGCCCTGCTCCTTGATGACTATGATTTTTGTCCTTAAGTAGGTAACGAAGGGTATTCGTTCTCCAGGATCAGGGCCCCATGCACAGGAATGGATGTGACCCTTCCACGGCAAGCACCAACAAAAGTTTTTTAAAGGTACAGCCTTTTCTCTCCTACTCAATGACAGCTGGGTACCGAAATACACACACACACACCCCACCCCGGTAATTCTTGTTACCAATTAACTGAATTTTCCAATTACCAGTCAGTAAATTTGTAGAGAAAAATTAAGGATCAGGACCAGAATTTGACATTTTGGGACATTTTGGGACATCAGGCAACCGAAATTATTTATTTATTTATTATTTTTATTTTACAAATTTATACAAATTAAGTCCTAATCAGCTACCAATTAGTATCACGGGTTGATTCAGGTACCTAAAACTCAATGGTTATATCCATTTTTCTGCTACTCATTTCAGACATAGTCAAATACCAAATCAGGTACCCATTGCAGCTCTGGAGTTAACAGTCAAGGTGGCATGGGCACCTGATTTGGTACCCGAAGGTAATACCTACATTTTTGGGTACTGTCTCAGGTACCTGGATTGGTACCCAAATACCATAGGCATACCCGGAAAAACAAAATACCAACAAGCAATTACCAAAGTACTAACATGCTAACAATCAGTATGCTGAAATACTGACATATAGGTCTGAGATGAGAGCAAGCATTTCTGTTCTGAAGGGAAATACTGAACTTTCAGGAGTCCTTGTGAGGGTCCATCGGTACTCCATCATTTTCTGGTGATTCTGCACTTTCACTAATTATTTTTTACCACTTTTGGGGATTTATTATTTGTTTCTGGATTCTGAGACTTTTTGGTCATTTTTCAGGACGTTGGGCAGCGGGTGCAGCTGCGTGCATACTCCCACGCAACACCCATTTCCACCCACCACCCACCCACAGAGCAACTGGCATTGGAGTTCGGGTGGGTGGATGGTGGGTGGAGATGAGTGTTGCATGGGAACACACACCTAAACTCACCACCTTTGGTGTTCACAGACTCCTCCACCCATCCCCACCCAGTAAAATGCACCCCACCCACCGGCCATGGTGTTCACACAGAAGCCTCCACCCATCTACACCCAGATAAACTCATACCTCAGGGATCGCCTTGCCTTCTGCGCCCCAGAGCAGCTCCTTCGGTCTGCCACGCATGCCTCCTTGGAGGTCTCCCGTGTTAAATGGGGGGCCACAATGGAGAGGACATTCTCGGTGGCTGGGCCGCGTCTTTGGAATTCCCTCCCAGAGAAAGCTCGCCTGGCCCTAAGCCTCTTAACATTCCGGCGAGCTTGTAAAACCTGGCTGTTCGCCCAGGCCTTTGGGGAGGGTGGGTTAGTGGGTTTTTATCCCCCTACCCTTCCTTATTTTTTGTTATAATCTTGTCTTTCTCTGTTTTAATTGTTGAGATTTTTATGATGTTTTAAATATTTTAAATATTGTTTTATTAAGATTTGTTAGCCGCCCTGAGCTGTTTGCAGAAGGGGTGGGGTATAAATATATTAAATAAATAATTAAACAAATAAATAAAATAAAATAAAATAAACTGGGTGGAGGCATCTTGTGTGAAAAGCACCCATGTTGCAGGGCTGCAGTGTTGCCCTGTGGATGCCCTGTAATATGTATAATAAAATGTAACACCCATTTTATCAGTGTGAGAATGTCTGTGTGAAAAGGGTCAATATTGGCCTCCACCCACTCCGCTTGTTGGAAACATGCCATCATCATAATCAGTCCAGTTTCTGTGTCTAAACAATCACTGTTGTGACATTCTATTAGAGTATTCTGTTCCCAGTTGTCTAAGGATTAGAACATTCTGCCTGTGCAGATGGTAAAAATAACTGTTATATAACGTTCTTTATTTAGAACTTTCTGATAAAACCTTGACACAGGTGTTTGACTGCTAGAATTTTTAGTTCTGTGCTGACTTCCTCTCGCTTGATTTACAGTAGCAGGCTCTTTTTGGCTTCTGTTCTGTGGGGGCACTGAGCATGCTTTGATGGCTCTAGTGCTGCTGGGGACTGTAGTTCATGCTGTGGATGTTCAATCTGCATGCCTTTGCTGCCTGCTGGGTAATGTAGTTCTAATCTATTCTCTGGTCTGCACATGCTCTGTGTATTCTTTACCTGGTTCTCCACTTACAGCTGAATTATAACTTAAAACTAAACTCTTGGCTCCTGCTGAAAAAACTGTGTTCATCAGATGAGCTTTTTATTTTTTACTGCTCCAACCAGAAAATACAGGAAAGTCAAAGGAGTTTGAAATGAAGTCTCCTCCTTACTTTCCCCCTCCCCTTGCAGAGAAGCTGAGTGGGGAGAAATCCACCAGTCAGCCTGGGAGCAGTTCTAGACTCAGAGAGGCAGTCAGGGTTTGTTTGTAAGCAAAAAGCCTTTCCCAGATCTGCAAGTGGAAGGGAAGGCTGTTTACTATATTCTAGTTTTTCTCAGCAAGAATCCAGGCAGCTCTTTGCTTGTTCTCACTTTCAACAATGAGCCAAGTACACTGATTCTCATTGAAAAACATGAAAACATGAGGATTGAGTTTCATCCCCAGTTTAAATGACGTTGAATCTTCTGTTTAGATCCTTCCACTCCATATCAAACTAGTAGATGCAGAGGAGTGAGGTTACAGAGACCAATGTCCCCTTTAATCTTTTCTCAGCTAATGTGTCTCAGAGCACTGCTTGGACCAGAAATATGGGCCCCTGCTGGACCAACGCTCACCTACACTGATCCTGACCCAAGTCTGGACTCAATACAGCCCACTTGCTCTGTAGGGTGTGTGGCCACATTGGTACAAACTTTATCCCCACTCCTTTTCTGATATAGGACATTTTCATATGCGACGGCAGCACAGAACATGTTGATCCCCAGGAAGGATCTGTCCTGGGTGTTGAATAAATGTGCCAGTGACTGGGCTGGAGAGGGGGTGGGGAGGGGGCAGGGGTGATGTGCAGTTGTGGTCTTTACAGCCCCACCCCACATGCTGCTTAGTACGGTGCAGCCCTTTCACTGACAGGCGGGTGTGGCAGCCTATGAGGCCACCGCACCCACCTGGAAAAAGTCCAGTCACCAGCCAGAGTTAGGCAGAGAAGGCCATCAGACATTATGGCTTCCTCTACCATGGTCTGGGGATAGCTTCCCTGGACTGTGGCAGGACTAATTCTGGGATGTGCGCTGGCAGAGAGTCCAGCATATAACCCAGAGTTGCCCTGCCACTATCCAGGGAGTCCTCTGCTCCATCCTGCAGCAAACATCTGGTAGGTGGGAGCAGACATGGCACCACCATGGTGGCCACACCAGGGTAAGCGTGGCCACCCATGGTGGTGTCACATTTGAAAATACCCATAGTCACATCCCTGTGTTGTGTGGGGACATAATGGCATTTTGTAGGGGACAGAGTCTCCTTCAGTGAGGTAGCCCAGATTGGCCTGAGCCTGGTGGACTTTATGAGAGGCACGCAGCCTTGGACAGATAGGTATGGTTACCTCCTCCTTCTGGACTTTTACCCATATGGAGCTGGGCCACATCGTGGGGTTGGGCAAAGGGGCTGGTATGCCCCTTTATGATCCAAAGGGAAAAGGCAGGGTATAAATTTGAATAAATAAATAATGCTGTCCCTTATAGAATAATGTGACATCACCACACTCTGAAGGGGCAGGGGCACATTAGAAAGAAGGTGAGAAAGTATTTATGGTCCAATCCCAACCCCTGGTGCTGCCAGAATCTCCAGTTTTTCTGGGCTACCATATGAGTGATCTGGAGATATTGGGTGTTTTACACACACATTTCTCCTGTATGTTTAATCTTGAGAAAATTAAAAAGTCATGGGATAGGAGGTAGTGTCTTACTATGGATACGTAACTGGTTAAAAGATAGAAAGCAAAGGTTGGGACTAAATGGGCAGTTTTCACAATGGAGATATGTAAAAAGTGTTGTGCCTCAAGGATCTGTATTGGGACCGGTGCTGTTTAATGTATTCATTAATTACGTGGAAAAGGGTGTTTAGAGTAAGGCGATCAAATTTGCAAATGACACCAAGTTATTCAAGGTAGTTAAAACACCAGCAGACTGTGAGGAACTGCAACGGGATCTTACGACACTGGGTGCCTGGGCATCTAAATGGCAAATGAGATTTAATGTGGACAAGTGCAAAGTGATGCATGTATGGAAAAATAATCCAGACTATGAGTACACAATGCTGGGTACCAAGCTAGTATTTACCACTCAGGAAAAGGATCTGGGGGTGGTTGTGGACAATACAATGAAATCCACAGGGCAGTGCACAACAGCACTCAAAAAAGTAAACAGAATGTAGGAATTATTCAGAAGGGGATAGAGAATAAAACTGAGGAGGTTAATAATGCCTCTATACAAATCAATGGTGCAACCACATGGCTAATATTGTGTGCAGCTCTAGTCGCCCCATCTCAAAAAAGACATAGCTTCAGGGGCGGGCCCTCCCCCAGGGAATTGGGGCAGGCACCCCCCCAAGTCCCCCAAGTCCCTCAGGAGCCCCCCCCCATGCGCCCATGCTTGCTGGGGAGGCAGAAACTGCTCCTCAGCTGATCCAGAGGCAGCGCCGTCAATTTCCTCGCTTGTCTCAGGCTTTGATTACATTGTAACTCTCCAGCTACAGAGAAGGAGGAGTCATACATAAACAAACCCTGCAGCGAGAGAACTCTGCAAGGGGAGGAGGGGGAGGGGAGTCAATCCTCCTCCTCCTCATGCTGCACTGCTCCCCCCTCCCTCTAGCTTTCCACTCACTGGCCAGAGAGCAAAAGGGAGGCAGGGACTTAGAGACTGTCTCCCAAGCCCTCAGAAAGAATGTGCTGGGCGTCAACCCAGAAATACACTGCTTTCTGGGGGATTGGGGAGGGAGTGAGGGAGGTGCCACGTGCTCCTTGGTTGGGTTCCTATGGAGAAAACCAGTCAATCAGCAAGGTTTAGGGGGATTGTCTGGTCACCTTTTCAAAATTCTCTGGCCACCTCATTTTCTCCCCCTGGCCCCTTCTATACGAGAGTGGGAGGAGGAGGAGGGGGGGTCAAAGAGCTGACTCTTCCCTGCTCTTCCCTCTAGGCTCACTAGAGGGAAGGGGGAAGAGATCAGAGTCAGTCAGACTAGAGAGTGAACAGGAGGTCTCATCCTTTCAGAAACCTAGTAAGTTTTGAAAAAAATCCCCTGCCCTGTGCATTATTTTTTTGCTTACTTGTGCTTTTAATCTTTTGTCTTCTTCAATCCCTCCCCACCCAGGGGAGGCTGTAGGTACAATGGATGGTTTTGCTGCTTGAGTTTGGATTTTTCTGTGAAGGTTGCAGCAACAAGTATGTCCCCCTGCTAGCCATGTGCTTTTTCTGGTATGTGTGGGGTGTGTGGAGAGAGACTGGGGATATGGGGCTGGAGGGTGTGTGTGGAGGAGTTTGGGGTGCAGGTAGGGGGTGCTTGGGGTAGCTGAGCTGGGGGGCTGGGGGTGCAGGGAGGTGATGGGGACACATGGGGGATTAACTGGAGAGTGGGGTCAGTTGGGGACACATGGAGGATTAACTGGGGAGTGGGGTCAGTTGGGGACAGACGGGGGGTTAACTGGGGAGTGGGGTCAGTTGGGGACACATGGGGA
>QEPC01000715.1:1680463-1705269 GCA_003113815.1 Sphenodon punctatus
GGGGGGGGGGGGGTTGCGAGGTGGGAAACAGTCTTGGGGGATGTGGGGTGCCTTGTGGGGTGTGGGGTGCCTTGGGTGGGAAACAGTCTTGGGGTGGGTGCGGGGTGGGAAACAGCCTGGGGGGGTGCGGGGTGCCTTGGGGGGGTGCGAGGTGGGAAACAACCTTGGGGGTGTGGGGTGGGAATCCTCCTCCCGCACCCCCCAGGCTGTTTCCCACCCCGCACCCCCCAAGGCTGCTTCCCCCCCACACCTCCCAATGCACCCCACACACCCCCAAGGCTGTTCCCCCCAAGGCACTCCACACACCCCCAAGGCTGTTTCCCACCCCTTCACAATGCTGGAAATTTTGTGCTTTTGGGGTTATACTTTATTTATTTTAAGCTTGTGTGCATGTAGACTGTGTTTTCTGCTGTTAACCCTGGGAACTCATTGCTGCCGCTTTTTGCCAGTGTGTTCTCTGTTTCCCTGTGTTTTGGGTTTATACATTATTTATTTTAAGCTTTATGCGCATGTAGACTGTGCTTTCCAATGTTAACCCTGGGAACTCCTTGCTGCTGTGTTGTGCCAGTGTTTTGCCAGTGTTTTCTGTGTTTCCCTGTGTTTTGGGTTTATACATTATTTATTTTAAGCTTGATGTGCAAGTAGACTGTATTTTCCTATGTTAACCCTGGGAGCTCCTTGCTGCTGTGTTTTCCCAGTGTTGTGCCAGTGTTTCTCTGTGTTTGGGGTTTATACATTATTTATTTTAAGCTTGATGTGCATGTAGATTGTGTTTTCTTCCATCCGATGTTAACCATGGGAAATCCTTGCTGCTGAATTATGCCATGCCACTGGCCTATCATCCCCCTGGCTCTGCCCACCGGCTCGCCAGCCCCTCCAAACTCAAAACCCACCAGCTGCCCCTGCCTCGGACTGTTGGTAGCTGGGTTTAAGTAGCAGCAAATGATCTATTATGGAATTCTCTGAAATGGCTAAAGGTGGAGACAGGATAGTGGACTGGTTAAATCATTGGTCTGATCCTGTGTGGCACTTTTAAAGTTCTTATCAAGCACTACATGTTGTTGCAGTTCATGAGCTCAAGGACTGTGTGCATTGTGGGGATGGGGATGGAGTTCCCCACCATAGGATTCTCTGCTGTGTTATATGGTGCCTATGCTCAGGGCCCTGTGGAATCTGCATTTCCACCATTGCTGCCAATGAAGAAAATGCAGAATGCACGGGACCCTGTCTATGCTTCTCTTCTAACTGTCAGGATTAAAATACAACCAAGAAAATATTTTTTTTCAGCCAATGCACAAATAATCTGTAAAACTGCTTGCCAGGAAATATTGCGAAGGCCAATAGGCAACTGGGTTCAAAAAAGAATTGTCTTAATTCTTAAATGATAGGTCCCTAAATGGCTATTAGTCCAGTTGGTCATGTGATGAGGTCTTTGACTGACAGGAGCTGGAAGTGAACGATGCGAACTGGATCACTCCATTTATGATCTGTTTGCGCATTTCTCCAAAGCAACCAAATTAGTCCAATGTCAGAGATAGGATTTGTGGTTGGATGGAACATTGATATGATCCAGTATGGCACTTGTTATGATCTACGAGTCAGATACAATAATTGGAAAGGAGATAAATAAAAGAACCATCACGTGCCACATCTGACCCATGGGATGTCAGTTCCCTACTCTAGTTATACAGTTTTGGGCTGAATGGGTTTCTCTTTGTTTTTGTTTTTTTGTCTGGTTTTTGTTTGTTTGTTTAATCTATAGAACAGTACAGCTATTGGTTAATACTGCCAAAATCTAGGGGCTATGGTTTAGTGTATGTCAGTTAAAATTCACAAAAGAAGAACTACTACCCCTATAACTAACTCTGCCTAACTCAGCAGTTCACCAGGTACACATGGAAAAAAAACCTAGAGCTGAATCAAGTATCCAAAGTGAACTTCAAATTGATGAATTCATCATATATGAATGGTGGGATTCAATTCAAGATTATTACCCAAATTTGAAAAGTTCATTTGTTCATTTTTTGAAAGGTATGTATTAATTGGTTAAGCCATGTCATGTGATGTACCAAATAGCCAAACAATTAAAGTGCAGCAACTAAAATACTCTAAAACTAAGAAACAAAAGTGCCAACCAACTGTAGTGACAAATAATTAAGAAAATAAGGGCAGAAAGTAATGAGTCTGACCAATTTTGTAAATGTGGCAAATTTAAATTCAGGTGTAGGGATGTGCGAACAGAACCGAGTTCAGAAATTCGGTTCGGTTCGAAAATCGAGTTCAGTTCGAAAGTACAGTTCGGTCGACTGAACTATTCAAGTTTGGTCGAATTCCAAACTTCCGAACCGAGTTCGTACATTCAAAACCGGGTTTTTTGACCTTCCAAACTGGTTCGGATTCGACCAAACAGTTCAGTCGAATTCAAGTTTGGTTCAAAAGTTCGGTTCGGTCGACCAAACTATTTGGGTTCGGTCTGAACTCCAAACTTCCGAACTGCATTCGCACATCCCTATTCAGGTGTTTGTTGTGGTAAAGAAATTCCAGAATTCAATTTGCAAATATAAAGTTGGTCAGGGGATGAGAGTGTATAGCAGGAAATGGATTGCTCCAGTGGGTAAAAGCAGACGTGACAGTGGACCTCTGGTATCCACTTTGGTCCAGACCTCATGCAGTTGCCACCAATTGTTGGCCATGTCGCTTACTAGCCTGAGCTCTGACCTTGGGAAACCTCAGAAGTCACAGCCGAGGCTAAGGCCTGTCCAACCAGGCCATAGAGAGCTACAGTGGGCTATCATCATATCTGCTCTTGGGCAGGCAGACATGGCCTGGGTCAGGTTCACCATGGCTGGCCTCGTTGTCTTCCATGGCTGGCTGTCATGGTGGGTGGTGGTGGTGCTGGGTACAAAATGGGGGCAGGGCCAAGCAGCTGCACATTTAGTGTGCTCCCCACCCTCCCCGGCCCCAGATGCAGGCATGTCTGTTTGGCGCCCTGACCCAGTCTGGACCATGTCTGCTGTGGCTTCCCAGCCTGGGTCGGGTCACTGCCGTGCTGGCTGCACATCAATTTTTAAGAAGTTTTGCATGTTGTGCACTTCTTTTTTTAAAAAACAAAACAAACAAATGTATTGTATCATTATTAATCATATATCCACAACATTCAGACAAAATATCTAAGTATAAACCAAACAACTTCTTTTGAAAATCCAATACAACTTCCACACAGCAGCATTTAAGAGCTCCTCTCTCAGCCCACTTGTAAAAGATCAGCGTTCTCTTTCAGGGCTAGTATTTGAAAAGTTGTTCATTGTCTCTGCTCCTGACATGCTTGTCTTCCAGAATGCAGATGATAGGGAGCCAGATGTCTTCAAATATCTTCTTCGCCATGAACCCTCGCGTGCAGCTTTTCTAGGCTAAATAGATACCAAATTCTTTGCTTCCACATATCAAGTGAAAGATCTTTATTTGTTTTCCAATTTCTTATGAGAATGTTTATCGCTGCCAAGAACATCACTTTGCAATATTTCTGATACCTGCTCACCTGTTTGACCTCCGGGAAAAGTCCCAACAGACATATCTCAGGATTAAATGGTACCGCCTCCCCCGTCATTTTTTCTGCAATCGTCCAGACTTTACTCCAAAATACCTTGACTATATCACACTCCCACCAGCAGTGAATATAAGTCCCTTCTTTTCCACAGCCCCTCCAACATAGGCCTCTGCCAATCTTATCTCCAAATTTTAAATGCTCGGGTGTCAGATAAAATCTGGTGGTAAGTTTGATCTGAACCTCTTTCACCTCCATAGAGTATGCACAGGTGTTCATATGGTGCCAGATTCTTTTTTCGTTCTTTTCCTCTAGAGGAATAGCTAAGTCCCTTCTCCACTTTTCCATATATAAAATCTGGTTGCAAAAAAAGATTCTTTTAAGTCCTTTATACATTTTTTCCAACCTTCCTACAGATTTATTTTTCTCATGAAGAATCTTCTCTATCTTAAGAGGTTCCCTACCAAATTCCTTCTTATTTGGCCCTGCCGAGCTAGCACTCCTTAATTGTAAAAACGGAAAACTATCCACTTTACATTTCATCATTGTTTCTAATTTTTCCAAACTTAAAAATTTCCCTTGCACAAAAAGCTGTTTCATCTTACATAACCCCCCCTCTTTCAACTTGGTTCTTAGGTCCTTTGCTAAATTATTCTGTACCATATAATTGGAGTCTATAGGGGTGTAAGGTGAAACTCCTACCTGAGTCCCCATTTTTTGGGGGGTCTCAACCCAGTGTTTCAGTAGGGTGCCTATAAAATGGGTGATACCTAAAGTGGTTCTTTACTATTACATTTTTATCCGCTATTATATTCCTTAAAGACTCTACATGCATTACTTCTTTTTCTAGGGCCACCCATTCAGGCACCTCCACTTCCTTATAACACGCAGGAATGGCCCCCAAAATGGCTGCCCTATGGTACAATCCTATATCCGGGAAATGTATACCTCCCCTCTCTCTGGGTCTCAAAATAGCCAGTTTTTTATCCTGTTTTTTTTCCCCCATCCCATATTAAATCACGAACCAGGATGTCACATTCTTTAAAACAGGAGTCAGGGAGATGTAAGGGGAGTGCCATGAGTCGATACAAGATCTTGGGGAGCACCATCATTTTAAAAAGGTTTACCTTACCCATCCAGGAAACCATAAGTTTCAGCCAAGGTTTTATTTCCTCTTTAAGCTGTTTCAGGAGAGAAGCGAAATTCATAGAGAATAAATCCTTAAGATTCTTTGTTATTGTTACCCCCAGATACTTTATGCCTTTATAATTCACTGGAAAAGGTGATAGTTTTTTCATTTTTTGTTCCTGTACTTTATTATGTGCCAAGACTAAAACATAGGATTTTTCTTTGTTAATTGAGTATCCCGCAATTGCCCCAAATTCATCAAATACTTTCAACAACTCTGGTAAGGATTTTTCTGGCTCCGTGACATATAAAAGAAGATCATCAGCATAAAGGGAAAGTTTGTGTGTGTGCCCCCCTACTGACACGCCCATAATATTTGGATTCTGCCTTATGGCATTGGCCAACAATTCTAACACTAAATTGAAAAGCAAGGGTGACAGCGGGCATCCTTGCCTAGTTCCTCTCTGCAATTTAAAGGATTTAGTCAGCCCGCCATTGATTATCACAGAGGATTGAGGGTCCTTATAAATTGCTTTCACCCAATTCAAAAAATTACCCTTGAACCCCATTCTTTCTAAAATCATGAACAAACATTTTGGTTCTGTGAAATCAAAACCGTTCTCTGCATCAGCAGAAATAAGTAGTACAGGACATTTTTGCTGTTGCAACGCATAAATTATATTAACTGTATCCCATATGTTATCCTTTCCCTGCCTCCCTGGAATGAATCCAGTCTGGTTTCTGAGATGATTGCTCTAAGTCTATAGGCCAAAATTTTAGATAGTTTGAAATCAACATTAAGAAGGGAGATAGGTCTGTAGTTTCCACATTGGTCGACAGGCCTGCCTGGCTTAGGGACCAGAGAAATCACTGCCTCATAGAAACTTTTTGGCATGGTACCTACTTTTAAAATGTTATTTAAAACTGTTTCCAGATGTGGGGCTAGTATATTGCTGAATGCTTTATAGAACTAACTGGGGTATCCGTCAGGGCCACATGCCTTGTTATTTTTTGAGGCATCAATTGCCTCCTGGACCTCCTGCCTTGTTATAGGGGTGTTCAAAAAGGCCCTTTGTGCCTCTTTGGGGCTCTCCACTTTATTCAGAAATGTTATTTCAATCTCATCTGGATTCTTTGTTGTGTATATCTTTTTATAAAACTCTAAAAATGCCTCTTGTATTTTCCCAGGGTCTGTAATGGAGTTACCCGATGGAGTCATTATTTTGCAGATATGGGCCTTTCTTTGTTTGATTTTGACTAAGTTGACCAAACTTTTCCCTGCCTTATTCCTGTTTTCATAAAAATATAATTTCATTCTCTGAATTTAAAAATTTATTTTCTCCATTTCAATATCATTTATTATTTGTTTGTTCTTATAGATTTCCCTTCCCAACATCTTTGAGGGATTAATTTTATTTTGGGTCTCTAATTTCTGGAGGATTGCATATTTTTCTTTAATAAATTGTCCTTTTTCTCTCAAACTTTTAGCTTGTAATGCTATGATTTTATCTCTTAATACAGCTTTGGATGCCTCCTATAAAATAGCCGGAGAGTCCACAGAATCCTTATTAAACTCAAAGTATTCTAACAATTCTTTTTCTAGCTGGTCTCTGTTTTTATCATTCTTAATAATGCCCCTTTTTAACTTCCACACTGTTGTTACCCTCCCCTCACCTGCTTTGATTCTTATGTTAGCAATTACCGCATTATGGTCAGATAACACTATTGGAAGAATATATGACCTCTAACATTTATGTACATCAGTCTTGGACATCAAAATAAAATCTATTCTGGTATAACTATTATGGAGGGGGAAATAAAAAGTATATTCCCTCAATGTGCCATTTAGATGTCTCCACACCTCTGTCCATCCAAAAGATTTCACAAGACCTGCTAATTTTTTTTTAACACCTTTGGGCTCACCCTTCCTGGAATAATCTAGTTCTGATAGTGTCGCGTTGAAGTCACCTTGGACTATTAATAGACCTTTGGCCAAATCAACAATTGCTTGTAAGTACTTTTCAAAGAAGGCTGCCTTACCCATATTTGGTGCATATATATTCACCAGCATTACTGTAATGTTTTGTAATGTTTCTCTCTATAATACAGAGAATCCTGCCCTCCCTATCTTTGTGTACAGTTTTTAATTTGAAGGAGATGTTTCTACCAAAGCCAATTATAACTCCTGCTTTCTTAGTTGGTGCACATGAGGCAAACATGCTATCTTTGGGTGAAAACAGACATGACGCTAACCACCCTTTAACCACCCTTGGTGGTTATTTATGCATGTTTCAGGGCTGCATAGGGCACCAATACAGCCCTGCAACATGCATAAATAACCACCAAGGGTGGTTAAAGGGTGGTTAGCGTCATGTCTGTTTTCAACCAATGTTCCTACTAGGGGTGGGAAGTTCGGTTCCCCCGGTATCCGATACTGCCGGTATTTTGCTGTACCGGCAGTATTGGATTAATCCAGTTATTGGGGGCACTGGTACCGGTTCCCCGTGCTGGATTTGTTTACATTGCAGCCATTGAAATGAATGACCGCAATGTAAAAGAAAGAAAGGGAAAAAAAATTCCCTCCCCCATCCAGGCTGTGCGGGTGGAAGGGGGGACACCACCCACCCACCCTGCCCAGCCTGGATTTTTAAAGAAATTTTTTTTAGCCGAGGTCCCTGCTAGTGCGGGCTCTGTGGCACCGCCATGCCGGCGGCTGCAACCCAGAGCCTGCACCAGCAGGTACTAGGGTGATTCCTGGGGTGGGGGGTGGTTTAACACCCCCCATCCCAGGTATCACCCTACCCCCCACCCAAAAATCACCTACCTTTTGTGTTCTGGGCGGCGGCAGTGGCTGCACGGCGGTCTGGAGGCTTTAGTGCTGGCTGGCTTCAGCGGTTGACTAGGCCTTCCAGGGAAACCCAGAAGTTCCCCAGAAGGCCTAGTCAAGCGCTTAAGCTTCCGGACCGCCGTGCAGCTGCCACCGACGCTGCCGCCCAGAGCACAAAAGGTAGGCGATCTCTGGGTGGGGGGGTAGGGTGATCCCTGGGATGGGGAGGTGCTAAACCACCCCTTACCCCAAGGATCACCCTAGCCCCTGCTGGTGCGGGCTCTGGGTCACCACCGCCGTAACAGCAGTGTCCCGGAGCCCGCACTAGCAGGGACTTCAGCTAAAAAATGTTTTTTTTTTAAATCCAGGGTGGGTGGGGGTGACCCCCCTTCCACCCGCGCAGCCTGGACGGGGGGTGGAAAGTGCTTTTTTTTTCCCCCATTGATTTCAATGGGACAGTTCCCCATTGAAATCAATGGAAAAATACCGGCACCGGTATACCGGTTCTAATCCAGTAAACCGGGTTTTGGGGAACAGGTATCCGGTAAAACCGGTATCCAGTTTTTTGGGTGAAGTGCCACCCCTAGTTCCTACTATAAAATCTGTTAAAATCTTTTGCTAACAAATGCGATTCTTGTATAAAATATATATCAATTTTTTGATCCTCCAGGAAATTTTTAACCCTCCTTCTCTTTTGCTGGGAGTTCAGCCCTTTAACATTTAAAGTAAATATTTTTACCTCACCCAACATCTTCAGGAATTTGTTTTTTTGAAACCACCTTCAGAACAGCTAAACTCCTAGCTGAGCCTTTCCACTTGTATTCTTTGGCAATCTGAAAAATACCCCACCTGATAACATAATATATGTTGTAATGAACACCTTCATCTGTTTGGATGAAAAGAGAGAGAACTTTTATCTTCCTTTCCCTGTTGTGTGGAATTATATCTATAAAGGAATCCCTCCCAACCCTTCCCACCCTTTCCCCCTTCCTGTTTCTAAACCTTTCTTTCCATTTACCTTTTGTTCCATTGCATCAAAAAAACACATTTCCCTTGTCCCTATTCTGTTGAGGATCTGTTGGGACTCAGAAACACTCCCTGATGAGTGTCTCTACTTCTATTTCCATTCCTCCCCTTCCCCCACTTTTTGCTGGTATATCAGCTCATCTTAATAATGCAAGCTAAGTTAGATCTTGATTTAAACATTAACTTGAACCTTTAACTTTAAGAAATAAACACATTTCAAACCCACTGCAGTCTAGGCATATCATGCCTTTAGTAAGTCTCCTTTGTTTTCTACTTTGCCTGAAACTGTTTCTCAATTTGAAGAACTGGTCTCTCCAGACTCCTGCTGTGCCCTTCCTGCCAGCAATTGCAAAAAGGTTTCCAGGGCCTCTGTATCTTCAAAAAAATATTTTTTTTCACATTAATTAAGATCATCATTCTTGCAAGAAATATTATTCTGGGTTGGAAATTTCTCTCAATTAAGGTACTGAAGAATTTATTCCATTTCATTCACTTTTTCACTGTTTCAGCTGCAAAACCTGGGAAGACATTTACAGATTGTTGTTTAAATGAGTTTTTCTTTATTCTTGCTTTCCTTAGGATCTCTTCTTTAATTTGATAACTGGAAAATTTTACAATGATGGGGTGGGATGGGTTAGAAGCTCCTTGCCAGGGCCTTCCCACCCTGTGTGTCCTGGCTCTTGCTGCTTTTTGTAACTGAGTTGCCTCAGGGAAGTTTTCTTTAATAACACCCCAGATGATTTCATGAACTTCTTCTGCACCGTCTGCTTCTTTTATTCCATGAAATCTGAGATTTACTCTCCTAGAGCGGTTTTCTAGCTCTTCACATTTGGCCTGCAGATTGGCATTCTCCTCTTTTAAATTGCTAATGGCTTCTGCTGTGGAGAGTGATTGATCTTCTAGTAGGGAAATCTTTTCCTCTGTCCCCTCAATTCTCTTGTTCAGACCCTCCAGTTTTTATTCCCTTCTTCTACCACTCTTATCTCTTTCCTTTAACTCCATTTAACTCCCTTTTCATTTGGATCAACAGGGTCTTTATCGACCTTTCTGATGCTTCTCCTTCATCTGAATCTGGAGAGGCCTGCCCTTCCTCCACCTCAGAGGCCTCAGGAGCAATTTCCTTGCTGGTCAGTTGTAGCCTGCAGGTTTCTCTAGGCCCCACTGCATTTGCCTTCTGACAGAAGCGTTCCAGGGCATTTGTTTGTGAAATTTTTTGTTTGTTTTTATTCTTGCCTGTTTTTCTGATGTGGGAGAGGGGTGTCCTTTATGCGAAGGTTCTTATTTTTGCTTGTTTTTGCAGTGGGGGTGTGGATCTTGGGCTAGTCCCAACTACTCTTTGCTGCACATGTGCAGATCCCCCCCCGTTGTGCACTTCTTTAGAGCAATTAAAGTTGACCACTGTTGAAGACAGGATGCTGGGCTAGATAGACCATGGGTCTTATCCAGAATAGCACTTCTTATGTTATTTTTAACAGCTCTGCTCAAAAACTCCTGCCAGCTAAATGTCTCAAAATATTTATTTTTTTTGCATAGCCTATTTCTCTAGCACCATGTTCATTAACATATAAGAAGGTTTTTTTCCGGTTGGTTTTAGAAAGGTAAATGTAGCAGGGAGCAGTCCAAGGTGGCTGCTACCTCTTTAAGAAGGGGGTTTTCAGGGATCGGCCAGAGGGCGACCTAGGGGTGTGGCAGGGCCATCTCAAGATCTGGGGATCAACCTGTGGGGTAACAGGCTGAAAATCCTTGTGACAGAGTGGGCAGGTTACTGACCCTTTAAGGCTGGAGTGAAGAAACCTGGCCACACCCACTCTGCTAGTATATAAGAGAGGAAGGCTGAGTGGGGAACTCAGTCTCTGCCAGGTAGCCAAAGAGACAACATCTCCCTAAAGAAGCCTTCCTGGTCTATGCAGTCTAATGTGCTGAATGCTAGAGAACCAGATGATCCCAGGCAAGTAGAGGAGGCTGTGCCCTGGAGGGAGCCTCTAACCTGGGGAAGACTTAGCCAGAGCCTGGGGACTGAAGGCCTGGCTGGCTGGACTTTGGGGGGTTGTGGGTGCCTTTCTCCTGAAGTCTGGAGAGACAAACCTGGCGCTGTAGTGTGCAGGCAGATGAGCCGGCAGCCCAGGTATACTGGACTATGAGGGTCCTACAAAGACACTGAATTGAAAGACCCTCAGGACTCTGAGTGTGGTGTCCAGAGAGGGTAACCCCCTGCCTAAAAGGAGGGGGTTCAGCGGCCGATGCTCAAGGCTGACACAGCGTAGCAGGGAGAGAGCTAATTACCCTGAGTGACAACCCTAACTACCCGGTGTGGCCCTGGGGGATGCACCCTGCTACAGTAAATGCTCTTAATAGATTTACTATTAGGAAAGAGTAGCAGAGATTGAATCTCTACTTTTCTGACATCAGATCTGTGACAGCTGTACAGTGGCTGTACATCTGCTTAAGTTAAATTTAGGGGGCTATCTAAAACAGTTTGTCTTATTAGTATGCCAGGTTAAGCATATTTAATGTATTTTAACAATAGATGTTCCTTTGATATGCTGTGCAATGTTTTAAAAAAGCAACCAAGATTTAAAATCCTGCTAAGAATCTTCATAAAAACTAGAAATAATATTCAATAAAAAATGATGCAGCAATTTTCTTTCTTAACATTCAGTTATATGAGGCTAAATTTGACAGAGATGTACTGAAATCTTGTGGAGGGTCTTTCAAAAAGAAAGGTTCTCTGCTGATCATCTGAAAAAATCAGGATTTCTCCCCTCCCCCTTCTCTTCAAGCCCTGTTCTGCACTAAGAATCTGTGAAGTGTCAATTAACACATTTGGTTTTTGTCTTGCATGCCACTCAGTCATCAATCCTAAATGAAAAATGTACTGGGTGTAGGACACAGCAAGATGCAACTCTCCATCCCCTCCTAACCTCCCACCGAGACCCTCTTCATTTGCATGGATTTATGACAGCACTCTGCAAGAGCATCCCTTGTTAGATGCCTGACAATAATTGCACCCACAATACTGTTGGAACAAAAAAAGAAAGATTGGATTAATTGCTTATCAAAATACAGCTCTAATGTAACATTAGGAATTAAAGACAAAATTTGCTGTTAGGTACGCAAGAAATGCCTACGCATTTAAAACTTATGCACAAAGATTGACTTGCAGCTACTTAAAACATAGTCATGTTTCATATATAGGATGTGACTGGAGCTCTATCTTTCACTTGCACAAATTGACTTACAACTGAATTCCAAATTTAAATGATAGAAAATCACTTTTAAAAAGGACATAGGCCATTTAGCAGAGTGGTGTGGGTGAGTGCTTGCAGGAGCAGGCCTTCAGTGGGTTAGCACTCTGCTGTTGAATCTGAAGCAGCAGCTAGAGGGTTAATCTGGATCCCAGTGTAGTAAGGTGTCACATGAATGGATGTGGGTGGGTCACATGATCCTAGCTGTCGCATAAAAGCAGGAATCTAAGTCCAGCCAGTCAGGAAGAGCTTGGAGACAGCAGACTGAGGAGCTCTCAGCTCAGCTGGAGACACCCTGGCTAGGGAGGTAGGTGGGAGCCCTGCCAAAGGATGGGGCAAAGGGGTTCAGGAAGGCCCTCACGAGCAGGGCTCTAGGTCTGAGGCAGAGTGGCAGGAGGGCTGATAAGATGGCCACTCAGCAAGGGCCTAAGAGAAGGCACAGGGTTGCAGGAGGTGAATGAGCCAGCAACGCTGGTGCAATGGGTAGTTTAAGGGGGTAGATGAGTCGGCATTGAGGTTTGCAGGGGGTGTGACTGAGCCATCAATCTCACTCTATACCCATGTGGGACTCAGAGATGCCTGCGAGTCCCTACCTTAAGATAGGGTAAAACCTAGACCTCGATGGTAGACAGTAGGGGTGGGACATCGGGGCAAATACTGGCTACCGGCTTTACCGGTTACGGATTTTAAAAAAACAGATTGCTGGATCTGTGTACCGGTTTACCGGTACCGGATTTGTTCCATTGATTTCAATGGGGAACTGTCCCCATTGAAATCAATGGAAAAAAACACAAAAAACCTCCCTCCTACCCACCCTGCCCAGCCTGGTTTTAAATAAAAAAAAATTCTCCCGAAGTCCCTGCTCGTGCGGGCTCTGGGCTGCTGCCAGCAATCCGGAGCCCACACCAGCAGGTTCCAGGGTGATCCCTGGGGTGGTGGGTGGTTTAACACACACCCCACCCCAGGGATCACCCTACCTCCCCACCAGGGATCGTCTACTTTGCGCTCCGGGTGGTGGCGGTCCAACTCCGGTGGCTTCAGCGTTGGCTGTGGCTGCTGGCTCCAGCGCTCCTAGGCCTTCCGGTGAAACCTGAAAGTTCACCGGAAGGCCTAGGAGCACTGAAGTCAGCAGCCACAGCCAGCGCTGAAGCCGCCAGAGTAGGCCCGCCGCCATTGCCTGGAGCGCAAGGTAGGTGATCCCTGGGTTGGGAGGTAGGACTAGGGTGATCTGATCCCTGAGGTGGGGTGTGTGTTAAACCACCCCTCACCCCAGGGATTGTACCTGCTGGTGCGGGCTCCGGGTTGCCGGCAGCGGCCCGGAGCCCACACTAGCAGGGACTTCAGGGGAAAAAAATGTTTTTTAAAGCCAGGCTGGGCAGGGTGGGTGGGTGGGTGTCCCCACTTCCACCCGCACAGCCTGGACTGGGGAGGGAAAGTAAAGTGGGGGTGGGTTTTTTTACATTGCAGCCATTCATTTGAATGGCCGCAATGTAAAAAATCCAGTACGGGGTAATCCAGTAAATGGGCCAGATTACTGGATTTAATCTGATACTGCCAGTACACCAAATACCGGACAGTATCGGATACCGGATGATCCGGTAGTCCCATCCCTAGTAGACAGGCTAGGATAGTAAGAGCTGGTAGCTCACTTGAGGCTTGGGCTGATAATAAATGTGATGGAGGCCCGCTTTCGCCTACCTGTATCAGGGACTCCCAGTCACATTTATTAACAGGATGCCAGAGGTGGGCCCTCTGCTGCCCCTGCCTGGGTGGGGGGCTGAACCAGATGTGGTCCCCTGGATGAATCCAAGCTCACAACCTAGGCCAAGGGCTGTCCAGGTGGGCTAATACGAGCCATAGCAAGCCTTCATATCTGTTGGAGGCCCCCTGCCCCACCGGGGATCGGGGACCACCATGATGGGCAGCCATGGCTTCCTGCCATGGTGGACTGTGGGACACTGGGGGTGTACCTGAGACAAGGCCACCCACAACACATCTGTACTATTCCACCACCAGACAGGGGCAGGCAAGGGCTCACTGGCCAGACCAGTCAGGTGTGCATATGTTGTGTGTGCCGACCTGACCCTGCCAGGTCCAGGCCCTCTTCTCAGAGCATGTTGTGAGCAAGGGGGTGGAGTAGATGAGGGCTTCTCCCTGGTGGCAGCAGGGTGGAGGTGGAAGATGTTTGACAGGATGGCTAACACTACCTGTGTGTAGGTGTTGGGAGACTGCTAGATGGATGGAGGGCATATTGTATGATTTATGTAAGGGTTAGGGTTGGGAGTTGCTAATTGGGGATTGTTATTGTATTTATGATGTATTATTGTATTACTGTATTTTGCTTGTTGTAAGCCGCCTTGAGTTATTTCTTGATAAGAGAATGAGGGATATAAATTAAAAGTGGATTGGATTGGATGTTGTCGACATGCCAGACGCACATTTATTTTCACCCTTGCAGGATCAAAATCCAGCAAGACTACAGGTGGGTGGATGAGCTGGTAGCATAAGGAGGATTTTACAGTTACAGGCAACCAGTCAGCGAGTGAGACCTAACCAGCTCTTGGGGCAAGGGTTCCTGAGGAGCAAGAGCTGTTTTCTCCTGAGCAGGAAAGAGCTTGAGGGACATTAGGAGGCAGGATCAGTGGTACTCCATAGGGATACAATAAGGAGGAACATTACCCTGGGAGGCATGGGGCCCTTGAGTCTACAGGGTGATAGCAAAGCACTGCATCTAGCTCAGAGAGGCTAGAGCTCTAGATGGGAATTGCCTAACAAGGCTGTGGAGCATGAGGTGAGAACTGGGGAAATTTGACAGGGTGAGGCCCCAGCTGCTCAGGACTATGGAGACACCACTTAGACCTGAATGCAGGATGGTCAAGTAATAAGAACTATGTGGAGTTTGAAGACAAGATTTTCCCTGCAGAAGGGGGACAACCAAGTATGAGTGAGCAGTACCATGGGCAAAGGCCCATGGGCAGGATTAACCATTACTGCAAGCTAATTTCCAATGAAATAGGGATGTGTGAACAGAACTGGGTTCAGATGTTTGGCCATTTGGCCCAAAAACCTAGTTCGGATTCGGGGTTTTGGTCCGGTGAAGTTCGGTCCCGCTGAACGTTTGGCGGAGTTTGGACCTGCCGGGAGGCTTGGGGAGCTCCAAGGACCCCCAGGGGTGCCCGTGGTGCCATGGCAGGCCATCGGAGACCCAGCAGAAGCAGTGGCGGGGACACACCGATTGGACTGGGAGCTAAAGCTGTTTGTTTACAAATGACTCCTTCCCATGTGAGTGATCAGAAGGTTGTACCTTCTTTACCTTGTAAAGAAGATTCTTCGAGATGGCTCCCAACATTCTCACAACTGGGTTGTGCATGCTCACCCTATTCAAAAAATAGACCACATAACGGTCTCAAGCTCCTCTAGTATAAAATCACTCTCCCCCTCGGAATGACAGTTCCTTCCAATCCTTTCTAGGCATATAAGAAAAAAATTCCATGCAGGGCTGGAAGGGTGGGTTTTGTGAGAATGTTAGGAGCCATATAAAAGAACCTTGTTTACATGGTAGCAACCTTATGTTCTTCTTTGAGTGGCTCCTCACAGGCCCCTTTTCCATGGCTATGCCGGGTGGTGGGACCGTGAGTGCGCCGGTGCATGGGCGGGGCATGCACACGGCCGCACACGCATCCCCACTCACACACCTCCTCCCACTCATCCACACCCACTACACACTATCTCTATCCTAAGCTAACTCCTAAAACTATCTATCTATATACGGGGGGGCGGGACAGAGACAGCTCACAACAAACAACACAGGGAGGGGTACAAAACTGAAATGAAACCTAAATCAATCTAATTCTACTCTAAATAAATCCAAAAACAGGGGAAGGGAATCAGGGATGGAATATATAGTGGGAAGAGGGAAGGATTCAATGGAGGGTAGGGAGAAAGAACACGGGGAGGGGTAAAAAAAATAAATAACTCCTAATCTAAATAAATGAAACTATGGAGGTAAATGTGTGAGAATGGGTGAAATAGGAGGAGGATGGCAATGGATTAGGAACACAAACTGCTGGGAGAGGGAGACTTCTGAAACCGCTTACTGACAGGCTCAGTGGCTAGCTCAGAATGAATTGGAGGAGGGGAGGGCAATGACTTGTTACTTGCTGCGCCTGCCTTATCACAAGCCCCATTGGCTCTGTGCAGCCTAGCCCCATGCCAATCGTGGAGGAAAAGAGGGATGGTGATTGGGCAGGCTGACTGCTAGTCCAAGCCTCTCCATCCTTGGTGCCAGGAAGTCTGCTCCTTCAGCTGCCTTCCCTCTCCCTGGGCCTTCCAGTCCTGTTTCTCCCACCCTAATGCCACCAAACTCATCCGAACACGGCCAAACTGTTCGGGGCTTCAGGCGTTCAGTTTCGCTGTCCAAATGGGCCGAGTTTGGGTGAAACACCAAACGCCCGAACCGCGTTCGCACATCCCTACAATGAAACACCTGAACCATGAATAGTGATGTCCATGGAGCAGTAAGTAAGTGAGTGCAATTGTGAACACCTTTCCCAAAGTCAGGACTACAATAGAAGGACTGGAAAGTTGAGGTGTCAGACAGAAAATGTGAGTAGCTCCAGTCCCGCAAGAACTTATTTTTGGAAAAGGCTATCAGTCACTCACAGGCCTGCTATCACCATTTGGAATGCCATCCCTTCAACAACATGCTCTATCCAAAATGAAGAGTTCTAGTGTATCATGCATTTGCAAGCCAAATTTATTTATTTATTTTTTATTTATTTCATAGATTTTTATACCGCCCCATCCTGCAATGCAGCTCGGGGTGGTTAACAACAATAAAAACAGTTTTAAAACATTTAAAATACAAATATAAAATTTATGCCATGATTCTGTGCACAAATACCCAAACTGCGGGGTGCCACCATTTTGAATCCTCCACCGTGTATTCAGAAAATGGTGGCATCTGTGCTGTGCATGTACAAAATGGAGGCCCCCATACTGTGCATACACAGTACAAGAAAAACCTTTCTGGTGAGATACAGACTGGATTGTATTCTAGTACTCGTTTTTCTGAAATGGATTGGAATGGCCAGTTCTGTTGAAAGCAGAATGTATTACAAACACTATTGATATCTGATTTAGACTGTTTTTAAATGGGTACAGGTGCGTGCAGGGATGGGTGTGAGTGCAGGTGTGGGGCATTGGGGGGTCGCTATTACATGGGCGGTTTCGCCTGTTACTCTGTGCATGGGCTATGGGTGGAGATGGATGTAGCATGGTAGTGTGTACGCACCCCCACCCACCTGCCGTGGCAGTCACATGGGCAGTTCCCGCTAATCCCCATGCAGTGGATCTGCCTGGGCCCATCTCGTGTGAAAAGGGCCATACGCTGCATGTCTTTGTTGCCATTTAGGGACACAGGATTAAATTTAAGTCTCCAAATGGAAAGACAGGCACAAGGTTTAGGAACTGTTGCTCTAATGATTATCAGTTCAGCTGTAAATGTCAGTGGAGGAACATTCGGACCAGCTGCATCGAAGGGTTTAATTTGTGCCAAGGAATGGCAGGACTCAGGGCACCACTTTCAGACTTTGTCACTGAAGTTACTCCGCAAGACCTCACCTATGGCAAAATGCATCAACCTCAGCCCCAGTTTCTCTCCTCACAAGAGTGGGGCTGGGGCTACTGTAGCTGGTCAAGGAGGGTGCTTTTATTGTCATCCATCAGCCACTTGGCAATAAGAATGTTTTGCTGCTTGAACCAATGACTGTGGCAGCACTATCCTCCAGCCCTCCTCAAACTTAATCCAGTCCAGGCAAAGAAGGGGTAAGGAGTGAAGGAGCTGATGGAGTGAAAGGTCCTGGTAGGTTAGACAGATATCTCCCTCAGAATGTTTAGTTGCTGTGGATCCTGATTAATTTATTTATTTTATTTATTTTCCAAAAGTGTAACCCTCTCTTCCCGCCACAGGCAGCCCAGAGCGGCTAACAACAGTAAAAATATGAATATAATATAAAACAATTTAAAACACTTTAAAACATAATCCTAAAACAGGGACAAAGACCCATTCTAACCTCCCTATCCCCACCCACCCTTACCCCTCTCCCTCACCAGATGCCTGATGGAACACCCAGGTTTTACAGTTCCTACAGAAGGCCAGGAGGTCCGAGGCCAGATGGGCCTCCACTGAGAGGGAATTCCAAAGGCGTGGCACGGCCACCAAGAATGTCCTATTTTGCGTGCCCCCCCCCCCAGGAAAACCCGGGGAACCTCCAACACGGCACCCCTGGAGGACTGCAGGGGCTGATCTAGAACCTGGGGAGTGAGGCGGGTAATAGCAGGGGCTGGACTAGATAACCCTTGGGATCCTTCCAGCTCTATGATACCTGTCACTGAAGCTTTATTGGCTGCCAGCATGTGATACACATAGAATACTTTTCCCTCAGGACCTTTTCACCTCTATCAGTATGACTGTAGGTCTCTCAGAAGATGGGAAGGAGGTCTCATTGCCTTGCCTTCCCCTTCCTTTTGCACTACTTGGGATCAGGTCCCCATTATGCTAGGCACTGGAGTCACATAGGTTCTTTTCACATGAGATGCCTCCACCCTTCTCCATGCAGCTTCACTGCATGAAGATGGGTGGAGGGTACCTGTGGGAATGCCATGGAAGATGGGTGAAGGTGCGAGTGTGCGCCCACACTCTACCCATCTCCACCCATCACCCACGCACAGAGGCACTGGGGAAAATGGAGATGCCTCCATCCATGGAGGTGGGTGTGTGCCTGCTATGCCGCGCCATAGCTCACACGTGCTACGTAGTGAGCAGCGGGTTGCTAAGCAACCCAAAGGAAACACCAGAGGCAACACCCTAACTGTAGGCAATAGTAGTAAGTAGTAAATAGAATTGTATTTGTTTAGCCAAAGGCCATAACAGTCAAACAATAAGATAATACAGCTCAATTAAAATATTTTCAACAGGATAAAAACATGACTATTTCCTATTTTACAAACAATTTCAGGGACAGTAAGACAAGAGTCATCTGACACCTTACCCCACTCGGGCTTTGAGCAGCACACTTATCCCCTTATATTTAAATATAAATATATATATAGTCCTGTTGACTTCTCCCACGACAAATAACCTAACCCCATCATTAACCACTGAAGTGGTACCACATTCACTAAAGAACTTATCAAACGTACATATCAATCTAAGTGAACCTATATAGTATTCACCGTAAATCTAGTCTGTAGGCAATAGAGAAGTGGCAAGCCAAGCACAGCCCCTGCAGAAACATGCCACAGGGCCAGAAGATCTGGCCCCACCCAGACACAGTTTGAGATTGGTGAGACAGCGTAGGATGCTAGGGGGTGGAATCTTGACTCCAACCTAAGTGCCCACACCTGACCTGATAGTATAAAGGTACTGGCGGGGCAGCAGATCCCCACCGGTAATCATTTGAGGGGCTGGCCCCTGCCTTGCTCATTGCTTGCTATACCTTGATCCTTGTGCCTTGTTGCTGTTTGTTCCCCCCTCTGTAACTGCTTGCTTGTGTGCTTGTCTCCCTGCCTCCCGTCTAGTGTTCTTGCTCTAGGGATGGGCGAACGCAGTTCAGAAGTTCAGAGTTCAGCCTGTTCGGACAACCGAACCGAACCACACTTCCGAACACAAATGGGCTGAACTGAACTCAATTCCGAACGTCAAAATGACCGAACAGTTCGGTCAGTTCGGATCGCATTTGGGTGGCAAAAAAAGGTTCACTGTAAGGTCAAACGTGACAGGGAGGTGTAGTACTAGTCACTGAGGAGCAGACTTCCAGGCACCTGGGGTGGAAAGGCTTGCAAGAAATAAAACTATCTGCCTCCCCCCTTCCCAACACCTTCTGAGCTAGTCACTGTTCCTGAACAGAAGGCATTGAGTAGGATTATTAGATTGCTTTACTTAAACCTTATACTGAAACCTTGTGTTTGTGATTTCCCCCCCCATCCCATATGTATATATATAAAGAGAGAGAGAGAGAGAGATAGGTTAGGGATAGTAGTTGTAGGAGCTAACTTAGTGATAGAGATAGTGTTAGTGATTTAATTTTAGTATTTGTAGGAGTAGGCCTGTGTACTTATTAGATAATCCATTTAGTTCATAGCATTTAGAATAGTTAATAGCAGTTTGATTTAGTGTGTGTGTGTGTATATATATACATATATATAAAAAAACTCATATAAAAACAAAAAAACCAAATAAAAAACAAAAGAAAACCATATAAAACCCAATAAAAAACAAACAAACCATATAAAAAACAAAAAAACCACCCATAATATTTCCCGAATGGCCGAACCCGAAAGGCTGAACCCGAACCTGGCGAACTGAACGGCCGAACCGAACGCAGCCGAATCGAACAACCGAACCGAACGCAACCGAACGGACGAACCCGAACCGCGATCTGTTCGCCCATCCCTATCTTGCTCTAGTTGGATGAGTGTGTCTTAACTGCCTGCTTAGTGTTTACTTCACTTACCTTGTTTCCTAATTCCCTTTCCCTCCCTCCCCCCATCCCTGAGTGCTAGTCCAATCCTCTTTCCCTTCTCCCCCCTTCCTCCCCTTGTCACTCCTTTGGGAAACCTGGGATCCTCCATTCCACACCAGTCGTATCACGGTGCCCTGGAACCCTTGGAGTTTGTGAACAGTGTTGTTGTTGTCTATCCTTACCTGTCCTCCTCTCCTTCCCTGTGATGATCCAGGTTGCTCTCAGTCATTGAGAGAAAGCCCAAACAAGACCCTGAGGGAATTACCTACCCCGTGGTATCACCAGAGAGTTGGAAACCTAGTCAAGGATTCAACCCTACTACTCCTTTCCTTCTCTTTCCCCTCTTCTACCCCATCCCCTCTAACAGCGCCCAAGGGAATGGCACTGCACCATCTTCACCCATCGTGCCATGCACACACACATCCCCTCCATGCATCTGCGGGGCCCTCGGTCCATTTGAAAGGGCCCATTGGGCAAAGAGAAAGGGAAAACCTAGCTCAGGGTAGAGCTGAAACAGGTACCAGATCAGATACTTGTGGATTAAACTGCATTTTTGGATACCATTTTGGTACTCAAAATACAGAAATACCAACAACTGGTATAACAAAATTACACAAAAAATATTGAAATCTTGGATGGAATTGGCACAAAATTGGTATTTCAATATACTGGTTGTCAGTATGGTGGTATATCAGTTAAATGGTTGTCAGTATATCAGTATTTTGCTGTTTCAGGTACCCAATCAAAAAATGGTTCGGGTACCAAAAAATACTGAAATATTTGGTTCGATTCGGGAACCAAAAATTCAATGGGAATACCCATTTTTGCAGGTACTCATTTCAGCTCTACTCCAGAGACCTTAAAACCTAAGAATAAGAGAACATAAGTGGATACATCAGACTAAAGTATGGAAGTACAAGATAGCTAAGGAACAGTTATGATGAGCATTACAAGCAAAAGTCATAGTACATTGTGAAGGGTTTTATAGGCATTGTATCACTGGGTGTCAAACTGCTTGAACCTCCTCTGACAGGAAAAAAAAAAGAAGAAGAAGAAAAGAAAGAAAGCAAAAAAACTAATAAAAAAGGATGCAAAAAAGAAATTAAATTATCTCCCTTGAGTGGTTTGCACTCTAGCTCATTGTAGTTCTCCCCTAAACAGGCTTCTATTGTTAGGTAAACCAGAAAAGTTAACATTGTAAGAAGACTAAAAAAATAAAATAAATGTAACAGAGATATTGAAAAAAGGAAAGAATAATAATCCTACTCTTCATTGTCCCATTAGTTGAAACCACGGCAGAAATGGGTAATGGGTTTGTTATTCATGTATATTATTGACATTATTGGGTAGTCCACTGAATACCCAAATAATATTCATGACCCACATGGATACTTGCACATCGAGGTCTGGGTGTATTCAGAGCTTCTTCTTCGTCTTCTTCATCTGCTTTGTTTTGGTTTTTTGGTTTGGTCATTTCTGTTGAATCATTTTTGGCAATTCTGTATGTGCAATTGTGCTAATGTTACTGAAATGCCATAAGCGAAATATCAATAAACAAAATATTGAAATAACCAAACTGAAAGAACCGAGATCCCCTTAAATCCAAACAGAATATCCAAACAGATACCCAACAGAGTTGGTTTGGGGTGGGTATATTTGATGTATTTGCCTACTCATCTCAAGTCTAGTTTAAACTCTCATCCCACTATGGCACTTTTTAAATGGATGGGGGTGGGTGAGGAATGGGTGTTTTCGCATGGTGTGTGTGTGTGTGTGTCCCTTTACATGGACACACACCCCCCCCCACCCATCTCTACCCATGGAGTCTCCTCCGGTTTTCTGGAGGGCTCCGTTTGTGGAGGTGGGTGGGTGATGGGTGGAGGTGGATGTTGCGTGTGAGCATGCATGCACCCCACCCATCCTACTCCATGTTCACATGAACAAACACTGAGCGGACGCCCATCTCCCCACCCACAGCCAGCCATTTACACAGATGCCCCCCCCCGCACAGACCCACCCGCAAACCAAGCCGGGGTGTGGGGGCGTCCATGTAGAAACAACCTATATAGATAGTTCTAGGCAGCATGAACTCAAACTAGTAACATCTGGTTTTCAAAGGGGGAATAAATGGTCAGTGTATCTCAGCTACAAAGGAGGCAATAATTCCCCTCCAGCTAAACCTCTTGTTATGAAATGCATGTACTGAATCAAAGCAGCTTTTCTGTCTTTGTGGAATTTTTCCACATTTTCAGAACATCAGTCAGAATTCCGCCTCTGATATAAGCCATGGCAGAATTTCAAACACATTTCCAATTGCAAGGCACTGCCATATTGCAACTTGGACTGTGCATGTGCAAATGATGGTGCCCATACTGCACATATGTAAAATGGTGACACCCTGTACAGCATTGCCATTTTTTGAGTATACAGTAGGAAAGAGAATGAATCAAATCAGTTTGGCACAACATGGACTAGATTGCATTGCAGTCTGTGCTTCACTGGATCACTCAGAATGGCCAAATATGTCAAAAATGGAATCCAAGTTGGAATTTCGTTACAGCCCTGCTTTGGGTCTTCTGCCCTCTTCCTAATTTGGCTGAAATTGGAATGTAGCATCACTACATATTTACTGGGGACAAACATACATACACACTATTGTTGCAAGATCAAACTTGCTTTTCAAAGGGACACCCTGGAGCGGTGGGGCTCTGAAGTAAGGGTCATCCATTATAATCTATGGGGATGTTGGGCTTTGAAATAAGGGATGCAGATTATTCTCTGTGTCACTGTGAGGATCTGAAATAAGGGGCATCAAAAGGGGAACTGGGGGATTCTGAAAGAAGGGAGTTCCATTATGTTCTATCGGGGTCTGTGTGTGACTGTGACATTCAATGGAGTTATACGATTCAGACATAAGTGGTGATTGTTACACCACTGTGGGAATTTGAGTTGAGACATTCTTTAAAAATGTATGTATTTGTTTATTTATTTATTTATTTTCTGGATTTATACCTCACCCCTCCTGCAAAAAGCTCGGGGAACATATTCCCTTCATTGGATGTTTTGAAAACCAGCTGGACAAGCATCTGTCTGTGGTGCTGTAAGTATAGAACGTACTTCTATATTCAGGTCGGGGGTTGGATTAAATGAGCCCCAACATTCCTTCAGAACCTTCAGTTCTAAGAGTCTATGGGACATCTCTTAAAATATATGACACATATATGCACACATTGAACAAATACTGAAAGAAAGGAACAATGCACAGAAAGATACACTAAGGAAAGAAAAGATAATGTGAATTCATTACGACAAGTTTGTCAAGCACTGAACTTGCTAAGACATAGGGCATCTTTAGACATAAAGATTGGGTCTTAATCCCCCTAAGCACGTGTTTGGCAGTTGTATGTAAGCACCATAACAATCCCAACACCAATTTGGCCACCTGTTGAACACGCGATGTGAACATCATTGCATCACATGGACAATTTGCGTGTTTTGACTGAACATGTGGAAGGCGTCGTGTCTAATGATATTGCGTGGCATATTAGCAGGTACAACATGGGGAACGAGGTGGCAGCGCTGGCATGCTGAGATTGGGTGGCAAGAAAACATTGATTTGCCCCAAGTTGAACTGTATGTCTTAAGTAGTGCCACATGGTGAACACAGGGCCAAACCACTGTTCATATCAAGGTCAAAACACACATTCAGACACCCGTTGATGTTATGTCTAAAGACACCCAAAGGCCCTTTTCACACAGACACTCTAACACTGATTAAAATGGGTGTTACATTTCATTATACATCTAGCAGGGCTGCAGGTGTGCTCTACAGGTCCCCTGCAACATGTATAATAAAATGTAACAACCATTTTATCAGTGGGTGTTTTCAGACGTTACAGGGCCGCTTGGCCCCGTACCAAAAACAACCCATTCATTCCCCGCCGGGGTCACCCCGTCACGCCATATCAGACATGCCGGGGGGATCCCGGCGGGGAATCTGGGAGGGGGCGGAGCCACACGGTGCAATGTGCGGCCGCACAGTCCCGCCCCCTCCACGCACTCTGCCGCCCGCCCTCTGGGGAGACGGACGGGCGGCGGGGCCAATGAGGTCGCCGCGTCGGGCCGGATGCGCCATGGCCCGGGATCCCGCCGGGGATCCTGGGCCGTGGCAACCGGCCAGACGTTACTTTTTTTTGGTCCCCGCTGGGGATTTTTTTGACCACACTTCCCGGGACATTCCCCCGGCTAGCCCGGGAATCGTGGTTCAAATTGACCCCTTGCAGGTATTGACCGTGGTGAACATCTGGCCGCCGCCAAACAGACGCGCGAGCCACAGTGACCACAGGTGGGTATTCACCATGGTTCACTGTGATCTTGGGTATTTTCAGACGTTACGGGCGGGCGGTTTACCACAGCAAACCCCCAGGGGGGGTGAATAGAGCTACCGTGGCCAGGGGTGGAAAAACGACCCAAACAGACGTGACGGGCCCGGGACCATGGCCGGGAACCGG
>QEPC01000715.1:1716522-1745670 GCA_003113815.1 Sphenodon punctatus
GCCATGGCCTCTAAACACTGGGATAGCACCGAGACAGCAGGGTCTGGGTCAGTTGAAAAGGAGAGGTACAGCTGAGTATCATCAGCATATTGGTGACACCGCACCCTGAACTCTCTCACGACCTCCCCCAAGGGCTGCATGTATACATTAAATAGTAATGGAGACAGAACAGAACCCTGTGGAATGCCACATGATAAGGCATGGGGGCACGATGTCTCGTCCCCCAGCACCACCCGCTGGCTTCTCCCTGAGAGGAGTGAACGGAACCATTCAAGAACCATCCCGTCCAGACCCCCCAGGTCATGCAGCCACCTCAACAGCAGCCCATGGTCCACGGTATCAAAAGCGGCCGAGAGATCTAGCAGGATGAGAAATGTTGAACATCCTGCATCCATCTCCCGGCGGAGGTCGTCTACCAAGGCCACCATTGCCGTCTCAGTGCCGTAGCTGGGGCGGAACCCAGATTGAAAATGGTCCAGGAAACCGATGCTGTCTAGATGCCCCTGGAGCTGGATCGCCACTGCCCGCTCAATAACCTTCCCTAAAAAGGCTATAGGCCTGATCCTTTCTTGCACACTATGCCTTGGTGCCTTACTTTAGTGTCTTGGGTAGTGTAGCACACACTGAACCAATAATCACACTATTAAAAGTATCCATTTGTTGCAGGACTTGGCCTCACCAGTCGGAAGTGTAGCCTCACCAGTCGGAAGTGTATGCAGGATCAGGACCCAAAGTAGACTATCACTTCAGGATGAGTCATCAGCACAGTTTATTTATCACAGGCTTTATTCAGGCCAGGCAGGCACCAGACCTCTGGCCAGTCATAGTACATTAGCAACAGTCTAAAACATAAGCTAGTCTAGCCAAGCAATACAACAGTCCACTGGCTGACTGCCAGCAACTCACTATTACATCTTTCCAAGCTTCTCTATCAGCTCCAGGGTCTATCTTCAGCCTCTAGCAGAGATGTGTTCCTTGCAGTTTCTCATAGCAGACTGCCCTGCTTTCTGGGTCTGTCTCTCTTATAAAGCTGGAGCCATGCCCCAAATACACTCATTTCATGTGACAGCCATTTTGTGACCTACTCAGGCCACCACTTTGTAATGCTTCTTGTAATGCTTTGTAATGCGCCATCTTGTGGCTTAACTCTGACACACAGTGATAGTATGATACTTATTCCCAATGGCATAAGTTACAGCATTCTCTCCCATATGAATATCATTTATTTCTGTATGACTCAGTCAAGCCTACACATGACTTTAGAGAAACCTTGACTTTAAAAATAAAATTAAAATCTCCCATATTTTCTATTCTTGGAGTTTCAGTCATAAACTTCATGCATATTCAGAAAGGGTGGTTGACATTTATGCTAAATAAAGACCCACAGTTTTTCCTAGGTCAACTTGAAGATCACACATGAAAATGAAAATGTTTCATGTTTAAATAACCCATTCTAAAAGTCTGACTGAACAAGAGACAAGAGAGTTCATCTTCAGAGGTCGATGCTTTTGTAGAATACATGATATAACACTTTTCTCCCCCTTATTCCCAAATCAAACATCTTTAAATAATTTATAGCAGCATGTGCTCTTTGATAGAACACCAGGCTTTAATTCAATAGCAAAGTGGCTTTTAAATATTACACACAAAAAACTCCTTTGGTTTGTTCCACTGCATTTGAGCTTGTTTAATCAAATATCCACATGATATAAAGCAGAATTCTAATTTCTTTACGGCATACTCATAAAGTAGGTAGCAGAATCATTGCTAATTCTTGGAGACTCTTGTGAAGTCTGGAGGGTGGTGTGGCGAGAGAATGGTCAAAGTTGCACACAAAATGAATTCTCACTACCAGGATTCTGGTAAAAATTCCAGCACAGCTTCCCAGGTGTAAGATCCTGAAGTATAAGCTAGTATAAAGAGAAGAAATCAATGAGACATGGAGTTGAGAAAGCAATGAGTAATGGGGTTGAGTGCCGTTCTTGGACCGTTCATCGCCCATGTGGCTATGGTCATAAAGCTGCACTGCCCTAAAGGATCTCCCATCATGCTGCTGCTTTTAGCTGTCCTATATTACATTTCCTGTTTCAGCTATAGCCACCTCATAATTTCTATTTGGATTGTATTGTATGGGGATATGTTTGTTTATTTATCTGTTTGTTTATTTGTTCATTTAGTCATATTTGTATGCCACCCTTCCTGCAGAGGCTCCAGGCGGTTTACAATAATGAAAACTAGAAGTGTGCATCGGGTCCCCATGTCATTTTTTGTTATCATTATCATTATTAAAAATGTCGTTAACATTAACGACAATGCCATTTTCGTTATTGTCATTATTGTTATTGGTATTGTTATCAATAATGTTATCAGTATTGAAACCCATGAGCAAACAAAGTTATCGCGATACCGTTAATGATGCCAAAAGATCTCGTGATACCTGATATTTGATAGGCTATGCTGTGTCTGGTGTGGTGTGTGGTTGACTGGCTGTGTGTGGCCACTGGCAAGCGTGTCTGGCCTAGGGTCTTGTGTGTGTTGTGTTGTGTGATATTTGGTAGGCTGTGCTGTGTGTGGTGTGGTGTTTGATTGACTGGCTGTGTGTGTCTTGTGGGTCTTGCTTGTGTTGTGTTGTGTTGTGTGATGGCAGGCAGGAAGACACAGATTAAGAAGAAGGTGAATGTGGAGGTGGAGGATGTCGAGGAGGCGGGACCATCCAGCGAGCTGTTGGAGGTGGGATCATCTTCCAAAGAAGAGGGCAGCAAAGGTTTCACTGCCAGTGCCAGGTTTGTAAACATTTATTTTATTTATTTATTTTATTTATTTATTGTTCCATAGAACTTTGATGAGGGATGGTAGAAGTTAGAATACCATCCTCTAGAGTGAGCTGGCAGGCATGCATGTGGGTGGGTGGGTGGATGGGTTGGCAGCAGTCAGACATAAACATGCAGCAGCACCCCAAGACCCTGCAGGGTCTAATCCTTCAGACATCACCCCCCAGGTGTGGTGGAGGATGTGGGTGGGAGACAGGGAATGAGCCAAGGAGGCAGCAGCACCGCACCCATCCAGTTGGAGAGGGAGAATGGACTATTGGGCTGGGAGGAAGGACGGAAGGGGAAGCATCACATGATTGCATAATATTATGTAGGTGCTATGTGTTCTTGCTTCAGAGAGGGTGAATCATCACTGGATGATGGCAGCCAAGAAGACAGGCTGAAGAAGAACAGGGCAAAAAGGTATGCTGTTTGGGAGCATTTGTATCCCACCAAAGGAGACTATGCTCGATGCAAGGTAAGTCAGGGGACAGGAACAACAGGGAATGGATTGGCAGAGATTGGCCACTGGCCAGCCACTTGTGGAGAGTGAGAGGAGACAGGATGCTGGAATGGCTTGATAGACCATTGGTCTGACCCAGTATGGCACTTCTTATGTTCCAATCTTCTTATATTTTTTAGATCTGTCACAAAGAGATAAACAGAGGGGGCCAGGGGATCACATCAGGGCTGATTGCCCACATAAGGGCCCTTCACCGTTTGACCCTGGCGACAAAGGCCATGAAGCGGGGGGCCTCTGCTGGTGCCACCACCAGCAGAAGACGGCAAGGGAGGCACCATCACTGTCCTCCCCCCTCAAGGTCTCCTATTGGCTCTGCTGAGTCACCAAACCCTGAGGCAGCAGACCAAGCAGAGGAGGCAGAGTCCCCTCCATTGAGGGACTTGTGCCACTCCTTCAGGGCACAGAGGCAGCAGATGGAGGAAGAATTCTCTGCTGTCTTGAGGAAGATGGAGGACTCCATAATCACCCATCACTGGGCAGCAGAAGAAAAGGAGAACCAGGCACGGGCAGTTGCCAAATATGTGTCAACTGAAAAGGAGACCTTGGAGTCCTTCTGAAAGGCAATGGTGGAGTGGAAGTGCATGATGGAGGGGGCCCTTGAGGTGACGAGGAGGCATGGGGCAGAGGTCCCCAATGTCCCTGTCATGGGTTGGAGGATCCGCACCCCCACTTTACTGGGTTTGAGTGACTCAGTTTCCCTCATGCACAGCTCACTTGAACCAGTTTTCCTCTTTGGCCAGTTCAAGCCTGCCGCAGGGACAACCCCTTTGTCACTCAAGGGCCCAATCCTTCCCGTTTACAGACTCTTTAATCTCTGGGTTTGCAAGAGCTTGAGAACTCTTGTTGCTCACTTGTGTTCCAATGTTAGACACAGACGTTTCTTCATAAAGATAAGAGGTAAGTTTATTGATTACATAAGCAAGATAGTTGATACAGAGTGGCTACTAGAAATCAAAGGTAAATAATATAACGCATTCCTGATCTATACTGGTTGAGTTCCTAAATAAGGATCTTAACCTACAAAGGTCCATAAGTTCCGGGTCCTCTCAGTCCTTAATGTAAGCAACTGGGCGCTGGTCTCTTAATTGGTAGAAAGCAAAATCATCTCTCTCAGTTCATGGTCTCCAGCCTGATTTGCTGGCAGGCTTTCGTATGCAGATGTAACTGCTTGAAATTGCTCAGGGAGAGAGCTACTGAAGGTGACTTACTGGCTTGCTTAAGAACCCTTTCTCCTTTCTTTGTCTCTCATTTCCTGCCTTGGAGAAAATGTGTGGCCTGTCACGTAGGCAGCCCAGGCAAACATGAAGGTCCATTTACATATCCACAGGGTTCAGTCTGGCAAGTGTTGCCAACACACATTCTTTTTAACTGTCCCTACTTCCTGGAGTTTTCTTGTGTCACAGTTTTCAATTGTAACATTACACACATGTTGCGTGTTTTGCCCCACATAGTCTACATGTAGGCCCGTGTCACACTTGTGTGACCCTATGTTCCTCCATGACAGCCCCCTGTAAGATTTCCTGTGGAGAGGGCATGACAGAGTCCCATAACATACTGAGACTGGTGTGTCCTTCCAGTGTGTGTAGGGATATGCCCAACCCCCTTGCCTCCTTTCCATGTCTTTGAATCCTATTAAAGTTAGACCTTTAGTTTTCCAAACCCTTTGTCAGCCCTGTGGGGATATCATGTTCACGGGTTTTCCACGATGTCATAGTGGACCTGTGGTCACGCTTTTAATAAAATTTGATTTGATTTAGTGGAGTGATCCTCAGGATTCCATGTTTCTGCGTTCACTCTCTTGTAGGGGCATACCCTGAGGTGTCTAAATAAGACTCTGAGAAATGGGTAGGAATGCCATGTTAACAACCGTTGTTCCCCAGTTACAAACTTTGGCCATGTTTCCAGATTATCTGGCAGCCTGTTTCCCATTGACTGTATGTCTTTTTGCCATGTCCCCACTTTTATCTCTGATCTGGCTGGGGTGTCCAGACTGCAGATCATAAGCAGTATTATGACCCAAAGGAGAGAGTATGGAGTGCGTGTGAGTGCTTTCACATTGCTGAGTACCCCCATCGTATAACACGTGTTACTTTGCATTTGAACACCCTTTTTATGTCAGGGATGAGCGCACGTGGCTGTGCGTTCCTTCTGCAGCTGCATGCCTTCTGCCATCACCCCCCCTTCCCTGTTTGCAACACCGCGTCCTTGCCAGTCTGATTAGTGGTCCTGTCTGGATGCATGTTTCCTGCAGCTGTGTCGGGTCCACACCCCACACCTCATTCTTTTGCCATACATTGTTGCATCCCGTGGCCGCCTAGCTTGTCCTTGGGACTCCTCGAAGCCCCCCCCCGGCCCTGGAGGGATTGTGTGCCCCCCTATCCATGGTGTTATTCTCCCTGTGTGGCTGGACCATGGCTGGTTGTGCTTCCACCGGGCTCCCGCTTTCCGGCCCCCATGGGGCCCCCCATAGCTGGACCTTCCACCAGACCATGGCCCTGTGTGACCTGTGACATACCCCCTCCACCCTCGCCACTCTAGAGATGGACAGATGGGGGGTTGGAAGGAAGACATGGACTACCTACTCGCTGCATAAGGCCGCAGTTGTAAAGAACCCGACAAAATTCTGGGCCATGGTGCGTGCCCTTGGGAGGGATAGTGGGATGATTTCCACCATACCCATAGAGGCTAAAACCTGGGAACAATTTTATGACACTTTATTTTCTGATCCGGTAGGGATGGATGACCATTTAAGTAGGAGGACTTATTACTGGTTTGATAGATGGCCCCTAGTTTCCCCAGAATATGTAGAAATCTTATAAGGAACTTAAAGGAAAGGAAGGCCCCAGGTCCTGACCTGACTTCTGAGATCCTTAAGCGAAATCCATCTTGGTGGGCGACCATATTGGCCCCCTTGTTCTCAGAAGTAAATGAATCCGGAAGGATGCCGGCAGAATGGCTTAAAAGCACCCTGATACCAATTTTTTAAAAAGGAGATCAGCGACTTCCATCTAATTACCGACCGATCAGCTTACTTAGTATAATCGGGAATTATATTCCCATTTCCTTTTGACCAAATTAGAGCTGTGGATTAAAGATGCCAAACTTATTGCCCCTGAACAGGCAGGTTTTATGGCAGGTAGAGCTACAGTTGACCATGCGATGGTACTGTCAGTTCTTATTTCTAAATATACAGCAAATGGAGGGAAGCTTTTTGGGGGGTTCATGGATTTAGAGAAGGCTTTTGATTCCATCTCTAGAGAATGCCTGTGGGCGAAGCTAAGCCTTCTCTCCATCCAACCCCGCCTGCTGTACCTGCTTGTCCAATTACATACTGGGAATTCTCTTCAGGTTAAGCTTAACCCTCTGGGGGAACTCTCTGCCCCAGTGTTAGTAGAGCGAGGGGTTAGGCAGGGGTGTTTGTTGGCCCCAGTCCTTTTCAACCTTTATTTGAACAGTGTTGTCCGGAAAATGGAGAGCAGAGAGACTCACGCGTCCCGTTTGGGACAGAGGCATCTGTCGATAATGCTGTATGCAGACAACACTGTTCTGGTGTCCCAAACCCCGATTGGCCTTAGGAGACAGCTGTCCCTTTTGGGGATTTATTGTACTGAGGAAAATTTGAATATAAATTACCAGAAATCAAAGGTCCTCGTGGTTGGCCAAGGGAGAGCTAAACCGCTACACTCCTGGCACATAAACGGGGAGTGTATCTCCCAGATATCTAAATTTAAATATCTGGGGGTCGTCTTTGATGCCAATACTAAATGGATTGCCCACCTCGAGCATATGAAATTGCAGGCCAGACAATCATCGGCAGCAATTTTAAAATTTTACTTCTCCCGAGGAGGAAGAATGATGGTACCAATACTTGCCCTTTTTGGGGTGAAGGTTCTTAGCCAGGCCTTATATGCGGCCCCAGTATGGTCTTTGGCTCTACTTGATAACCTGGAGCCTATCCAGAATCGCTTTTTGGCTTCCCTGCTGGGCATTCCAGGTAGTGCCCTGCAGGTGATCTCCAGAACCGAAACGGCCTCTCTGCCCATGAAGGCACAAGTGCTACAGCGAATAATTAATTATTGGATGAAGGTGGTGGGGCATCCAGAGACTGATAAGTCCCTGTTGGGCATGGCCTGTGCCACAGGATTACTGCAGCCTTGGCTTACTCAGGTTGCTCACCAGATTCATCTACTGGGATTCTCCCCCGAGGTGTGGGGGAAGGTTGGCTCCAAGGTATTTAAAATACTAGTTCGCCAGAGGATTGGGGACCAACTTCGCCAATTGGAAGGGATCTTGCTAGGTGCACAGAAGGTTGCTCCAGGAATTGTCGCCCCTGATGTGACACGTCTAGAGAACTCTTATCTTTTTAGGTGGCTCGATCCGATAAAAAGAATAGCATTTACCAGGCTTCGCACACACACTTTTCCTTCTGCCTCATTGGATGGAAGATATCAAGGTATCCCCCATGAGCAGCGGAGATGTCCTTTGTGTAATAGTGGCATGGAAAATACGGTTCTTCACATTCTTCTTGAGTGCCCCGCTTTGTCGGGGCTAAGAATCAAGTATTTGAGTGCTGTCATCCCTGCTTCCCTTGGGACCCCGGGACCAAGATTACTTGAATTGAGTCCCTATGACTCTTCTATGACGAGGACAGTGGCAACTTTTGCTCGTCAAGTTATGATCTTTCATGATCATGTCCTTCTGAAAGATGTGAGTCCTAGACTGAATCTCCCCTAAGAGCCCAAGTGGGGGGTCCCCTATGGTTTGAAGATCACTGCTGGTTGTTTGATACCCCCTTTGAGATGTAAGGGCTCTACTCCAATGTATTATGGCTTAGCTCCCATAAATTGTTTGTAAATGAGTATCTGGACAGGTATTGGTATATTTTTTTTTGGGGGGGGGGAATCTATCCGGGAAATGTATTATAGGTTGCTGTGCTTGTGGATATAGCTTATTGATATTGATTATTGATAAAAAAAAATTGTTTTAATTATATTGTTTTGTGATAGCTGAGGCTAAACAATAAAAAAATATACATACCCCAGCCAGTCAGCTGCTCCTGGGCTTCCCGGACAGCCAGTCGGGTGCTTATGCGAGTCTGAGCTCTGGGTTTCGTTACTTCGGCTATGAGGCGAGCGCTCGGGATTGCCAGCTGCATGCAGAGACCCTGAGGCTGGTTCCCTTCCCCGATGGGCGCATCCCGGAGACGAGGTGCTTTCATGTGGCCTGGTCTGTGACTGAGACCGTGTCTGCCCTGTCTGTGTGCAGCCTGGCTGCCTACATGATCTGTCTTGTGGAGGGGGGTTCTGCCTTGGCCGTGTCCTACTTTGGCTGTGTTCATGGGACCCGTGGGTACCAGCGCTCTCGTGGGGCAGTGTATCACCGGCTGTTGGAGCTGGGTCAGCTTCTGTGACCCCCTGCTGCTGACTGTTGCATGTCTGAGCCTACCGCAGCGGAGCTTTCAGCACTGTCGTGTGTGTGGTCCTGTTTGAATGTGCAGTTGGGGCTGTCCATGCAGGATCCTTTTGAGGCCTACTACCTGATCACCCACCACATGTCCTTGTTGGGGTACCACCGGGGCATGATCCATTGGCCCCACCTGGTTCACCGGGAGGGGTATCCGATCCCTGGGCCCGTTGTGGCCCCCAGCAGCTGACTGTGAGTCCTGGTGTGCCTTCTAGCCCCTGGTTGCCTGCCCCTGTGTGGGCTCCCGTCCCTGCCTGGGGGCCGGGTTCCGCTGGCAGCTCCCTCCCTAATGTCTCTGCTGTGCTGCTGTGCTGCCTGCTTCCCAGGGTGCTGCTGCCCCTGCCTGTGCCCCGGGCCCCCTCCGCCCCCCCGTCTGCCTCTGCACCTGGTGTTCCCCTCCGTGGTTGCCTTCCCCGGTGCTTGTGCTGTGTGTTACCCTGTGGCCCCGTTGTCTGTGTGCCTGTTGTGTGTGGTACCTGGCCGGCTCTTCTTCCTCTCCCCCCTCCCTTCCCATTTCCCTTGTGTGGGCATTCCCTTTTGTGCCTTCTGGCTTCATTTGCCCTCTGTTGGCCATGTCTGTGTCCTGCCCCTCCCCGGTGGCTTCTGGATATTTTGACCACGGCTGGGAATCGGCGTCACGTCTGTTGCGCTGCCCCGGCCCATGATCTGCCGGCCCGATTCCCTGCCATGGTCCCAGTCCCATCACATCTGTTCGTTGTTGTTTTTTTACCACAGGGGGTGGTTTGGTTCACCCCCACCATGGATCCACTGTGGTGAATCGGGCGCCCGTAATGCCTGAAATCACCCATAGGCTTTGATCATTCTCACCCCATTACCTGCACTTGCAGCCCTGCATGGAATTGTCTCATAGTCCTAGAGAGGGTTGGAAGGAACTGAGTGGGGGTGCCAGAAAGAGAGAGAGAGAGGCTCTCTGGAATCAGGTAGTGGCAGGCAGCATCAGAGGAGTGGGTACTAGGCAGGCAAGTGGCAGTTTTGCAGGAGCAGTAGTGACAGTGGCAGCAGCAGGGCATGTTTCTGTGAGGAGGTGACAGAGAAAGAGAGAGAGAGGATCTCTGGCAACGGGCTGCATTGGGTGCCTTTTATACTAACCCTTGCATTTTCTCATTAAAAAAATCACACATAATGTCTCATGGGGTACATTTGTACCCCAAGCAGTTTTTAGCCTATGGCACAAAAATGTGGTCAACATTTTTACTTTTTATCACTTTGTCCTCACAGCCAATGCCCTGCATGCACGCGCGCGCACAAACACACACACACATGAGACAATCTATTTTATGGGGAATATTTGAACCATAAGTGCATAACCAATAACCCGCCAAAGTCAATTTCTTGTTTACAAGCATAATTTTTTATCCAAACTGTAGAATATTGGTTTATTAAATATTACCTATGTATCTAGCAAGATTTCAAAACCATTAAAGACAGAAAAAAAAATATTAACCCTTTAAGATCAATTAACGTACAACTTAGAAATTATACAAAACTATAAAAACTCAATGTAAAAACTGATTGATTTGTAAATCAAACAAATATACAGACATTTGCCCCTAAATGCATTTCTCACACCTCAAAAAAGTGTTGTGGTGACTTTTACAAACAAACTCGCCACATTTCTCACATTTACTCCAGCTTGTTCTGTCTACAGTTCTTGGGCAAAGGTGGCAGTGGCTAAATGAGGGCCCAGCCTGGTGTGGTTTCACATGTGCAAATTTGTAACCCAACATGGCAAATGCACTGTCTTGTCTGATTTGTGAGATGCTGCATATCTGAAATTCTGTACCTGATAATTTTGCAATTTTGCCTGATAATTGATTAATTGCTCCCCTAGCTGGCACAGGAAATGGCGCCCTCTTACTTTGGCATCCTTTAAGTTCCAGTTTGGGTTGTGCGACACCCACAAAATAAAACTGGCAATGGCAACCACGTCAAGCATGTTATAAAAGAGAGTCACTGGCCAGTGGTTTGTTCTCCTCTTGCAGCTGTATGTATTAGCCAGATAGTCCAGGTTATCAACACCACTTTTTGTGGCACTATAATGTAATATTGAATGTGGCTTCTTCAGATTTCCTTCCACCATGTCATGATACATGGTGGACAGAAGGAGTATTGCCTTTCCTTTCTTGGGAACATATGAAACCAAAGTTTGTTGTCCATCAAACCCAAAAATAGTGTAAAGAGGTTCTCTACATGGATTTGGCTGCATTTCCTGTGGTATGTCGGGCTTATTCTTTCAAATTGTCCCAATGTAAGTCAGGTTTCTTTTAGGGATGGGCAAACAGATCGCAGTTCGGGTTCGGCCGTTCGGTTCGGCTGCGTTCGGTTCGTCAGTTAGGTTCGTCCGTTCATTTCGGCAGTTCGGTTAGTTTGCTGGGTTCCGCCATTCCGTTTGGCCATTTGGTTCGCCCGTTCGGGAAATGTTATGGGTGGGTTTTTTTTGTTTTTATATGTTTTTTGGTTTTTTATTGGGTTTTATATGGTTTTCTTTTGTTTTTTATTTGGTTTTTTTGTTTTTATATGGGTTTTTTGTTTTTTATCTAATATGATATATATATATATATATATATATACTAAATTTAACTGCTATTAACTATTCTAAATGCTATGAACTAAATGGATTATCTAATAAGTACACAGGCCTACTCCTACAAACACTAAAACTAAATCACTAACGCTGTCTCTATCACTAAGCTAGCTCCTACAACTACTATCCCTAACCTATCTCTCTATATCTATATCTCTCTATCTCTCTCTATATGGGATGGGATCCCCCCCGATCACAAACACAAGGTTTCAGTTTAAGGTTTAAGTTTCATTTCAGTACAAAACTGAAATGAAACTTAAAGCAATCTAATAATCCTACTCAACGCCTGCTGTTCAGGAACAGTGACTAACTCAGAAGGTGCTGGGAAGGGGAGAGGCAGATAGTTTTATTTCTTGCAAGCCTCTCCACCCCTGGTGCCTGGAAGTCTGCTCCTCAGTGATTAGTACTACCCCTCCCTGTCACCTTACAGTGAACCTTTTTTTGCAACCTGAACTCACCTGAATGCGATCCGAACTGTTCGGCCATTTCGCTGTTCGGTTTTCTGTTCTGTTCAGTATGTTCCGGTTCGGGTTTGCGTTTGGTCATCCGAACAGGCCGAGTTCGGGCTGAACTCTGAACTTCTGAACCGCATTCACCCATCCCTAGTTTCTTTCCAGAAAGCTTGCTGCCAGATCAGTACTTGTGAAAAAGTTATCTCCCACCACATTTCTCCCAGTCTCATATTAGGGGCACACCAGTTTTAGCACCACATTGATGCTCACCTGCCCTTCGTGTGGAGTCCCTGATTGTTTCCCCAGGTAAATGTTTCCTGCAAGAGGGTATGATGAATCTACATTGCAGAACCACCATATTTTCATACCATACTTGCTGGGTTTGCCGGAAATGTGCTGTCTGAAAGGGCAGTGCCCCCTAAACCAACAAGCTGTTCATCCACTGTAAGGTCAGTGCCAGGGATATAATGCAGTTTTAGCTTCTGGACAAACAAAGTCCAAACATCGCAAAAGACAGCCAGCTTATCAGTTGCCTTTCGTGCCTCCCTGGTGGCTCTGTTATCAAAACGCGGAAATTGGCTCGAGCAAAATCTTTTTAGGCTCATAGTTGCTCAAAAGAAGGGATGTCCCCAGCATGAGCTCCACATTTCCTGTACGACCTCACTTTTCGCATGAAAAACTCCACTTAGAATAAGGAGACCAAGATATGTCGAAACTCTATAAGATCCAGAGGCTGCCACACTTTGTTTCTGGGATGATACACATTATATTCTAGGGATGTACGAAAAGACCCGAGTTCAGAAATTCGGTTCCATTCAAAAATTGAGTTCGATTTGAAAGTTCGATTTGGTCGACTGAACTAGTCGAGTTCAGTCGAATTCCGAACTTCCGAACCAAGTTCATACATTCAAAACCTGGGTTTTTTGCCTTCTGAACTGGTTTTGGATTTGACCAAACAGTTTGGTTGAATTCGAGTTTGGTTCGAAAGTTCGGTTCAGTCAACCGAACTACTCGAGTTTGGTCCGAACTTCAAACTTCTGATCTGCGTTCGCACATCCCTATTATATGCCTGGTACACGTGTTCTGCCTCTCTGTTAGTTGCAGTAATTATTGTATTCAGAAGAGTCTCATTGAGGAACAACAAGAATATATGCTTTACTGTCTCTCTGAAAGTGTCACGGGGTCGCCCTGGTTGAACATGGATTATGTCTGTGGTGGGGCGGCAATGGATTGCTGGTGGGGTGGTTGACCATACCCTCCCATTTCTACCCTTCAGGGTAGGGGAACCCTCTCTGTCATCAGTGTTGGGTGAATCCTCAAAGTCGTCATCGGCAGAGGAAACCTCTCTGTCCTCATCGGCAGCTGCAGGTGGCTGAAGATCGCCAGGTGGCATGATGTCCTGCCTGCAAGCTCCTGCTCCCCTGGGCCTGCCCCTGAGACTTCCCCTGCCTCTGGCCCTTCCACATTGGACATGGGACACAGCAACTTGGGGTTCCTCACAAACAGGAACTTCTTCCTTTGAGGTGGTGCTCCCACTTTCTTGTGACAGATGGTCCTCGTCAGAGTTGTTGTTAGCAGCAGGCACATATTCACTGTCACTGCCCTCTGCTGACATGCCACCATAGGATTCTTCGCTGTCCAAAGACTCAAATATTTGCCTGATAGTCTCCACTTCAGTCAGGTGCTTGTGCTTGCTGTGCTGTGCTGGACTGCAAAAACAAAAGAAAAACCAACTTCACTACTGAGGGGTCACACACCAGGCTAAAAGTCAAACCCTGCTTCCACACTGTTATCTCCTGGCACTATTCAAAACCTTCCCCCTCTCCCCCCCCACTTACCATCCAGATCAGTCGGGGATGAGGCCAAAAAGAAGGGTGAGCCAAACCCTGCTTCTGCACTATTATATCCAGGCACTATTCTCCCATAGTCACCCGAATCCCTTGCCTTGGGCTTTGTGAGAGCAAAGACTGGAGGAAGATTAGGTACTTACTGTAGAAGGTGTTTCCATTCAGCACCGATGAAATGGCTGGATGCCTGTCTTCAGAAAGGTGAGATTCAGAAGAATTTGTGACCTCTGCTGCTGAACTGATGCTCTGTCTGCTGTAGAATGAAAGCTGGTTCTGGTTTCCCTTATTTGTAGTCTTGTGGTAGGAGCTGGATAGGCTTCAGTTTCATTTCTCTGGCCAGGTTGTGGTGGGTTGCAGTTTTATTTCTCTGGACATTTTTTATACATGTTGCCAGGCTGAAACACGTATAACAGTCCTTGTGCCCATTTTGTGCATCTACAATTCACAGCAGGGAGTGCACTGTGGTGAGGGGGCCAGCCAGAGGCAGTCCAACAGCAGCAGCAGTGCTTCAATCAAGTCCTCTGAAGCCAATAAGTATCACTCAAGGGTGGTGGGGAGAAATCTGAATCTGTAAAGCCGGATCCATACAGGCAGGGTGTGTTGTGGTTTGGTACAGATTATTCTGTAACACCCTATTATCCAAAAATGGCTGAAAGTCACTTTCATGTTTCTCAATGAGAATCATGGTTCTCAGCAGGGATATGCGAGCAGAACGCGGTTCGGTTGATCAGTGATTCGGTTCAGGAAATGAGTTCAGGTTCGGCCGTTTGGTTTGGTGGAGTTCTGTTTGGCTGAACGTTCGGGGGGTGGTATCGGTATTGATATCAGTGTTTGGTAGAAAATAAAGGACTTGTACTTTTAATGATACCTTATAGGTGTCATTTTCTGTTTCATTGCCTGTTTTTAACCCAGAAAGAAATGTTTTCACTAACCTTATGTATATACATTCTTTGGGTTAGCTAGACGATAAGGTTTATATTTAAAAAGAGGAAGTTCCACAGTTGATGGTGTACCACCATGAATTTGAAGCCTGGGAAATTCCAAACATGCAATATTGTATTTTGCATGGTCTTAATAATATCTGTAGAGGACAGGTGTTCGAAGTGGGCACTTTTATGTGTGGATGGAAGGATAATATCACCAGATATAGAAATCGTACTAGCTCTTGCCCATTTCGACTTAGGGTTTGGAAATTACCACAGGAACCAATAGTTCCAGAAGGCAATGGTAACTTGTGTAACAACTAATAGACCATCTTATATTCATGGAGATAAAGTCTGTAAGATTACAAATACACATTTTTGTTTTCTCCCTACCTTGCCTTCTGAATTTGGATCAACAATAACTTTCCCAGTGCATGATCAGAACAATGTTTCCATTGTTAATGTTTTCCCAACTCATAGGGAGCTGCTTAATACATTTGATACATTTTTCCATTACATTCCTTTATTATCTTTGGGTTTGCGAGGCTTGATGATCACAAATAATATTGATTTGGTACATATTGAAACCACTGTAAGAGATGCCCGAATCAATCTGAACCATATAATTGGGGATTTGATTGGTGCCAATCCACAAAGTGAAACACAATTGGAAGTTTCTATAAATACAGCTTTGATATGGTTAACCATTGTGATTATATTGGCATGGTTAACAGATTTGTCCTGCAAGGTGTATAGGAAAAAAGTTAAGATGGAAATTCCAGTTCAAATTCCACTACCACATCCATTACCATCACCAACACAAACCCAAACTGTAAACATACCATTGGTACAAAATATGATCCATATATCGCCTTTATGCAGAGGCACATTTACAAAAGGTTCAGGATCAAATGCATTGTGATTTTAGTGTATCACAGCCTCTCACACAAATCAATCCCCAAAGACAAAGGGAAGAACCAGTGTATGAGGAATTAAGACCCATTTATGATAACTGTGAGTTTTGATGGGGTGCAAAGTTTTCACCCATCAAAGGGGGGATCTGTTGCCCAATCTTGGAGGTAAATAGGTTTAGACTTGGGCCTGGGAAGACATTTACTTACTTATAAAGTTAGCTACTATGGGGTTTAGTATTATAATTGCATTTATTTATTTACTTACATGTATTTTTATTTGCTTATGATTACACATAAGTTTTATATGTAGTTTATAGTGCAGAGTGGTGCCGTAGACGTTAACTTAGAAGTTTGTAATAGAATAAGATTTTATAGAAGGTTTTAGAAAGAGTGTGTTAGTTGAGGTCAGTGAATACGCAAAAGCTTTAGAAAGGATGAAATATATGGGAAAGACTGGCCTGGTAAGGTTTTAAGGAACTTAAGCAAGGTGTCAACAGGAAGATAGAGGCAGAATTATATCAAAAGATATCTTGTGCTACAGATGGATACTGACAGCATTTTACAAATGTTCCATGTTAGCAAAACTCAGTTAGAGTTTAGGACACCACAAAAATTAAGCAAGCTTTTGAAATATTCCATTGTATGTTAATATGTTTTTTTATGTGTTTATATGTGATTGGTTAAAAGATGAGGATTATTATTGGAACACGTAGATTTCACGTAAGATCCTGGGTGGACTATGGAAGGTTATAAAGATCATGGTTTTCATGGCAAAGGACACTTTTCATCTCTATTTCTCTTGTTCCTTTCCACTATCATTTCTTGCTCCATTCTGTCAGTTGGTGTCCGGAGCTGATTGACTGCCCATATCTCCACTCCAAAGGCTGGTCCAGGTGAGATGGTAACTATGGTTTACCTTTTAGAAATGCAAAGAAGATCTGGTATCTGGTGCGGAGGTTGCGTCCGTATGTCTCTGGCCCGGACCTGGCCTCCCTCGTCCATGCCTTTGTCACCTCGAGGCTGGACTACTGGAACGTGCTCTATGTGGGGCTGCCCTTGTTCCTGGTTCAGAGGCTGCAGCTAGTGCAGAATGCAGTGACCCGCCTCCTTTCGGGGACGGGTTGCCGGGAGCACATAACACCTGTGCTCCGGGCTCTGCACTGACTGCCAATAGCATGCCGAGCCAGGTTCAAGGTATTGGTGTTGATTTATAAGGCCCTTTACGGTCTCAGCCCCTCATACCTCAGGGATCGCCTCGCCCTCCGCGCCCCAGAGCGGCTCCTTCGGTCTGCTGGGGGTGCCTTCTTGGAGTTCCCCCGTGTTAAGCGGGGGGCCACAATGGAGAGGGCATTCTCGGTGGCCAGGCTGTGCCTTTGGAATTCCCTCCCAGAGGAAGCTCACCTGGCCCCGAGCCTTTTAACATATTGGTGAGTTTGTAAAACCTGGCTGTTCGCCCAGGCCTTTGGGGAGGGTGGGTTAGTGGTTTTTTATCCTCCTACCCTTCTTTATTATTCTTTATTATTTTTGTCCGTTCCCTGTTTTATCTGCAAGATTTTTATAACTGTTTTAAATGTTTTTAAGACTGTTTTATTTTATTTTTATTGAAATTTTTAGCCTCCCCAAGCTGCTTGCAGGAGAGGCGGGGTATAAATGCATTAAATAAATAAATAATAAATAAAGTTTGCTTTATTTATTTATTTATTTATTTATTTATTTAATAGATTTTTATACCGTCCCATCCTGCACAGCAGCTCGGGGCGGTTAACAACAATAAAACAGTTTAAAACATTTAAAATACAAATATAAAACATATCAATAAAACAGGGTGGTATATAATCATAAATAAATATATAGGTGGGGGATTAAAAATCACCCCCCCCCCTCCCAAAGGCCTGGGCAAACAGCCAGGTCTTACAGTTCCGCCGAAATGTCAAAAGGCTTGGGGCCAGGCGAGCTTCCTCCGGAAGGGAGTTCCACAGCCGCGGCCCTACCACCGAGAATGCCCGCTCCATCGTGGCCCCCCGCTTAACACGGGGGACCTCCAGGAGGGCACCCCCGGCAGACCGCAGGAGTCGTTCCGGGGCGCGAAGGGCGAGGCGGTCCCTAAGGTAAGAGGGGCCAAGGCCGTATAGGGCTTTATAGATCATTACTAGGACCTTGAACCTGGCCCGGCACACTATCGGCAGCCAGTGCAGCGCTCGGAGCACCGGTGTAATGTGCTCCCGGCGACCCGTCCCCGTAAGAAGACGGGCCGCCGCATTCTGCACCAGCTGCAGCCTCCGGGCCAGGAACAAGGGAAGCCCCACGTAGAGCGCGTTACAGTAGTCGAGTCGCGAGGTGACGAAGGCATGGATGAGGGAGGCCAGGTCCGGGCCAGAGACATACGGACGCAGCCTACGTACCAGATAAAGCTGGCGGAAGGCAGCCTTCGCGACTGCCTCCACCTGCTGCTCCAGCCGCAGGCCTGCGTCCAATATGACCCCCAGACTCCGGACCTGCTGAGCTACAGGGGGGCAAACCCCCCCAATCAGGGGGGCCACCACCCCCTTCGCCCTCCCCACCACCATTACCTCCGTCTTATCTGGGTTGAGTTTCAGTCTGCTCTGTCGCATCCAATCCGCCACGGCCTCCAAACATTGGGATAGCACCGAGACAGCAGGGTCTGGGTCGGTAGAAAACGAGAGGTACAGCTGAGTATCATCAGCATACTGGTGACATCGCACCCCGAACCCTCTCACGACCTCCCCCAAGGGCTGCATATAGATGTTAAATAATAATGGAGACAAGATCGATCCCTGCGGAACGCCACACGGTAAGGCGCGGGGGCTCGATGTTTCTTCCCCCAACACCACCCGTTGGCTCCTCCCCGAGAGGAATGAACGGAACCATTCAAGAACAGTCCCGTCCAGACCCCCCCGGTCACGCAGTCGTCTCAACAGCAGCCCATGGTCCACGGTGTCAAAAGCGGCCGAGAGATCGAGCAGGATGAGAAATGTCGAACATCCCGCATCCATCTCCCGGCGGAGGTCGTCCACCAAGGCCACCAACGCCGTCTCGGTGCCATAGCCGGGGCGGAACCCAGATTGAAACGGGTCAAGGAGCCCGATATTATCTAGATGACCCTGGAGCTGGAGCGCCACTGCCCGCTCAATAACCTTCCCTAAAAAGGGAAGGTTAGAGACAGGTCGGTAGCTGGCGAGCGCGTCTACGTCCAACGATGGTTTTTTCAGCAGGGGGCGCACCACAGCCTCTTTTAAGCAAGGCGACAACCTCCCCTGCCGAAGGGACGCATTCACCACCCTCGCCAGCACCGTCCCCAACGTCTCCCCGGAAGCTTTTATTAACCAGGACGGGCACGGATCTAGTTGACAACACGTGGCCCTCACAGACCCCAGGACATCCACCACATCGGCCGGCGTCACTTCCTGAAACTCACCCCATAAAGATGGACCAGACGGACCCTCCGCCCCCCCGCGCTCTTCCCCTACTGCTATCAACCCAGCGTCGAAATCGGCCTGAATCCGAGCGATCTTGTCTGCGAAGTAGATGACAAACTCCTCACAGCGGGCCCGGGACAAGTCCCCATCCAGGCGGAGGGAGGCCGGACTAACCAGCCCCCGCACCACCCGAAACAGCTCCGCTGGACGCGACTTCGCAGACGCTATGAGGACGGCGAGGAATTCCTTCCTCGCCGTCCTCACAGCCTCCACATAGGACCGCAAATGGGCCCTATGGAGAAGACGATCGGAGACAGACCGAGTCCGACGCCAGCGTCGCTCTAGCCTCCTGCCCACACGCTTCATACACCGCAGCCCCTCAGTAAACCAAGGGGTCCTGCGGTGACGAGACCGAGGCAGAAGGCGCCTCGGAGCCACCCTGTCAATGGCCTCCTCCAGCAAGATGTTCCAATGCCGGACCAGCTCATCCACAGAGTGACCGTCCACATCCAGGGTAAGCTCCCTCAGGACCTCCTGGAACCGCTGGGGTTCCATCAGCCTCCGAGGGCGGACCATCCTAACTGGTCCCTTACAGGCTGGTATCAGATAACATTCCAGAATATCTTCAGATGCTGTATGAAAGACATCTAATTGTGAGACTTTATGTCCTTTTTAAAATCCTTTGTACAATTGTTTTATACGTATATGCACTTGGGGATTGGATCTGGGGTTTAATTTGGAATTTTGCTTTTAATAAAACAATTGAATATTCAAATCACTCTGAATTGTTTAATGTCTCTGAGGTAAAGTAGTTGTGGCCAACAGGGGAACCCTTTTAGGATTCAAATAAAATTCTAATTACTAGTTTAAATATAATTGGAGCCTTCAGAATAATTAGTCAATAGTCCTGTTAGTAACAGCACCCAAAGAAGGGAGGATTTGCACGTGCCAGCCAGGGTGTCTCCAGTTGCCATCCCTAGCACCCCAAGGAGGGCAGGATTTGCACGTGTCTGATCTATGGGTCTGCCATAGAGAGGGGGGGGGGGATCTTTCAGCAGCTGCAGCATCAGGCAGAGTATAAACTTGCAGACACTACAGCACCACAGGTGGTTTTGGTGGTGTATGTGAGAGAAATGGAAAGAGGCAAGTAGGTATTGCTCTAGGACGGACTAGAGGCATCACCATAAATGCATTATATTATTTAGGTGTTGTCTATGTGTTCCTGTTTCAGAGAAGGTGATGATGCCGTCCCCACCGCTGGTGCCCAGGCCAGAACTCCATCAAGGCAGAGGCCGGAGCCTCTGCCAGAAAGCAGGCACATGAGGTCTGTGGTCTGGCATTATTACAACAAGCTGAAAGTTGGATTCGCCATATGCAAGGAAAGGCATGGGAGCTGGAACAACAGGGAATAGATTGCCCTATGACCTGTTAGGAAGTCCCCTGCAGGGAGAGAATGGTCAATGGCCACCCACTTGTGGAGACAGAATGGAGGCAGGGCTTGACAGACCATTGATCTGACACAGTATGGCACTTCTTATGTTCCTATCTTTTTACGTTCTTTAGATCTGCGGCAAAAAATTAAATAGGGGCACGCAGAGGACTACACCAGGACTGATAGCCCATGTGGAGAACGTGCACTGAGAGAAGGTGATGCGGCGGGACCCCGGCATGCAGGAGCATCACCAGAAGGGGGGGGGGGAAGGCACGTTAAAAGCGTCACCATCACAACCCTTCCCCTTCCTTCAGCTCCTCTGAGAAGTCCACCTGGGAGGAGTCTGAAGCAGCAAGGGCTTTTCAGGCCTGAATCGAAAGGCCGACACAGAACTTTGCAGAGGCCAGCAAACAACCTATGGACGGCCTAAGGCTCCAAGCCCTCACGATGGAAAACCGGATGGTGGAATGGTTCTAGGAGCTCGAGGTATGGGAAAACAAGGTGGAGGCTTATTCCCAGTACCTCCACACTGAGATCGCCGACCTGTAACTCTACCGCCAGTTGGTCTTCAACTGGCAGGCAGCCGTGGCAGGGGCCGTGGACTTTGCCTGCCAACATGGGTACCAAATGGAGGAGGATGTGATGCCCGCCCCTAGATCCTGGGCACCCCTTTTGCCTTTCCCCTGCGTTCTGGGGGACAGGCCCACAGAGTAGATTCCTAAGTTTCCTTTCTTTTTATGTATATATTAATTTTTGGTTTTATAAAGTTGTAGTAATGTGTTGTTGTTGTGGTTGAATTTTTTTTTTATAAAAGTTATATTTGTTGTTATGAGCTTTGTTTGAACTTTACAATCTTTTATCCCTCTGTGATAAAGTTCTGGCATGTGACAGAATCTCAGCTTGTCAGATCTCTACCTGACAGCAGCAGCACATGTAGTAGTGTATTAGCCCCAAGTTGTGCCAGCAGGGTCTCAACTTGCAGACAGCGCCACAGGTGGGGCAGGGTTGTGTCTGTGTGGGTGTGCCAGAGAGAAAGAGAGAGAGGTTCTTTGGCAGTGGGCAGCAGGCGGCGGGTGCTGGTGATCAGAAGGGTGTGGGAAGCAGGTATCTTTGGCAGTGGGAAGCAGGTATCTGCGGGTGGATGCGGAGGAGTAGGCTGGTGGGGGGACAGGCTGGTGTGCTGGCACCGGTGGCCACTGGCCAGTGAGGCACAAGCAGCAGCAGCAGCAGCACCCAGATGATGGATCTTGGAACTGGAGTGACTGCTTCTGGATGCAGTGGAATGGAAGGATAGCCCTCCGTGACTGGAATGATGGTCCCAGAGTCTTGATGATGGTTCCTGGGATGGGCATGGCTGCTTCAGGTACAATGGAATGACAACCTATGGGAGTTGAATGATGTCCCTAGAATTAGTGCTTGTTTGGGCACACTTCATTCAACCATGCGATAGGTGGTAGCCGGTACTGGGAGGCACAAAGGCAGGCACATATAATACGTTGTGTGCTATTTCCATCTCATTATGGTAGGTTTACTGCTGGATGTGGGCACAGATGAGAGCTCTCGCTGGTTCTGGCAGGTGGCAGGCAGCTTGAACTGATACACCTCTCCCCCCACCCAGCCCCATCTCCCTCGTTCTAGTGGGGAGCCTCTCTCTCTCTCTCTCCCTCTCTCTCTCGCCATATAGTACAGGTGACAGCATTGGTGGCATCATGTCTGTCTCTCCTTCTAGCAGTGGGGGGACTCTTTGTCTCTCTGTCTCTCTGTCTCTGTCTCTCTGTCTCTGTCTCTCTCTGTCTCTCTCTCTCTCTGTCTCTCTCTCTCTGTCTCTCTCTCACTTTCTTCATGAACAGCAGGTTTCTAACTCGTAATGAAAAGGCAGAATGACAGCATCATATGAGAGGAATGAGGGACTGACTGAAAAAAGTTGGGACAACAAATCTCTCCCCCACGGGACAAGGTCCCTGCAAATCACAAAGCGAAAAAAGAGGAGAGAACACAATAATTGCAAATCTGCAGAACTAATATAATGTGAAAATAAAATTCTTTATACAAAATTAATTTATAATACTTGGTCTTCAGGTGATGACACACCGTAGACTATTATATGAACAGAATATAAAAATACAAATCTATAAAGAACCCCTAGCGGGAAATACATGAACCACAGAACACACACACCATAGACTGTTTTATGGGGAAAAAGTAAAAATAAGAATCTATTGAAAACCCCTAGGAGAAATTGATGAACCAATGGTATGCTGAAATCGTCATCCGCCTTTGGCACCTCCAAACGTATTTCAGGGATTACCCCCTTCCTCAGTGGATAAATATGCTGGTATTCACAACTCCTCAATTATCCCTCATGGTCTCCGTATTGTCTCCATGTCGACAACTCCATGGAAGCTCAAAAATCTTCCATGTTGAAATTCGCCGCTGTCACATTAATTCATTGCACAAATATGTTTGTCATCCTTCTCGTGAGTGCTGCTGTGAAGCTCCACTTCCTGTGGTCCTCAGAGGTGATCGTTCTGCCGGAATGATGGACCCCAAAAACCTGATGCTGGGTCCTGGGACTGGAGTGGCTGTTTCTTTAGACAGTGGAATGACAAGTTCCCGTGAGCAGAATGACAGGCCCCAGAACCCTGAAGGTGGGCCCTGGGGCTAGAGTGGCAGCTTCTAGATATTGTACAGCCCTCCCTGCCAGTAACGTAGGCCCCAGAACCCTGACGGCAGGTCCTGGGACTGGAGTGGCTGTTTCTTGATGCTGTTGAATGATGGCTCTCTGCGAATGGAATGATGGCCCCAGAACCCTGAGGGTGGGTCCTGGGGCTAGAGTGGCAGCTTCAAGATATTGGATAGCCCTCCCTGCCAATAATGTAGGCCCCCGAATCCTGATGGAGGGTCCTGGGGCTGGAGTGGCTGCTTCTTTAGATAGTGGAATGACAAGTCCCCATGAGCGGAATGACAGGCCCCAGAACCCTGAGGGTGGGTCCTGGGGCTAGAGTGTCAGCTTCTAGATATTGGACAGCCCTCCCTGCCAGTAACATAGGCCCAGAACCCTGATGACAGATCCTGTGGCTGGAGTGGCTGTTTCTTTTTTTCTTTTCTTTTCTTTTTTTAAAAAGATTTTTATTGTTAATTTGTTAATAATACTATACAAAAGGAATATGGCAGCAAATGGTTAAGATTTAACATGCGAAGATACTTGAGAATTCCTTTTTGTTAACATTTTTTCTTTTCTTTAAACATTAAGCCCTTAAACTTAAATATAACAAACAACATTATGCCAAGCTAAGTTGAATTCTTCTTTTTGGAATCCCGCATTGTATATATGTTTCAAACTGGTTAGTCCACTAAGTATGATTTTGATTCTTCTGAGAGAGCGTGTCCTTGGATGACGTTTATGCAAGTATACCATTGAGACGTGAATTTTTTGGTTTGGTTTTCCTTGCTTGCAGTGATCTTTTCCATGGAGTACATATACCATATATGTTGTAGCCATTCCTTTTCTTAGATGCCCCTCGCATTTTTCCAGTTTCTTGCGATAATGTTAATCCGGTCTAAAGTCATTAGTTTGCAGGTATCCTGATGGTAATTCTTTAAAGGTATGTCTGGATAAATTCCCAGGAGTGCTGCTTCTGCTCGAAAAGTTAATATAAGTCCCGTTGCCTTCTCCATATACTTCCAAATTGTGCGCCACAGAGTTTGTATGTACAGACAATGCCACCAATAATGCAGATAAGTAACTTGTTCCCCACAATTACACCAACATAAACCAGAATTAGACTTGTCTATTGCCTTAAAATGTTGCAGGGTAAGGTAAAATCATAATGTTACTTTGATTTGGGTTTCTTTTATTTCCAGCGAACTAGCGCAGTTGTGCATGTGCTGCCAGATTAAGTTTACCTGCTTTTCTGTAAGTGTTATTCCCAGCTGTTTTTCCCACTTTTCAATATAGGGTGTTCGCTTATTTGTCTCAATCCCAATCAGCGCTCCATATATTCTAGCGAATATTCCTTTGTTTGGTGAAGAGTTAAATAAATATTTTTTTTATTTCTGTGGTTGGTCTGCAGTATTACTGTTGTTTTTTTTCTCTATCAGTGTATAGGTTTTTTAGTTGTATGTATTGAAGTGTCCACTTTTGTTTTTACTTTACGTTCTAGTTCCTGCAGTGATATGAATTTTTCATCGTGGAATAACTGTTGTTCCTTTTGGATGTTGCATTTAGTGAGTGCTTTTTGAAGATCTGTAGCTTATTTATTTTTGTTTGATTCCTGAGCATTAAGAGGGGAGAATGGGGATGCAAATTGAGACACTTTCAATTTTTTCAGGGTTTGGTGCAAGTGCTGTATGACTACATGTGCGAATGGGTGGTTGCGTATCGTACTGGTGTTGGATAGTACAGTGCCATTTGTTGGTAATTCTTGAAAGTTAGGCACTGCCAGTAGCGCTTTTTCTATTTCCACCCAGCTAATATTATCTGAGGGAAGATACCAATATTTTAGCGCTCTAAGGGAAGCTGTTTTAAGGTATATAGATAGATTTGGCATATTGATCCCTCCTTTTTCCTTTCTTCTATATAAAACAGTTTTGTTAATTCTATGTTTTTTCCCTTTCCAGGTTGTTTCCAATAGGGTGCGCTCGCATTGACTGATGAACGACTTAGGTAAGTGTATTGAGAGAGCCATTGCTTTGTATAGGATTTTTGGTAATGCTATCATTTTTTAAAGATTTACGTACCCAGCCATGAAGTGTGAAGTTTGGTGCCATGTCATTACTTTGTGAGAATCTAGTTCATTATACTGGGAAAATTCACCTTAAATAGCTTTTCATGGTCACTGGTTATGTTTACTCCTAGATATTTAAACCGGGACTTTGCTATTGTAAATGGTATTTGTCTTTCAATAGCTATTCTGTCTTCATTCTTTTTTGTTATTATCAGTTCTTGGGATTTTTGATGATTGATTTTTTAACCTGATATTCTACTAAATTGTTCTATGAGTTGGAGTATTTGGGGGACAGTTTTCTGTGGGTGTGTTAAAATACACAAACATATCCTCTGAAAATAGGGACAATTTATGCTGTGTGGGGCCCAGCTGGATTCCCCGGACCTCCTGCTTTTGGCGTATGGCACATGCCAGCAATTCTAACGTTATATTGAAGAGTAGGGGGGACAGGGGATAACCCTGTCTTGTGCCTCTAGTCAGGTGGAAAGGCTTAGATAAAGTTCCCATTTATTAGGAGATGTGAGCTTGGTTGCAAGTTTATAGCTCTGATTGCCTGGATGAAATTCCCTCTCATCCCCATTCCTTGCATAATCTGATATAGACATTCCGGTTCTGAACGGTCAAAGGCCTTCTCCGCATTGGCTGATAGTATTAATCTTGGGTCTTTGGATTTCTGTGCTGCAAATATGAGGTTGACTGTTTTTCTGATATTGTCTATTCCCAACCTATTGGGAATGAACCCTGTCTGATCGCTATGTATTACCTCTCCAATGATTGCTGCCAATCTGTTTGCCAGTGCCTTTGTAAATATTTTATAATTGATATTCAATAATGATATTGGTCTGTAATTACTGCACTTCTCTGGGTTTCTGTACGGTTTTTGGTATTAAAGTTATTACTACCTCATAAAAGGTTGGGGGCATTCTCTGTGTTTCTGTAATTTTATTAAATGTATTAGTTAGATGTGGGGGAGATTATATCACTAAAAGTTTGATAGAACTCCACTGGGAATTCATCAGGGCCACATGCTTTGTTTTTGATAAGCTCCTTTATTGTTAATTTGATCTCTTTTATAGTTAGGGAGGCATTGAGAAATCCTGCTTGGTCTCTATTGAATTTTGGGATTTTGTATTTATTGATAAATTCTTTTATCATTACAGGGTCTGGATTAGAAGTCGTGTAGAGCCACTGATAAAAATCCACAAATAACTCTTGTATTTTTTCCTGTTTGGATGTCTTATTTCCAACTGGGAGTTTTATCAGTGGAATGAAGGCTTTTTGCCTTTTAGTCTTTGTCATCCACACCAAGACTTTTCCTGGTTTATTGCAGTTTTGAAAAGAAAAACTTTTAATCTTTCTAAGTTTTGTGTGTCTATTGCTTTAATTTCACTTTTAATCTTTTGAATTTCCAGCTGGGTCTTTTTATTGGGGAATCTACTATTTTTAGTTTCTAAGGACTGGAGCTGTTCATATAGCTCTGCATTTCTTTCCCTTCTTTTTTTGTTTATCGTGGCCTTGATGGCTAGACATTTACCCCTTATTACTGACTTTGCAACTTCCCACAAGGTCTGTGGGGAGATTACAGAGCCCGTGTTTATTTCAAAGTACTCTTTTAAATCTGCTGCTATTTGTTGTTTTATCCATTCATTTTTTAGGAGGTCTCTGTCAAGTTGCCAGGTGCCACCAGTTTGCCTATAATTCGATTTCCAGGCTATTTGGGAGATTATTGCACTATGATCTGAGAAGGTAGCCGGAACCACCTCACTTCTCAGACATTTGCAAAGAGAGTCTTTCTCTATTAATATATGATCTATTTTGGAATAGGTATTATGTACACTAGAGTGGTATGTGTAGCTCTTAGTAGATGGGTTTAGACCTCTCCAAGCGTCTATCAGGTCATGCTGTAATATCACGGAGGCTATATTTTTATGAGTATTTTTAAGTAAAGATCGTGCTGAATGGCCCAGTGCTGACAGGGGAGAGTTGAAATCCCCTTGTATAACCAACAGGCCCTTCTTGGTTTGAGTTATGATGGGTATATATTTTTGGAAGAACTGGTAGGTATTTTCATTTGGAGCATATACATTAACTAGGGTTACTTCTTGTGAATTTAGTACTCCTTGAAATAGGAGGAATCTGCCTTCTTTGTCTCTCTGCAACCTGGTTAGTTTAAAGTTTACTGTGGGTGAAAACCTTATTAGGACCCCTGCCTTTTTTATTCTCCCACAAGAGGCGTGGGTGTCTCCTATACCCATACCTCTAAATAAATATATATCTTTTTGAATTAGATGGGTTTCTTGGAGAAAGAAAATCTCTACTGTTTGATCTATTATATAGACTGTCACCTTTTTTTCATTTTATGGGATGGTTGGGACCCTTGACATTCAAAGTTAGGAATCTCAGAGAGGGTTTGTTTCCTGCTGTTACTGCCATGGGGTTAGTTGGGATGGCTTTGTTTTTTGTTTGTTTAGCTTTTTATCCCTCTGCGAGTGATCATACAAAGTTCTCTTTATACTGTGGACCATTCTTGGGTTTGGGTTTCTAAACATCTGATCCATAATTAGGAGGTACTTTGCAGAAGGTAACAACTTAACTACATAACACAGTAACATCAACAACAACAGTAACCTTGGAATTGGCACCTCATTCCCAATGGAGCAATATGTTCTCCTTTTTTCAGCAAAGCTGTAGCTTTTTGTGGGGATATTCACTGGTTGATGGTATTTATTTATTTTTATCCCCCCTCACCCCCCAAGAGTTTTCTGATGAGTTATACAGAATGTCGTCGTGGGTGTACCAATTTCACCCAGCCCTGTTAAATCATGCTTGTAAGCGCTCTTTTTATTTTATTTTTATTTTATTTTATTGTTCGTTTCTTCCCCTCCCTTTTCAATAATATGAGCTATGTGACACAGAAAGGAAAATCAAGATGGGATTGTGACCTAACATTGGTATCCATAATAAGGTTAGCAAACATAGGAAGATTGAATTATCCTTTCTGTGAGACTTATCTGGAGTTGTGGTTGCTTAGGGAGGCAAAGTAGTCTTTTGTTTAGTATTCCTTGAAAAAATCATCTTTTGGATTGCCCTTCTTGGAACCACTTCTTCTTTGTTTCTTGTAGCAGTATTAGTTAGGCTTCTGTTGGCTAGGCTTGTCAGCTTGCAGGAATATCTCTAGGTCCCTGGTGTCTTCAAAAATCTTCCTCTTTCCATTAACCAATATAGCTATCTTAGTTGGGTGCCATAACTGTGACTTTAGATTTCTGTCTATTAGTTCAGAGAACTATTTGGACCATGCTCTTCATTTCTTCATAGTTTCAAGTGCGTAATCTGGCTGAAGCTTGAGTCTATTGCCCTGGTACTCCAAACAGTGGCCTTTTTTTCTCGCTAAAGACAGCAAGGCTTTTTTATCCTTAAATTTCAAAAATGTAACGATGATGACTCTGGGGGGGGGGTCGGTTTCTTTTGTCTTGGGGCGCAGGGATCTATGAGCTCGCTCGATTTTCTATATTATGTAGATGGTGATGTTCTGGAAAGTTTAGAGAAAAGATCTTCTGGAGAAGCTCCTGCATCCCCTCAGCTTCTGCTCCCTCCTTTGCCCCCATGATGCGCAGATTATTCCTTCTTGATCTGTTTTCTAGATCCTCATATTTAGAGCACAGATAGTATATGGACTCCTGGAGCTTCACTACCTCACTGTCTGCACTCAGGACCCAGTCTTCTAGGTCCGAGATGCGTTCCTCAGTAATATCTATACGTTTGCCTAAATGTTCCAGCTTTTTATTCCCCCATCTCCACTGTAAGCGTGACAATGGGTGATTTCAGACGTTACGAGATCACGCTGAACCACACTGAACCACGCTCAACCCCCCCGTGGGGCCAAAGGGCCCTGAACGTCTGAACGGCGCGCGCCAGATGTTCATCACGCTCAATACCCACATGGGGTCAGTTTCAACCACGCTTCCCGGGCTAGCCGGGGGAAGGTCCCGGGAAGCGTGGTCAAACGAACCCCCAC